>VZRX01018107.1:0-43773 GCA_013398075.1 Notiomystis cincta | reverse complement strand
AGGGGTCTGGGCGCTCGGAGGCGGAGCTGCTGCTGCTGCACCCGGAGCTGC
Organism: Notiomystis cincta; assembly: GCA_013398075.1. Lineage (NCBI taxonomy): Eukaryota > Metazoa > Chordata > Aves > Passeriformes > Notiomystidae > Notiomystis > Notiomystis cincta. Next base: position 43,722 of record VZRX01018107.1, on the reverse strand, counting down.
TCTCGGAGGAATTCCTGCGGCTCACCCTGGAGCAGGTGCGTCCGGGGAGCAGGGCCGGGCGGAGCGGTGGCCGCTGAGGCGGGGCGCGGAGAGAGAGTCGCGGCGCTCAGGGAAAAGCGGGCACCAGGTCGGTGCTCTGGACACCACGGACCTGCGCGGGAGATGTGTCCGCGTTTGCAAAGTGGCCGTATCTGAACACCGAGGCTGCTAAAGAGCAGTTTTCCCAAATCGAGACAGTGTCTGCATGCAGTAAAAGTGGCTGTGGAAAGATGAGCTTTACACTGTTGAAGTTGCCACGTCCATACCCACTGTATCCTGCTCAGGTCGGTTGGACTAGAAGATCTCCAGAGGTCTCTTCCAATTCTAATAATTCTGTGTTTCTGTGAATTAAAGAAGTACAGCCTATGTAATCAGTCGAGCTAACGCTTAAATACGTAAACAGTATGTTTATTAATACTTGATAATTGAAAAAAAAAAGTGTGAAAGTGAGTTATAAACATTTTCAGACCATACAAAGCTTTAGTTTATGTTGTTTGGAATACTTGTTACTGCCTTGGCTGAAAATTCCAGGTGCATGAAACAATAGTAATCCTAAATTTTGTATAAGCTCAAAGAATTTTCATATGTTTTCATTTGTGGAACCTATATGGGCTAGTTTCAGGCCAACATCAGAAGTCATGAAGTGTTGCCAGAGTCGGTAGTGGCAGAGGCTTGACCTGCTCCTGCTGACCTCTATTTATAGGATGCTAGAGGAATTTTTTTCTCATTCCATAAATTTGGCATGAGGTACCACGAAATGTTCTCAACCTGATACATGATTAGAAAGAAAACTGGTGTTCTAACTGGTGGTTCCTAGAATCAGAGTAGTAGGGTTGGAAGGGACCCCTGGAGATCATCTTGTCTAACTCCCCTACCAAGGGAGGGTCAGCAAGAGCAGGTGACACAGGAGCACATCTAGGTGGGTTTTGAATGTCTCCAGAGAGAGAGAGCCCATGACCTCCCCAGACAGCCTGCTCCAGTGCTCTGCTATCCTTAATGTAAGGAAGTTCTTCTTGTGTTGGGGTGAAATTTATTTCCATTATTCTTTGGGAATCTGGGAAGAAAGCACACCTCTACAAGTTTGACTTGCATTTCATTCTAGTTGTCTGTTTTCTAGAAATGTGAAGAAGAGCTCTGGTATTGTAGTTGGATTCAGGGAGGTGTGTTTAAGAGTGCCTGAAAACATCAGCCATCAACAGTATGTCTATCATAACTTTTCCCTTTTTTGGCTGCTATTTCCCTTGGAAAAACTTGCAGGATTTTGGGTAAAGAGGGGCTGCAGGGTTGACCTGTGTGGGCAGAGGTGGATAACTGCCCAGTGCTAGTCCAGCTGGATCCATTTGTCTGAAGAAAGCAGCCCATCACACCCCAGAATTTGAAGCAGTTTCTCATGGCACTTGTGCTCAAATGCACTTAAAGAGCAGCAGACACTGAGAGCAGGAGACTCCAAAGGACACACAGGAGGAAGTACACGAGGAAAAGTGAAGAAATTGCAGGTGGTGGAAAAAGAAACCACTGTGCACTGACCAAAACATCTCATTGCCTCACTGAGGGGACAGACTGAGTGTGATCCACACAGAAAATGAAGAAAGTTGGCAGTAGGAAGGTAGGAGACCAGGCTGTTGTTGGCACTGGGCAGTTCACAGCTTCTCCAAACCGATCACCTCAGCCACCCCTTCACTTCTGGAACCCTGGCCCAATACAGTACTTTGCAGTGGATTATGAAATAAGAAATTATGCCACTCAGATGGTTGAACATTCAGTTTGTCATAAAAATAACAGGTCTTTTTCTCTTCCCTGTAGAAAAACATATTAGTAGAAAATGATGTAAAGATGGACAAAGATGGGCTCACTGATCTCTATATTCAACATGCCATCCCCCTGCCTCAGCGTGACTTGCCAAAAAGTAGATGGGGGAAAATGATGGAAAAGAAAAGACAGCAAAGCGACTTGAAGAGTGAGAATAAAAGGTAACTTAGCTTTATTGGGCCAGACTTGGACAATTTAGGACAATGCATTGTTTAATCTTTGCTGGATTAATGAAGTTTGTCCAGCTTTTGGATGTTGTTACAGTTTACAGAGAATGCCATGTTGAGTTGCCTGTGTCAGAAGTGTTATATTCTACTACTGCAGAAATAGGAAAAGAGGAAGATGATTTTTTTTTTTCTTTTGTCATCTAAATGTTATTAATGCTGTCTAGCTTATAATGCTTCTTTTCACAGAATTGTAGAATGGTTTGGGTTGGAAGAGGCCTTTGATGGTCACTAGTCCAACCCTCCTGCAGTGAGCAGGGACATCTTCAACTCTGCCAGGTTGTTTAGAGCCCTGTTCAATCTGACCTTGAGTGTTTCCAGGGATGGGTCATCTGCCACTTCTTTGGGCAACCTGGTCCAGTGTTTTGCCACCTTTCTTGTAAAAACTTCTTCCTTATATCTAATCTAAATTGACCCTCTTGTAGTTTTAAACTGTTACTCCTTGTCCTATCACTACAGACCCACCTTTCTGAAGCATCCCCTTTAAGTACTGAAAGGCTGCAATAAGGTCTTCCTGGAGCTTTCTCTTCTCCAGGGTGAGCAATCCCAGTTCTCTCAAGTCTTTCCTTATGATCATTTTTATGACCCTCCTCTGGAGCTGTTCCAACAGGTCCATGTCTTTCCTGTGCTGAGGGCTCCAGATCTGGATGCAGCACTCCAGGTGGGGTCTCACCAGAGCAGCGTAGGGGACAGAATCACTTCCCTTGACCTGCTGGCCATGCTGCTTTGGACACTTTGGTTGGCTTCCTGGGCTGCAAGCATGCATTGCTGGCTCATGTGCAGTCTCTCATCCACCAGTATCCCCAAGTCCTCAGCAGGGCTGCTGTCAATCCCTTTGCCCCCAGTCTGTATTGATCCAGGGAGTTGGTGTTGTTTCTTCATTCCCCAGTGTGTTGATAATGAGTTATTGGTACATTTCAAGGTACTTCATAATGAAGAGAAAGGAAATATTTCTTGTTTTGTTGTGTAATTGCTAATTAATAACTGTATATGTGATGTTTAAGGAAAGTACTAAAAGCATATTTAACTATGCTTGCTCCTGGACAGGGGTGGCCTACTCTGTCTAGAGTGAGGGGTGTTTGCTGCAGCAATTTTGTGTGTCTGTTTCAAAACTAACATTTGCTTTCTGAAAGAAATACTCTGCCTTGTTTTAAAAATCTTTGTTTGTATTTGCTCAGAAAGCAAAATCTGCCTCAAAAGTTTGTTTTACTGGATCTCTTCACTCAACCTTCCCCCTGCCCAAGACTTTGACATGTGATAGGCATGAGTGATGTTCTGATATGTTCAGCAGTAAATCCTAAGGAAATGTGGATAGAAATTCCTGTAGTTTTCAGTATTACAGCTTGTTGATGTCTTTAGTCTCTCTTGGCTTTACTGAGGTTTTTTACTGTGAAGAGCTAAACATTCTGTCAAGTGATTTGAGTTTTTTTATTTTTTTAAATTTTATAAAATTGTGGTAGTGGCTGAAGCACTGAGCTGTCTTTTGTCAGATTTATTTTCCATGTGCAAAAGAGGTTGTAGTACCTCAGTTTGTTTACATCTGTGGACTTGAGGGTGGAAGCATGAGGTTAGTATTTGGGAAACTGTTGGTGTGCTGAAATAGGTGCAAGAGAACTTTTTATCAAAGAAATAAAGGTGGCAAGTTAGGCATTTTTGAGAGAAAGAGGCAATATTAATTTTTGGATGTGAGAATGGCTTCATCCAGAGTTTATATGTACAATAAATTTTTATTTTGATATACTAAAATGCAGTAATGGTTAAACATTGGCAGTATTTGCTGGGAAAACAATAAACTTAAAGAGATGAGTTTAATCTACCAGTTGTTCTTTGCACTTAACATCTAGCACACTAGACTTAGTCTTTTGCTCTGTTTTTAGACAGTCTTAAGTTTTCTAGCAGGTACTGGTTTTGCTTTTATTACCTTTTTCATACTTAACAAATGCACTGGCAAAGACTGTTTAGGAAAGTTAATCTTTTACTCCTAGTATTACTAACCCTAAAGAAATGAAGGAACTTCAATTGTCTTTTTGGGTATTGAGATAGTGTGCTTTTCCTCATAATTGTGTGCACCACTTAAACAGAAGTGACACAATGCCACTGTGCAGAGCAGGAAGTAGAACTTGGTGTTCTTGTTTCTAAAAACAAAACAAAATGCCTAGGTATTTTGAGGCTGTAAGTTATGTGCAAGCCAGAGATGGGAGCTCAGTGTACTGTTAGTTCAGTTTAGAAATCAGATAAACTGATTGATTGTGTGAAGAACAGGAGCTCTCTGATGAGTTTCTCTGGGGAAAGCACAGCTTTACAACATGTGCTGGAATTAGTATGAGGTTTGGAGACTTGATCAGCACAGCTCAGTGTGTGTTGGCTTGCCTCTAGTAGTTACAGATAGGAGATAAAAACACACTGCAATTTAAAAGTCAATGCTGAATATTGCATTTAGTTTTACTGCTGGTGATTATTGTGTTCTAGAACACTAGATGTATATCAGCTGAGTTGAAGTAACATACATAACCTCAGTTAACAGAGTTAAATATCTGAAGTTACACATGATGGCTTATGTATCTCATTACTGAATATTTGAGCTTGCAGGCAATCATACCAAATAAAACCAAGCACAGTCTATCCAGCTTCAAATCGTGTTTGTGTTCAGGAATAGTTAATTTTGTAGATCTGCAAGATCACCTTGCTGCTGGAAGAAAGAGGATGGTGTGAGTCTCAGAGTGTATATTCAGTTTCTGAAGTGCTGTCATACCTGAAGACTCACTGCAAATGCTCAGTCTCCAGGAGCACTGTGCTGTGCATGCTTAGACTGTGGTCTTGGTAAGGCTCGTCATTTCTGCTCAGTCACCTGAGAGGCCACTTCAGTGTCCCCTGAGAACTGCTAGAGTGCTGATAATACTGCATTCAGGATAAAACACTCTGCTTCTGGCCTATGCCAGATCTTCACAGTAAAGGTAAACATCTGCCTGTTTTGGTAACAGGCAAGTATTTAGGATAATTAGGGTGTGGAGCTAAAACCATTTCTTTTTGGTTTTAGGTTGCTGCCTGAAGTTCTAGACTAAGCTAGACAAAATTAGGAACATTTTTCATTAAATTGTAATGACTGGGAGTCACCCAGAGGCCATCTTGGCTGCATGAGTAATCATGTATGTGGAAACCAGATTGCTCATGTCATGAAGCTTTTGACTCCTCTAGTAAATCTTGTATCCTTTACCATGCACTACAAAGTAAACAGCAGGATTAGAGCATGCCCTCCATCCAGCCCAGTCCAAAGTGTGGATAGAACATTTCTCTAGGATACAGATGTTCACTGAAATCTAGGTTTTGCAGAGGAGGACACAATCCCCAAATGGTTCATTTCAGCACCAGTGTGCTCCCTCAGAAGAGTGCTGGCTAATAGGAGTCCTGCTGTGGAGCTCTTAAGTGCCTGTACTTGATACAAACAAAGCAAACGTCACGCCCAAGGCTCTGTGTTGTTCTGTGAGACATGTAGCTAAAAATTGGATGTGACAGTTCTTAATGGGACAGCATCCAAATTCTTCTGGAACTTTCCCAAAGTGTTTCTCTGGGAACATTTTTTCTGTTGTACATATTCTATTTGTACAAGTGTTACAGTTCTAAAATTCCTCTTAGAATAGATAACAGTCCTAGAATTGTAGTTAGTTCCGAGTTTGCCACTCTTCACCAATCTGAATATATAAAAAAAACGTAGGAAAATCAGACTTACTTTGTTAAGGTAGGTGACTGAAAAAAAGTCTGACTAAGGGCTGAACTTTTTCTTGCTTTATGAGCTGCAGCTTGTTCAATTTTTTTTAAAGAGCCCCTTGATTTTGACAGAAATTGTACAAACAATTTCTGAATATGTGAGGATTATCAGCAGCTACTAATCTAATGTTGTTCCAGATCCAACTGACTGAGTCTCTGCTTGTGGCTTAATTTAAAGTCTCTTGAGATACCTAACATCAACATGGTCAGATTCATTAATTGCAAATTAATTGAAATATTCATGCAAGCACTATGTTCTATTTATCTGTTTGAAATGAGATGACTGAACAGTCTGTTTCTAAACAGGAATATTATATACCTTAATGGTGGTTTGGGTTTTTTATTTGTTAAATCTGCACTTACCAAATACTTTCTCTTTGTCATTCTTGAACATTGCTTTTTTAAAACTCTGAATTCATATAGTGTGAGTTATGTTAACTTTGTACTTTATTTTTTGTAGTCAGGATGTTTTCTGATAGTAGTGTTTTGATATTAGCTTGATAGTACCCCTTTTCATAAATCAGTAGTTAATAAACTGGCCAGCTCTGAATACACATAGGCTTAATGGCAAAAGCTATTAAAAAAGGGTAATTAAATTCACTTAGGGTTCCTGTTCAAAGAGAGCTTGTTTTAAAAAGGTGTGCGTTTTTTGCTTTATGTTTTTATTCCTTGACTGAATCTTTTGTACTTGACCTTAACATTGTGATTTTGAATAAGAATGGAAATAGGAAAGTTTAGAAGTATCAGAGTAGTAGATGCTGTTCTTGTAGGTAAGGCAGCACACACTTTCTCAAATACTCATCTTTTGAAATACTTAACACTTACTGTAGTTACTCTGGAATAGCTACAGTGGTAGAAGTGTAGAGCCTTTGATCATATAGCTGTAATTGTCTGCTTAGACAGTTCCTCACACAGCTCTTCTTACTTAGGAACACTGGTCCTCACACAGCCCCCTGTGCCCTTATATTTTGGAAGTGACTTCTATTGCTTTTTATTTTTATTTAAGTATATATAAGTGTATATATTTATTTACTTGTTTGGAGCATCTCAGAGTTTAATATTAGTATTTGGGGAGGTAGGATAAAATTAATTTTTGCTACTCATGCCATGGATATGCTGTTTTTTGATCACCTGACTGATGTTTCAGAGAATTTTATGATTTGTATTCCCAGTGTTCCCACAGTGGAAGGGTTAAGGAAACGGCCATTAATTGTATTTGATGGCAATTCAACAAGTACGAGCATCAAGGTGAAGAAGACCGAGAACGGAGCTGCCGATCGCCTGAAGCCTCCTCCAGCTGGAAGCACCACCAACACCGTCAGAAGATTATCAGTTCCTTCAAATGCCTCACCATACATCTCAGCCTCCAGTTTGTCAGAGGACACTAAGCTGGGAATAAGGAATAGTGAGGCTAAGCAGAACAATCTTTCAAAGACTGACAGCAGCGTGTTGACTGGTCTGAAGGTTTACCCTTTGTCTCCAGTAGCAGGAACTACTGTTGTGAAGTTAAAGAGGTCTGTTCCAAAAGAGGAACCTGATTTGCCGGTATGTTTGTGCAGTATCTTGTTTTGCAGCTTTTTCTTTTTAATTGAGATTTACAGGAGCCAAAGTTAGAGCCTTGCAAGAGTTTTCAGCATGATTTTATTTTAGAGTAATGGTAGAGTATTTAGAAACAGCCAGAAGTGTAGCTAGTTTGGGAAATAACAGAAGGAAAGAGATTTGTACTTGTCCATAGGAAGCTTCTGTGTGAAACATGCAACTGTATAGCAAAGCTGCATGTAATTTTAAAATGAATAAGTAAGTAATACTTAAGGTGGTGCTGATAGCAGTCAAAACACAAACTAATTCTACTGGTAGGTCTGAGAGAAAAATCAGGTATTGCAGAAGAATATGAAAACAACTATGAAGGGAGGACAAGTGATTTGTTTTCTCTAGCAGGGAAGAAAAAAATTAAATGATTTGTAGCAATCTCACTTGAATGGTTGAGTAGGACAAGCTTTAATTTGTCAAAGTAGATATGTTTCAGAAACTGGAGTGAGATGCTGAAAGCCATAGAATATATCCTTAGAGGAAGAATGCCATCTGTTTTAAATCTCACATAGCAATTGGCAAGCTGGAGGAAGGAGGTGGCTGTGTAAATCTGGAGAGTGCCTGGGCTGTGGGTCTGAATGAGAAGCTGAGACAACAAACCGTGTTAGTCAGGGTGAGATGCCAAAGGTCGAGTGCTGGCTTTGAGATGTGGGATCCTAATCAGGTACCTGGGCTTCTGAAAGGCCATGAGGAAGGTTTTGGACACAAGGTCTTGCTGAGGTCGTGGGACACAAGGGTGCTGTTCTCACCTAGAAGTCTGTTGAGTGAGCTGTTAACCATAAAGGTAAATAGTCACCTGATTTCTGCAAGTTGGATTTGGCTGCAAACAAATGTTCTGTGTGTAAGAGAACTACACTGCAGACAGGGGCAGGGTGAAGGTGGTGAGCTTAAGTGATGAGTGAAGAGCTGAGGCAGGATGTGTGAATTCAGCAAGGCTTGTCTCTGAAGGTGCAGGTAGAGGTGCTGAGTGTAGCTGCCAGATGGGGGCAAAGAACAGTTAGTTGTTGGTTTTGATAATGGTGTGGTTGGTCTTAAAGGGCTTGTCAGTGAGCAAGGAGCAGTGGGGCAGCTCTTAAAAACACACCACAGTATAGGGATAGATCTTAACACTTGTGTTGTATTCCTTCATGATACAAGTGAAGGAGTTTTCACATTTCCACAGGAATATCTGGAATCTGTCTGGGCTTCAAAGGAAGAAATAGAAATATCTGTTCTCAGTTGAACTGCAGGGGGAGCTTTAGATATACAGTGTGCAGTTACATTGATTAGAATTTTCCCAAGACATGAGACTTGAATTTTGTTTTCTCAGTATTGTCTTATGAGATGCTTTTTATTAATATCTTTTTTAAAAATCTTTTAATGAAAGAATGCCGGTAATATCCTGCTGTCTGGATTGGTGCATTCCATCAGACTTCTGTTAAACATGAGTACCTAAACACGTGACTGTTCTGAAAGACAGCTTTAGCAACTTTTAAAAGAATCATGGCTGAGGCTCTCAGTGGGATTTATGCTTGAGAGGGATGTTTCCTACTCCTAGTATTACTAACTTCTTTTAGTATGTAGAACTCTTCCAAGTATTGGTCAGATCTGAAACTACAGAACTTCTGAAACTTGTTTAGTATACACCTCTCAGATTCTTTATGTTTAATTTAAATGTTCTGTATGACATTTTTAAGTGCCACTGTATGACTGACACTCAGAAGCTATGACCTCTGACATTTAACTTTCTACATTAGCCACAGTTTAGGTTGTTCCAGTTACTACCTGAAAGTTCAGTTGTGCCTTGGCTGATGCTGATCAGACACATGTGAAGTTAGGCAAGTGTGCTCTATGGATGTTATTCTACCATCTGAAATTAAAGAATGTGCTGTTGAAGAGTAAGTGATGCAGTTAGGAAGAATCAGTGTACTTGGCAGATGGCTGTAAAGCCCAATCCATTTTTAGTATAGTAACAGTAAAGACAGTTGTGTCCCCAAGCAAGTGACTGTTCCTTGACTTTCCAGAAAAACTTAATGAATAGCACAGGACTATCCCAATTATCTTTGAGTCTAATACCATTAAACCTTTCAGTGGTTGCAGTCCACAGGATTCCTGTAAATAAACTAACACTGAAAGTCTGGATTGTGCTCCCTGAACCAGTGCATTGCAGTATCTTCTTGAAAACTCATATACCTGTCTTTACTCTGCTTATGTAAACTATGAAGGCTCTAATTTCACAGGGGTTTTTTAATTATTATTTTAGATGATGAAAGGGAATTACTTCACCACTTCATCTGCCATTGCTTTGCTTTTGGTTCATGATTTTTACAGGTTACTTGGGGCAGGGGGGCTTGAAAGATGAGTTAATCTGAGGCTTTGACAATATTTCTCTTCTTTTTATCCAGGTCATTACAAAGGAAGACCAAATTTTTTTCTTTTTTTAACTTTTTTACTATTTGACAAAAGTAAATTGATTTCCTAGTTGTATATTTGGGGATTTTTCCTTATACAATCCCATTTCAACAAGTATTTTAAGAAGACAACCTGAAGTAACTTTAGAAGTATCCTTTGAAACTCCAATATGTTTCCATTTCTAAGCTGCATAATTGAAAGAAAATTTTGAATATTTAAGAATATTTAGTTGTAGGTTGCTAAAACTCAAAACCCATGTGTGATTTGGAGGTAGTTAAATTAATTTGCCCTATTTTTATGTTCACCAGAGAAGTTCTGTGATATTGAGCTTTCTCCACAAGATGGCAATAAAGAGCTGTTGCAGTAGCCTGTGGCTGAATACTGCAATAGTACCAGATTGAAATATGTCTGATTAATGACTGACTCCTGTTTGCACAGTATCTCTAAGAATACTTATATATTTTCTTGTATTCCAGAATGACCTAAAGCCTTCGGAAGCAAAGAAGAAAATCCAGCATGTTACATGGCCATGAAGTAGCTAATGGTGCTTGAAACATAAATATTACTTCCATATTTTCAAATAGATAGGTGGTATTTAAACAGTTTAAATACAACTCTTTTAAAAACTGAGATTCAGATTGCTGTGAAGTTTTAACAAGTTTAACAGCTCCCTGTTGTAAAGCTGGAGTCACTATCACCAGTCACCTTAAAAGTATCTTGTACACCAAGTAGGTAATTACTTCCTTAAAAGGTGGTGTTATTACACCATAATAAACCCCTCACTCTTAGTTTTCAATATTATTATAGTTCATCTCCTCCATGTCACTGTGATTCACACATTGTTTCACTAAGATTCAGTTTTATTCCACATCTGGTTAAATAGTTAAAATAACTATTGACATTTAGAGTGATCCCTAGAGCCTTCTTGGCTTTAAAAAGGTAATGAATTTAGGTGAGAAAACTGACCATTCTGCTGATAAGATAGTCTACAGAAATTTTTTTTTCCTTTTTGTTGCACAGGAGTGTAGAATTTGCAGTGCAAGTTAGGTTGGTAATAAGAGATGAACTATTTTAACAGCATTACTTCAAATTGAAGTTTCTCTTGCTACATGAAACAAGGAATGCACAGATGGAAATATGTGATTAGACTGTTTGATATGAAACTTCGAGAGGAAGTAGTGAATGGATTAGTGCCATGTTCTCTTAAGTACACAGGCACGTTTTATACACACATAAGTGTAAAAATGTGCCAATGTAGCAAATTTGATTGTTTTCCTGGTTATAATCATGCTTATAAAATATGGGGAAAACCAGTGGAATGCAGACCAGTGCTTTCTCAGCTTACAGACAGTTGGAGAGGAACATGGATAAGGAAGACAGAAGTACCTTGAGAGCATTAACACAGGTAATTGCACTCTGGAAACAAATCCACAAACCTGTTTCCCCTTCCTTTGATAATTTAGATGGATTTTGGTTGTCTGTGGATCTTGGTGTTTCATCTGGATTATTGATAGTGCCTCACAGGGCAAAAATCCAATTAAGTTAATTGAAACATTTTTATTAAAACTCAATGGCTCAGGGTGAAGCCAATTTAGATATGGATGGTAAATAATAATAACAATGCTCCCAGACTTGGTAAAACAAAAAGAGAATCAACTTCTGAATCCACTTAGTTAACCCACTGAAAGAAGCTCAGTAGTGACCTGAAAGCTTGTTTACATTTTTAACACTGGTTTATACTGAAACCAAAAACTGTAGCTTAGTTCATTACTTTACAGAAATTCTCCATTCACTGTTAGGATGTAAAAGGCACTTCTGGAATGCTGTAAAATGGTAAGAATGTGTGTTTTGAAATGGTGTGCTGTTTCCCTTTTACTAAACACTTGTGCAGTTTTTGTACTTGAGTACAGCAAACTTTAATGTAATGTACATTTTATATGTAAAGACTTGTCTTTTAAGTAGCCTTATCCTATTTAAATAAATTAAAAGCAAACGAAACAGTGCTGCCTTGTTTTTGTGATGTAAATAAGCTTGTTCATTTTATAGTTATATTTCAGTGGACTTGAAGGTGTCAGCACTTGAAGCTTACAGGGTAAAAGGGTCAGTAGCTGCTTTGCCGCTGTAGCAGCTGTCAGGATCACGTGAAGTGCTGTTTTTTGCAGTAGTGTAACAGCTTGATGGGCATTCTGTTTTGGGGGTGGCTTTTTGTCAGTGGTCTAGGGTCTAGGATGTATTTTGTAGTTCCAGTTGCTAGGAGCATGTGTATGTTGGTATGTGTTGAGGAGGGATATGCAGAACTGCACTGGAATAGTGGCGTGATGCTGCTGTTACATGGTAGCAGTCCTGTTTCCAAGCTGGGATGCTTTCCAGCCCTGTCATGTTTCACCTACCTTTCCCCAAAGCTGGGGCCATTTTGCCATCTGTTGTAGCATTTGGGAGGCAAGGTGCAAGCTGTGCTGCTCCTACTGCCTTCCTGGAATCATCAAGGATGGGAAAGACTTCCAGGATCATCAAGTCCAACCTTCACCTGAATGCCACGTGCACACTAAGTGTCACCAAGTGCCATGTTTACACATTTTTTGAACACTTCCAGGGATGGTGACTCCACCATTCCCTGGGAGCCTGTTCTACTGCTTTACCACATCCAGTCAAGAAAATTTTCCTAAAACCTGGCCTGAACCTCCCTTGTCAAAATCTGAGGCTGTTTCCCCTTGTCCTATCACAAGCTGCCTGAGAGAAGAGGCCAAGCCCCACATTTCTACCCTGTCCTTTCAGGCAGTTGTAGAGAGCAGTAAGATCTCACCTTAGCCTTCTTTTCTCCAGGCTAAGCAGCTCCCAGCTTCAGCCCCTTCACCAGCTCAATTGCCCTTCTCTGGGTGCACTCCAGCACCTCTGTCCTGCTTGTAGTGAGGGTCCTAAAACTGAACTCATGACTCGAGATGTGGCCTCTCATCAGTGCCAAGTACAGGGGCACTACCTCTCTAGCTCAAAATAGTCTTTATTCTCCCAGCAGTACCAGAGCAGAGCTTCAGTGTGCTGGGGGATTGGCAGACCCCCAAGGAGAGAGTGAGGTGTTTGCTCTCCTTTTGGAAGTGTGGCTAAAGAGTGATTTTTGTGGCTATTTGCTACAGCTTTCATCATAGAATGAAATCACCAAGGGATAGAATTTAGTCCTTCACTGAGTTCTGATTAGCACATTGTGCACTTCAAAAATGTCAGCCAGCCAACTTCTTCAAATGATATGCAGTAAACTAGATTTGAACTGATACATCTCTTTAGCTTGTTGAATTAATGAGAGGGGAATATCTGTGAGCAGTTTGCACTTGGTGCAAAGAGATAAATTCAAGAGTGATGGCAGAAACTAGGAGCAAACTTTCCCTATCCAGTGACACATAGAGAAAGTATATTCCTGAATCTTAATTTCACATCTGAAGATGGAAATGTGACATATTTCTTTCCTCCTTTTTCTGGACACAAATGAATTCCATCTGGAAGGTTTACTGGGATTGTACATTGCATTACATGGCCATATTTCTTGCAGTTTTCTTTGGGAAAAGGTTTCTCTTCCTTTGTATTGTTTCCTTTTGATGTTACTGTCCTGCCAGCTCGCTGATAGTTACCTCTGTGGCAAACATGTAGCAGGAATTATGCTACAACAAAGGGTATTATGTATCCAAATAAAGAACAAAATTAAAGCACGGCCTGCTAGAGAAGTTCAACTTCTGACTTCCACAAAGATAAATGTCTTTTCAGCTGTCTTGACCTCCTTGCTTACTGAGAAGAAAAATATTTGGGGTTTGAGTTTAGAGCCTATGAACACATTTTTATCAGTTGCAGTCAGTTCAGACTGTGTTTTCACACACTTGTTCATTTTTGCTGATAGTTTTCCCACTGACTTCAATTAGTAGAAGACTCTTGTAAAGCAGAGTCCTTCTGAGAATTGTCTAAACTTCACACCCCCAAAAACTGAGTGCAAAAAGGGTTGTGTTTGTATGCATTGTGTTTCTTCAGAATGGGGAACATTTTTGTAAATATTATGTAAATACAATTAAGCCACAATTGCAATTTTGTTTTAAATGATTTTATTTTGAAAAATACAATGTGCAGTGTAATGTCACCTAACTGCAATACTGACACTGTCCATCAGAACTTGTACTTCACACAAAGATCACCTAGTCATGCAATAAAATATGTACCTGGCATGAAGCACTCCCACTTCCACTGTTTCATCATTATCTCTTTCTGGCATGTCACAAATCAATGTACATTGAAACACACTCTACTTTTGCAGCCTTTCTACAAGACTGGACAGCACACACTAGTCACAGAGCTCAAGAATGCTGGGTGAGACCAGCCTTATTGGAATTTAATGACCTTTGCCATTGATTTCAGTGGGCTGAAAGCTTCCCCCTGAATTTCCACCTATGAATGTATTGTATGTGGCCATTGTAATCCTTGAACTGTATCACTTGCTTGTAACTGGAATATTTTTTAAGAAAAAAAAAAACCACCTTAAAACCAGTACATTATATCAAAAACAGCCAAATAGTTTTACATTGTGAGTTTTGCATTAGTTTTTGTTATTGATAGAAATCTTAAACACCAACACTGCTACTAGAGCTTTTCAAGTTGTTTTCCCTCCAGACTTGGAGAGTGTAAAGAAAAAGGTTAAGTAATGTTAATAGTACAGTGAGACACAGAGTGGCAAAGCTAGGTCTGAACATCCATGTGTTTCAGACTATATATTGCAAGCACAGCTTTCCTCCCTTCTTCCTCACCTCTTAGTTCAAGCTTTAAATATCCTTCCCACATTCAGGGCAAAGGATGTCATCCCTTTCTGTGAGGAAGCCACGACCCACCAGTGAAAGGGAGCACTTCTTACAGTTAAAGCAATCATTATGCCACTGCCGCTCTTCGAAAGAGATGTACTTGGTTCCTCCGAGTCCTGTTTGAAAAGCAAAATCGAAAGGAGGAGCAGGTCAGCCACCAAGTGATGCAGACTGACATGGAAATCTGACATACAGTTGTGAAAAATGCCATTGTGACAAATCTGTTTGTTGCTGTGCTGATTTTGCCACCTTTATTCTGGAGTAACTGATATTTTCATCCTCAAATACTTCTGTTGCTTTCAGCAAAGTTAATGAGCAAGGCTGTTATCCCTAGTGATAATGGCAGAAATTAACTTCCAAGGGATGGCCCTGCAACATACCAGAAGAAAAAAGAAAAGAAAAGAAAAGAAAAGAAAAGAAAAGAAAAGAAAAGAAAAGAAAACAAAAGAAAAGAAAAGAGAAAAGAAAAGAGAAAAGGCACCTGTCTCTGAATGGAATTCAGACAGGTTTTTGCAGTATGTTTTATGGCATCTGAGTGTGTTCATTTATGTTTTGCAGAAGTACATTTAGATAATTAAAAAAGAAGTCTGTCATGTGTGATGACTTGATTCATAGCTCTGAAGGAAGAATGCCTCAGGAAAAGAAGCAGGTCAGTAAAAAAAGCATTCCAGAGTTTTGAGGTTATGGCAGTTATCATAAGGTGTATTGAAGTTGTACAAAAATAAAAAAAAATAAAATGGGAAAAGTGTTTCTTAGTAGTAACTGTCTTTTGTTTAACCTCAAAAATGACTGCCTGGAGTTCCATGAAAAGATTTAGCTGGGCATATCTTGTACCAGGTGAGACTTTTTGTTCAGTTTTGCCTTTAGCAGCAACTCAACACACAAAACCCCCACGAAATGTAAAGGCACCAGCCCTGAGAGACCTACCACTGATTGGGTTTGTGCACCCAGCACACTTTTTGGAGTAGAGGCTGCAGAAGCAGCTCAAGCAGTATGCAAACTCATCCCTGGAGGTAAAGCGCTGGCCAGACAGCTGCTTCTTGCACCCAGTACACACGAAGCACTCCTTATGCCAGGGCTGCTCCCGGTAGGTGACACCTCCTGTGGTGATAGCCTGTTTTAGGAGCAAAAAGACAAAAAAGTGTTTTCTTAGGAGTGGCAGGTTTGTATTTTGGTAAAGAGGAAGGGTGATGAGATTTTAAGTGGATGGGAGGAGGGGAAGAAGGCTTAACAACATCAAGATTATCATTTTACCTGGAGTTGACCTTGAGAAAATCATGCAAGTGCTTTATTGTAATTTCCTTATTTCTAAAAAGAAGCCTCATACTAAAAGTACTTTATTCTGCATATATTATAAAATCTCACTCTCAGTTGTATTCTTTGTTTTTCAAGCTACTCTTTTTATGTTGCTTTCCATATGCATGTACTAGAGGCTGTCTCATCAGTGTTCCTTCACCTGTCCCTTTCTTTATGGTGGAGGAATTACCTGATGTGTTTCAACTTCCCTGTTGCACTCTTTGGGAAAGACTGGTTTATTTCATATTTTAGATGAAGTATTTACCTTCTGCTTCTCCAGACTTTGTCAGGGAGTTTTCTCTTACAAGTAAATGGAACTGAAATTATATCATCTCTTAAAACCAGTTAATTCTGGATCTTTTTACACATACAAAAACCGAGATATTCTACCTACTTGGATATAAAATGGGATGGACCTCATTCCCTCAGGTTTCAGGTAAGCAGAACAAAGCACTACCTTCTTGCACTGGACGCACTGCATGGCAAACTGCTTTTCATAGCAGGGTACACAAAAGTTTTGATGGTCCTTGGGGATGAAGCTCTTTGTCCCAATAGGCTGCTGGCAGCGGGAGCAGATAAAGCAGGTCTCGTGCCAGCTGTTGCCCTTGTATTCCATCTTCCGAGTACCTGCAACGAGACCAGAGCATCAGCTGAACTTCTGGATGAGATAGATCCAAGCAATTCCTACTCTTGTTTGCCTGGCAGCTGGCTGTCAGTCAAGAAGCATTGCAGCTATGAGCTAGAGGCTATTTCATGTTCCTACCAGCTTTGCATGACATTTGGTACCATTTTAGGCTTTTGGAGAGCAAGTGGTTCTTCTCCTGCAAAGAAGAGAAACATTTATGGCAAATAGCTATAGCCTAGAGCAGCTTTTTGTGGTATTATTAGGCAAATAATGAATTCCAGCACACAGGAAGATTCGAGGGAAGTGGAGAGACACCAATAAAAGCTGCTGTTAGTGTTGAGTGGAGGTAAGGCCATTCCTCATTAAAGTTTTACCTTGTTCATTCCACATGTTTTGTTTTGTTTTTCAAACAGCAGCAAGGTACCTGGTTAATTACAGACTCATAGAATGATTTGGGTTGGAAGAGACCTTAAAGATCATTTAGTTTTAAACTGTCTGCCATGGACAGGGACACCTCTCACTACACCAGGTTCTCAGAGCCTGATCCAACCTGGCTTTGAACACTGCCAGGGACGGGGCATGAAATTCCTGGCAAGCATCTTGCCTTCCTTTCCCAATGAAATAGTCACTGTCTGAGACAATGGATTATTTCATATCTGCCTGGAGGCCTTTTTCTTGTTTTCATTGAGGTGTTTTGTAAGTTTGCAATTGTTTCCAGCTCAGCAACACCTATCCCAAATGCTTTTCTGTCTCTTGAACCTTTCAGTAAGAAAGAAGCTTTCTCTCTATTTTCAGCTGAATTGAAAATGTGGTTGAAATATGGAATTTAAACAATCCTTTATTGAAAAGCATAAAAGTGGCATGGTAGTTAGGAAATAAATGCACTTCTCTAGAACAAAGTTTTAGGGTTCAGATAGTGTGCTTTGCAGATTCAGTCCACTGTAGGGCAGGTGGACTCTGAGCCCTTCCAGGAAATTGGAGATTTCCTTTGCACAGGGGATGATTTCCTATGTACCAGTTTGAGTCAGAATATTTGATACTGGCCAGAAGGATAAACAAATAAATGTTGTTCCTACAGTTCTGCATCACTTCTTGGAGCTTGTAACAGCAAACACAAAGTCAAATACTTGGAACACTGACAAGCTGATCAAGTTGGCTAAAGATGAAGAACCACACTATGCCTTTGATGCCAATTCTCCCTGCCTGTATTACTGCAGAGCGAAGTTTTACTATTTTTCCCCTTCTCAAGCAGTAATTCATCTTTGTTTACTAGTTGCATATTTTTCTTCTTTTATGATCTCATTAAATTCTGCTGAGATGCACAATTCAGGATTTATTTGGGGGTTTTTTTTGTTTTTTTTTTTTAAATTTGCATCAGTAGTAAGTGAGCTATTAATTATCTTTCTTTCTGATGTTTGCATTTTTGAATATTTCTGTTCCACTTTATTAACAAACAGTTTCTAAAAATCATGCCCTCTCTATGCTGGTAAGTTCCTATATCATGTCAAGGAGCAAGCAAATCTGTCCTCAAAAGAATAATATTCTGGAAAAATGGATAATTGTTTTTAATAGTCTAGAATTTTATTTTCACAATTTCAGCTGTGCTCTCTTTGGGATGTGTTGTCACTGAAACTCAAGGCAGGGAGAGCCCTGTTTCTTAGCTGCTAGACTGAAGTCAGCATGAGCTGTGTTTGCAGAAGGACTGAAAGACCAAGCTTGTAATCCCTTAAATGGGCACATTATGAAAAAGCTTCATTAAATCCACACTGTACATTTAGTGGCTCAAAGCAAAGGGCAAGTTTAGCATTAACAGTCTCCACAAAGGGTGTCTAATCACTTGCTGGTTCTTTTAAAATGAATTATGCTTCCACTGGTGACCATACTTCTGTGGTGTAGCTGCTGCACTACCATGGTGTGCTGTGTAAGTAAAATAACGTGTTTTGGGTAAGCTGCTAAAGACCAGAGGGTAGTTGTAAAGCTTACAAAAATTAATTTCTTCTCTTTTGGGTTATAAGAGAAGGGTTCCTCTGTGTCACTGAATCCAGCCTCCATTACTATTTATCAATGTATAGCTGGCATAACAGACAAAATGAGATCCATTCAGTAAATCACTGATAATGGCAATTAATCTGATGGACAGTATTAAAAATATAATTTCACATAAAGTTATAGAATCATAGACTCATAGAATAGTTTTGGTTGAAAGGAACCTTCAAAGATCATCTAGTCCAACTCCCTGCAATAAGCAGGGACATCTTCAACTCAATCAGGTACTTAGAACCCCATCCAAACTGACCTTGAATTTTTCTAGGCATGGAGAATCCACCACCTCTCTGAGAAACCTGTTCCAGTGTTTTACCTTTCCCCCTCATTGCAGAAAACTTATTCTTTATATCTAATCTAAATCAACCCTCTTTTACTTTAAAGCCATTACACTTTGTTCTATTGCAACAGGCCCTGCTGAAAAGTTTGTCCCCATCTTTGTTATAGGTCCCCTTTCAGTACTGAAAGGCTGCAATCAGATTTCCCCAGAGCCTTCTCTTCCTCAGGCTGAACAATCCCAACTCTCTCAGCTTGTCTTTATAGGCAAAGTGCTCCAGCCCTCTTTGTGGCCCTCCTCTGCACCTCCTCCAGCAGTCCCATGTTGTTCTTACGTTGGGGTCCCCAGAGATGGATGCAGCACTCCAGGTGGGATCTCAACAGCAAAGTCAAAGGCAAAATCACCTCCCTGGACCTGCTGCCCATGCTGCTTTGGATGCAGACTTTCTGTGTCATGTAGTTCCAGCTTTAAAACTAGCACTGGCTATTCCCAAGCATGTCAGGTTTTATTGCTGTGTCAGCAAAATGGGTGCCCGTGGAATAATAGGAGATGCCTAAACTCAGTCATGAATAGATTGGGTCATCTGCTTTTAAATATTGTAGTCCTATTTCATCATCAAGCCTTCATTTTTCCACCCCAGGAGCAAAATGTTGTGGTTTTCTCCTTTTATCTAAGATGACCAATGTCAGAATCAGTCAACAAAGTAACTAGTAATCATTATGGAGTGTGTATGAGGATTCTTCAAATTGCCTTTTAATATTTTATTTCTGCATTTATAGCACTTTGACTTTAAAGCCCTCAAATCATCACAGAATGCTATGGTTTTGACATGAGAAAAGCAGGTTTTAGCAATCTAATACTTTAACCTCATGTTTCATGTTGAAAAAGAATATAGTTGTTTCCTGTTTCTTCATATTTTTGTGCTCAAGAAAGACCTTGGGGGCACTTTGACCAATTTTTAATTTGTCTGAGAGAAGCTAAATTTAGAGTAACTACATAATAGATAATAAATATATTAATAATTAGTAAATAAAAATTTTCACATGAAGGAAAGTTCTGCCATTATGAACATTACGTGTTCTGGTCATGGAAGTGGCCTAGAATGCACCATCACCAGATTTTTTTACACAGTTCACTATGACTTAGCAGAGATAGTCAAGGAAAAACATTTCTCACAAATGTTGCTGAGTTTGGGCTTGATATTTAGTCCAAAAAGTGAGCAACCTAACCTGGCATAATAGTCTTCTTGCACTCATTACATTTGGAAGAGTATTCATTGGAGTAGCAGTCAGTACACAGCAGATGCTCCTCTTTGGCAGCAAAAGGTTTGTCCACCAAAGAGTTCTTGCACTGGAAGCAGTGGAAGCAGGTTTCATGCCAGTGACGGTCCTTGTACGACAGATCCTGCAGAAATCCAAAACCACAGGGTAAGTGGAATGAAGAGGGTGCACAACTGGAAGCTCAGAGAATGCAAAACACATCCACATCTGAACTGCAGCCAGGAGCTGGGGCTAATTTGCACTGCTCGAGAAAACAGAATGTTCTGAGGAAGGTGAACTTATTTTGCTGCAATAACCAAGAGCAGCTCATGACAACCATCAACCCTTTTTCAGTTCAAGGTAACCTTTTTCAAATGTGGCAGAGGAGCAGCCAATTTCACTTAGGTGTTTCCTTTGAGAATAAAGCCCCACTTTAGAGTCAGACTAAAACTTGTTAACCTGCTAGGTATGATAGACTTCCCCTATTTGCCTTAACTGCTGCTGATTTCGGGTTCATTTCATAGATATTTTCTCCTGAGCAGAAATCTTTTCTCCCAATTGCATTCTGGTATTTTTTCGACAGATTTATACCAAGGGTGGAATGAGTCTGATCTCTTTGGGCTTTTTTTCACTACAACAAATTTTTACTGACTCTTGTGTTCTGGTTTACCCATATTTCAGATGTGAATTGGACTGAAAGATGCAAGACCACATTGTACTTGCATCCAGCAACCCAGAATACAGCCCAAGGGATTAGTGTGGGCATGTTAGTATTTAAAATACTCTTTACAGTGGTTCCTTTTATTATTTAAAAGAAACAGCCCTTCTCAAAATTGTGACCTAAAGGGATGGATTGTGCTTTTAAAAATTTAAATTAATCATGTAACACTTGAATAGTGTCTTTGGACTTCAAACAAAACAGAGCTTGGATGATTACAAGAAAAGGTGTCTACCCCAAAATATAGAGGCTCTGGTTTGGGTTGGGAGTGTGAAAGGCTGGAATTGTCATTAATGGGGAGTATACAAATTCAGCAGAAATAACTTCTCCTGTTCTAGCTCAAGATCTACTGTGTATTTATTGCAGGCACTAAACTATTTGGATTAACTGAAGGAAAAGAGTGAGGGGTAGAACATCAAATTTGTTATTTGTGTAAAGCCTCACAAAGAGTTTATACCTGCTCTGACCTAAGCTGTACAATGTTAGTCAGTACAGTCACAGGTAACCCCAAATGGGCAATCTCAGCCCAGAGCAAACAAAAGATACCACAGATTTAGGTTAACCTAGAATAATACTGTGTCTTTGGGAGCCTTGCTCTCATAAATAGCTAGCAGGAAACACTGAAATAGTTTCATCTAGCTCAGCTGATATGTGGTAGCTTGTTAAAGTTGTGTAATTTCTGTCAGAATCTGACCATGCAATTAAGCTTTTCTGTTTGGACATCTGTGCTATTCACCTAAAGTTTTGGAATCATTGTGGGTAACAGTGGATATCCAATGTGTCTTGCCTCTCTGAGACTGCATTCCATGATAGAATATCTAAGACTTCTACTTTACAGCTTTCAGACAGCTGTTTATTCAGCTCATCTATTCATTTCAGCTAAGTCCTTTTTAAACAGCACAAATTTCTGAGTACAAAATTTTAATATTTTCTAATAGCAGATTCTTTGGAAGTTACCTACATTTTTTTCTTCTCTTTAAGTGAAGTCAAATAGCCTAAATCTGATCTCATATATTTTCAACAGAAAAATACAATATACAGTGCTTTCCAAAATGTGAAATTTGCCTTCTAGAAAGTAGAACAAGAGATCTGGTTTTCTTTCTCTTGTAACATGATGTATTCAATTATATTTCCTCACTAGCTGTCATTTCCTCTTCATTTCCTCTTTTCGCAATTTTCAGCAAGCTATTCTTTAAATATTCAACATTTTTGTGCTGATATCTGCTTATTTTATCAATTAAATTATACCCTGAAGAAGGTGCATGCCTTCTAGAAGAGGAGTAATGAAGACAAAGATGAGGTCTCAATGAGGAAAGATTTGATCCCTGAGTCAGTTTTGATGGCAAGATTTTATAGGCAGTAGCTGGGCAGGTGACAGTAGCAGATATTTCATCATGATGAAGTCATGAAGCAAAACTACAAGAAAAAGTACCCAAGACAAAAAGTGGATTGAACAATCTTTAGCTACTCTGGATTACTGTAACAACTCTTGTCATTGAATGTAGAGAGAGTCTAGGATGTCTGGCTCTGACAGCAGAATATCAGAGTGATGAAATGGATATTGTTTCCTCTCTCTGAATCTGTCCCATCTGAAAGAAAGGAATTCCAATGTTCATTCAAAAATGAAATCATTTATGCATCATGAGTGTTCTTAGGCCACTGAAGAGGAGGTTTGGTCTACTTCAGCCTGTTGTTTAAATTACTGGAGCCTTTGGCTCGTCCGTAAGCTGTGGATATGTTGATCTGGAGCAGATTCTAGATTGGAAAAGCATGTGCAAAAACTGACTTAAAGCTTTCTGAATGTCAGGCTGCTCCCCTGTTAAGCTGAGAGAACATCAGATTTAGTCTAGGCATTTGAATTCTAGATTACATTAGCTGGTTGTAACCCAAATAAATCTGTTCCAGCATAAGGTATGAGTGATATACAACTAATTCCTGTTGTATTTTCACTTATTTTCATTATGACACCCACAAGAAAACTTTGACAAGATAACTGTTAACATTGGCAAGATCATGTTTTACAGCTTCCCCATGATCCTGTATAATTTTGCTTCAGCATGGTTTATTTGGCCTTTAGGATGGGGCTGCATGTGACTTTAAAAAGTGTGTTTTTTAAAAAAACCCAGAAGACCCCCTTAGACAAGGGTTACCAGGTAACTGGGTTAAACTTGAGCTCCTCATACTCTGCATTTATATTGTCTTCTCCTCAGGCTTTTTAAGTCTCAGCAAAGCTATTGTGCATTACGAGTTCACTTGAACTGAGTTTCACCAGGGACCCAGTAGGAAGAAGGAGATTAGAGAGCTTATTTCCACAACAGTGACTGTACATGTTGTTCATGAACAAAGGCTACCTTAGGCTTTTTTGCCTGCTACAGTGGTCTTTTCAGAAGGTTGAATGTAGGAAATGGGCCACACCAACTAAATGCTGTGCAGATTTTGGCTACTCACACCCTGCAGCAAAACACTTAAGTATGTTAGACTGGTACATCCCTATCAAAAGCAAGTTGAGAAAAGGTAAAAATAAGTGATATTGTGCTGGACACATCTCCTTATCTGTATGAGAAGATATTAATGTATCCACTGCTTTTACCATTTCACTTTACTATTAGTCTGAGATTCAGTAATGAGCTGAAAAAATGTTGCATGTTGGGACAGGGTTTAAACATTAAAAATTAGAAAAATAGTTATTTTTACCTTTCTTAATCTTCATTACTGGAGGTTTTATTTTTTTGTTTAGTTTATGTGTGAGAATGACCCTTTTGAGCAATTTTTGGCCTGTGTGCTGACACAGTAGCTGTATCTCACAATCCACTTATAATTTAATTTTCACATTTCACAGAGAGAGTTTTCACCCACTTCTGCCTGCCAAGGCCAACTTGTGGACTGCATTAAACACAGGATTACTGTAGGTATTTCCTGTGTTTGCAATGGTTTCTATACTATAAAATCTGCAAGGAAAGTATTAAAAAAGCCAAAGTCAACCAAAAGTACTTAAGCAAATGGGTACAAGATGTATGAATTTTCAGAAAAAAGCATGAAACTGTAGGTGTGGTGAGCATTCACCAGGATCTTAGCCAATAAAATGCCATGTTTTTCTAGAAAAAGTAAATTTCTCCTGCAACCCATTGGCATACAGATAATGTGTAATAGGTGCTAGAGAAATGGCATCATGTTTTCATACTGCCTGCTGGTGCCTCCTACCACTCAGTATATGAAGCTTTTCATTTGTCTGTGAAAGTTTTGTAAGCATCTTCTAGAACTGTTTACAGTTAATTAAATGCCCAAAGGTGTCGTTCAGACACGTTGTCATTCTGGGATTTTTTGGTGGGAAGGAATCGTTCTTTTAAAATAAAGAACAAATCAGTTATTACTCAGTTGGGTTCACAGTTACCCATAAACCACCTTAAAAACTAGAAAGATAGTGAAAAAAGTTCTCCCATGACTTGAATTCAAGGAAAGTTTCTCTACAGCATTGTTGTCTTGTGGGATCTCTGTGCTGCAGCTAAAGCACAATGTGAAAATCCAGCATTGATTTCACCCTCTGAGAGTCCAGTGCTGTCAGAATTCGAGCATTATGAGCATCCTCTTCTCAGCACCTGTGGTTTCACTTTGGGGTAACCCTGTCAGGTATAGGAGGGTTGGTTGCAATTGTGGGGGTGGGAAAGAAAGAAATTAAGAGCATCTGGTTCTCAGCGTGGCTTTTCTCAGCATAGAGAAATAATAGTGGCCAAGAAGAGACTTGCAAAGGAAAATCTGATGTGAGAACTACATGGGATTTTTCAGGCTGTAATGTGGATGTGAGTGTGGACACCAATGCCAGATGCAGAGAACTGGATGTGATCTTTTCTCATGATACTGTCACTCCATGGGGTTTTTTTTGTTCCAAATTTTACATTTTTAGGTTATGTTGAGCATACAAAAAAATCTGAGTCCGTTTTATACTTGCAGTAAACACGCTGGTTTCATTCCCAAACATAGTACATTTTATCTTCTTTGCTCAGGTGAAAAAGTCAATGCAATGTGTAAAAAGATTAATGTAAAAATACATACATATGTCTACATATGTCTCTCTGTGTGTGTCTATTTCTAATGAATTTATATACCTAAGTATCCATACAGTTTAATGAGGAGAAGTCTGATTTTTGTGTGACTGTTTCATGGCTGAATTATGTTCAGTCATACAGTGCACACACTTAATCTGAAACTTACCTTGTGGCTGAGGCACTTGTGAGGGCTCTCTCAAATGTGTTCTCTAGTGTCCACTACTGTCATTGAAAAACTGCTCTAGTTTTCTTCTCAGTGAGAGCATCAATAACATCTCTTTTTCTACCCAAACAAAGGGGATTTGGGGGGAAACTTGTAGGAATTTAAGTTTTAACTTCTATCCATGTGTCAGAATTTACTTACAATTGGTCAACAGCTTCAAAGGCTACAGCATAAAGCATGGACAGGCACACACAGCAGGCACAGAAATGAAAAAGGACATGTTTGTTTCTGGCACACTTCATAACTCTCTAACAAATCTTTTTTTACTGTCTCTTTAGCTGCGTTTTCCACACATAGTTCTGGTTCTTTACATATATAAAATATTCTTAGACTGCAGAGAGTTAGGGCTTTTTCTTTTTTTTTCCTATCTGATATTAGAGTGTGTCTCACTTAAAAGTAAAGAAAAGCAGTATATCAGATAACACCCACACTCCCTAAATACATAAATCTGGGTTGAAAAGTTCAGCCCGATTAATTCCTGAATACTTTGACTGAGATTTGTTGAAGCTGGTCCAAGTTTTCAAATTCTTGACTATCAACACATGGAAATATCTTCTCAGGGGATTAGAAAGAGACCTTAAAACAAAAGCACATTCTGGAATGGGGCAGAAATATTTTGCTTTTTCAGGTCAGGCCAGGCCAGCTGTATCTCTTCTCTAACCTGAATATTTATGAGCTGTAGGAAAGCTGGCAATTTTATACCTTCTTACAGATTATTGCCAGTTCCCTGTCTTGATGGTGAAACATTTTTACCTTTTTAAGGCTTCTGAAAGGGACTTTCCTGCTGATTTGCCAATAGGGTGCTGTAGATCACTTTGGAAGATATGAGACATTTATTTTTTCCAATGTGAGTAAGCATATATTTTTATGTCTCTGAACTACTGATTGAGCAGTAGTATCAGCAGTAGGAATTAATTGGTGCATCTAGGGGTATGGATGAGCAATGTGGGAAATGAAAAATCAGATCTCCTTGTGTCAGTGAAGAATCCTATGGCCATGCAATACAAATTGCAGTTCAACAGCAATCTCACTCTGTCAGTGAAAATCTTGCCCAACTTTGAACGGGTCAATTTTATGCAAGGAGGATGACTGTTGGATGAAGCCTCTTGGTAGCTGTCCAACAGACACTTCACTGGATGGCTCATCTGTCTTCATTCAGGCAGGTTGAACCTGGCATGAACTCCAACTCTTTTAATTAATTTAAAAGAAACACTGGTGGTCACACCTAATCTGTACCAGGTAAGTGTTTCCATGTGTTGTAGCAGTGCATAACCAAGTCAAGGCCTCTGCTCTGTCCATCCCATTCTTTAATTAGACTCCACTATCATCATTCTGCATTTAAAAGGCTAATTTTTCTAACTCTATCTGATTTATTACTTGGGTCAGCATTAGCTAGATTTGCACCTTGTCTTGACCGTGTCTTGTCTCTTGATGACCAAAGAAAGCAGTGGCTTAGCTCCCTCTGACCCAAAAGTAGGCAAAACGAGCTTCTGTCACCCTTCCTGATCCCAGCTGGCCCTGAGGACAGGCTCTCCTAATGAATTAATTTCTTACATGAGAGCATCAGATCATTCTGTGCTTTACAGGAACACATTTCTATTAGCATGCTGGGTAAATAAGGGTTTGCCAAGTGAAATGATACAAGACAGACATAGGGGTCCAGGAAACATGCTGTCCCATCAAAAGAAACCCCTGTGTAGCTGTTAGGCTGGTTCCTTCCAGGTCTCAGAGCTTTGTATCCAGGCTGCTCTCTCAAGATTTCTGTAACAAGACACAAATCCAACATACCTTGCAGTCAGCGCCAATAGGTTTTTTGCATTCCTCACAGGTGTTGGAATAGAGATTTTCATAGCATTTCACACAGTAGGGGCTGTCCTCCTTCAGGATGTACTTCTTACCAAACAGAGACTCTTTGCAGTAGTGGCAGTCGAAGCGTTCAGTCATGTTGGGGTCGGCAGTCCAGCTGTCCTGCCACAAGGACAGGAACAGGCACACGTCAGACGGAGCTACACTTCACCCAGTCCCCCAGGAAAGGCTGATCAATTCCTGTTTATCACATTGCTTCTCAGTTTTAGTCCAACTTTCAGTCAAATAAATGGACACAATTGGAAGAATCTGGACTATAAATTTTGCAGTGCAGGGCAATGAAAATAGCCCATCTAATTTAGCTATCAGTTGATCCATATTTGGTTAGAGATGAGAGGGAGGAGTAAACCGTGAATCTGAAGAATTCCTGTGGGATTTGTAAATGGAATTTGACCTATAGGTCTGAAACAAGTAGGTGTTTCTCTAGGGGATGGAGAGAGTCAACTTCATTAAGAAAATGAACCAGCTAATCTTCAGAAACAACATCTCCTGCATAAGGCAAGAGAAAGGTTTACATTGCTAGTTGACTTTAGCCAAGCACAGCCTGTCAGGCACCACTGCTATGTGCTTCTGCACCTTCCTTCTCTGCATTCCCAGTAAGACAGTGTCTGGCAATCATTCCCCCACAGGCAGACACCGACCCTCCATCTCTGCTCATGCATGGGACGGGAGGTGTAGGGTCAGTGACTCTGTACCTGATTCTCCTCTGATGCAAGTGCAGGAGTTATCCAAAGGCTGTAGTGTATTGGGACACAAATGGGAGCTAGGTGTCCTGGCTCAGACAAATGTCAAAAAATGATTATGGAAGGAAAAAACAATTAGAAGAAACTGTATATGATGCTTCAGCTTGTCTGAATTAGGGACAATTGATGTTTGCTCCTCGGGTTTTGTTACGTTCCTATCATTTTCTGGATGTGCACACAAGCAATGATGACAAAAATACCTTTGATTAACTGCATGAATATTTATTATTGCCTGGGACAATTTATTTTGGGTTTCATTACAGTCATCACCTTCTTTCTTAACCTGAGGCTTGCAGCATGTGTTGCACCTGAAATCTGTTTGGAGGTTATAGCTGGAGCAGGGCATAGCTGCCTGCTTAGGAAAGGGAATTTCCCAAGCAGAAAGTATGTGCTACCTGGACTGCATGATCTTCACTGCCTGCCAGGCTGCACCTCTTTAAGCCACATCTGGTCTATAAATCCTTAAATGTTTTGAGAACTAATAGCTTAAGTGGCTACCTCTGTCTTTCACACTCAAGGGACATTTACAGCAGCTGCAGTCCTTTCCTCAACTTCAGCTCTCAGGTTTAAACAAAACGTTGCTACTTGCTTAGTGTTCTTGGCACAGGTCACTGGATTCTGGAGTTTGTCCTCTCCCTCTGACAGTGGGAGCCACCCATAGGGCATTCTGAAATCCTGAGTTTTCCTCCAAGATTTCAGTTTTTATTATTATCTTTCATTCTAGCTGGGATATGATTAAGATTTTTGGGTTGTCTGAATGGACAAGCTTTATTTTGTTGACTAGAAAGTATTTTTTTTTCTTAATGGTCAATCCACTGCTGAATTTTGTGGTGACTAGCACAGACTGGGGGGGTGAGTGCTTTTACATGAGTGAAGCAGGTAAGTGATGTCTCAACTGCTGGAAAGTCTTATGAATTCCAAGTAACTACTAAAGAAGAGAGATAAACTACCAGACCCCAAAATGTACTTGAAGGAAACACAAATCCTGGCAGCTGGTCATCTGTGCTTCTGAAAACTAGGACTAGCAGTGCAACTGCTTTGGCCTTAAAGGTGGTCTAGGAACTAATTAACTTTCTTATCCCAGAGGGGAACTGGGAGTATGTGGGGTGCTCTTTGTCCTTAAGGAGTAGGGAGCATCATAGGACTGATAAGAAGACAGAAAGCAAGAAATACTGGAGAGAGAAGTGCAGTGACTCCCCAAAGCTCCCCTCTAGCCCATTTCCAGCAGCAGCTGGCAGTGGAAGTATAAGGCAGGAGAACAGGACAATACAAAGGGACATTTCCTTAAGAATTGCTCCCAGCAAGTTAGTCTTCTCTTGAAGCAGAGGGGCAGTCTTTACCAGAACATCTAAAAGATGATAATGGATTTATTTTCCTCTCTCTTTTGAGCCTGTTTACACCCTAATCTACATAATATGTTTGGACTTCCCCAGGAAAGAACTAGACAGGACTTAATTTCCTTCTGGCAAAAATAAATTCCCTTCAGCAAAATAAATGGAGTCAGACCAACATACATAGAGTTATATGTGTAGATGTATGACTAAGTCTGAGAGGAGTGATAGCTTTTTTTCAAATAGTCTGTATTTAGGACAGAAATAAGTACTTTTTACCAGACATTATTAAGTGTTTCTTTCCAAATGATAGGATTTTGTTGCCCATATAATGTGCATTATTGCTAAGTTAAAGTGTGAGCAGAAACCACTTATGAACTTGCATTTGTCACCCTTCTTCAGAATTAGTTCTTTCTAGCCCTGAATTAAAAGTAGATGTGAGATACTGAAGAGTGAAAAGTTTCTCTGCAGTGGTGATAAAAAATTTTTGCTTTGTAAAAGCAAAAAATTATAGAGTGTGATCCCTTTACAGGTTTATACCATTTAATCCAGAGCTGCTAAATATAAAATATAGAAGTGCATTGGGACTGGAAGAAAGACTGTTCCTTTAGAGGTGAGTGTTCCTGTCTCTTGGTCACAGGACTTTTATTGTCTTCTGAGTGCATTTCACAGGAGCAGAGGCAAGGGTTCTATAATACAGATATTTAATAATTTATATAATAATGTAATAATTCAACAATTCAAAATAATTCAGCAATTATTGAATAGTTGCTGCCACTATTTCAGAAAATACCTGGGCACTGCCCTCCTATCCTGAAAGGGTAGTTTTGTTAACTGTGTTCTAAGATTGTCCCAGGGAATTGTCTCCCTCACCATGAGCAGGGAGAGGCAGTCCTCATTTCTACATCTCAAACAGATTTAGGGATGAGCTCTGCTCTGTGAAGACACTGCAGGGGCAGCTCTGAATGATATTTGAGGAGCAACTCTAGAGATTTGGGAAACTGAAAGACAAGAAAGGAAATTTTCCAAGATCTGATTTTGGCTTTAGTTATGTGAATCTTTTATTGGATCTGGGACTAATTTTGGATCCAATATCTCTTAAAGCTAAGAATTCAGGTTCATGTGGTTTCATTCAGTAAGCTGGAATTAAGGGTGAAGCCCCCCAAATTCCAGGCTGTTTAAATGCAGGGCTTGGACTGAATCTCATGATCTCATGTGGTATTTTGAACATATTGTACAGGGTTTTTTCTGCTTCAGAGAGAATTAAATGTGACGTCCTATCTACTAAATAATGGGTCCTATCTACTAAATATTAGCAGGAATTTCAAACAAATCATTTCACTCTTGTCTTACAATCAAGAAATGTGAAGTCATACTTAGCAATATTTTTGCCTGTCACTTTGTACACATGGTCCTTTAATTCCTGTACATAAAATCCCATCATGCTTAGCTTAGTGCAGGCTTTATGCATTGTTTTGGGCTTTAAGGGAAAAAAAGAAACAAAAAACAGCAGGAGACTTGCACAGCTGTGGATGGACACAAATTGCAATTCAACCTCCTTGCCATTGATCTATTTCTTTCTCTTGTGTTTGATATTTGCTGACCGTAAAGTGCTGTGGGACAGAGGCTCATCATTATTACAACTCTTTGTGGCAAAAGGTCTTCAGATTTTATCACTGTAGTAATCCTATACTTATGCTTTTTCAGATTGCTCTTAATATTATCATGAAGGAGAAATTGATTTTTTCTGCCATTCAGTCTCCCTCCTACAGCATCAGACATAACAAGTACAGAAAGGAAAAGATCTTTCTGTTGCATGCCCAAAAGAGAAGCTACAGCCTATGCCAAATTTTAGTACTACCCACACTGTGTCTCCTAGGAAGTAAGAATTGGCAGGAAAATTACCAAAAAGTTAGTAGACTGACTGAAAATCTATGCTTCTTTCCTCTTCTTCTCCTGCTGGCTCAGTCTCATTTTACTGGCAGCAATCCCTAAAGTTATCCTATTACCTCATAAATATTAGGACTCATCGTGTCATTAAGAAATTCTCCAGTGTTCCCCCAACCCATGGCACTATTGACTACTGAAAAAGCAGACCTTGTCTGCTTTTGCAGCTATGTCTGCAAGCCTAATAAATGCTGTTGTGTCCATCTCTTATTTCAACTCTTCTTAGGGGGTGTTGACCACTGAGAGGTGCAGATGCACACACACAAGACAAAGAAAGAGGCCAAGGCAAACTATATAAAACATGTAGGAGTTGTTTAATTTACTCAGTAAAGTTCTGATCTGTCATAACAGCATCTGGAAACACAGAATTAACCCATGAAGATGCCAAAGGGGGACTTGCTGTTGCCTTAATTAGGTCCATAGTGCTGGGGCTCTCTCCACCTGTGCCCCTGGATCAGTGTGTTGTGTTAGGAAACAAAAGGTCTTCCTTCAAGGTGTACACACGTTTCTCCCATTGACTATTCTTCCAGAAGAACAGTACACATGGAGAATTTTCTATCTGTTTATTTCTCTTCCCCTGAGGAAGGAAGATTCGTGTCTGGCAACTCCAGTGACATGAGCCATGCAGGCCTATAGCATTTGGAAACAATTTATGTTAATGCTCCAAAGGCTCAAATGAAAAGATTTATTTACAGCCATGAACTGATAGTTCAAACTATGCTGGTGTTTCTGGCAAGAGGTGATTTTTTTCCCTGTAACTCAGCTGCTCTTACCACATTCATTATCTATCATCTTGTTGCAGTAACAGGAAAATGCTCTGGAAGACTGAAGTGTCTTTCCAAACCAGACCATAAGGCCATGCAGGAGGAAAAGGGGGAAACCTAATTTTATTTCTTTTTAATTTACTTTAGAAAACTACAAAATTATCATTTTCTTGTAGTACTGATGAGAGGTGAGAGGTGGGGGGTATGGTCAGAATTGACCTGAACCCCAGTGTGAGAAAGTTAGCTGGTGTAGATGCACACCACAGATACTCAAAGCACTCCCTGTGCATTTAGGTTTACAAAAGCACATTAAGGGCTTCTTTGTTTGGCTGTCCAGGTGTATCTTATCTCATCATCATGGAATGAGTGCCCACAAACACTGTCAGGATGGAGCAAAGGGAACCTGAGTCCTTGGACATCCTGCTGGCCATAGGACAATTGTTGATGCTTTGAGCTCCATGGGGACCCAAGCCAGCTGATGCACAAAAGGCAGGTCTTCCATGGGCCACAGATGTGGTCTAATATTTGAAAATAATAGTAATAATAGCAAAACAAAACAAAAGAACAAAACCAAACCAAACCAACCAACCAACCAACCAAAAAAAAACCAACCAACCAAACAAAAACCCTGACCCCAAGTAAAATATATCAGTCATGCCTTTAGATGCTAAATTTTAAAAGCTATTTAAAGAAAGAAAAAAAAAGTTTAATTTTTAATGAAGTTACCTTACAATATTCTTGAAAATTACATTTGGAATTTTCCAAGGGTTCACCTTCCCTGGAAATGGCTGACTTATTTTGCATATGGTATAACATTGCAATCTCTTTTTTAGAGGTTTTTTAAATCTCTTTAGAGCAATTTTCTGACCAGACCATTAACATATACAGATAATCAAAGCATACCTGGTTCCTGTCTGGACTGCACAGTCAGCCTATCATGAATTGGAAACTGGATAGTGTGCTGGTTAAGATTGTATTCCTTAGCAGAACATAAATAATAAAAGAACCCAAACAGAAAATGTTTCTTGTGTGGCAAGGCTCCTCATGCATCTGGCTGAAGTCATCCCAGTCATAGTAGTGGAGAAGGAACACTCCACTTGTGGTTTCTGTGTGGTTTATTGTGTTTGGCAGTCAATAAAGGTCTGCTCCAGTCTAGAGCACTCCAGCAGTGACAAAGTGTAGATACTACCAGTGGTAATATCTACAAATGCCACAGAAGAGCTGAGCACTGACACTTTGAAAGTGTACTCCACAGAGTTTGATACTGAAATGACTGGAGGATGTGTGGTCTTAGCAATATCCCTGCACACATTTCAGTTACCAAAGAAGCCTCTTGAAATAACATGGAGCATGGCTTAAATCTGCCACAGCAAGGAAGAGCACAGTTCAAGTGGAAAGCCTTGCTCTTATTTTCTGTTTGAAAGCCTTTTGAAATTTCTGTCCTCCCTCTTTGTCTTGCAGAATAAGCAAATGTTTACTCAAAGGAAAGGTCAAGTACTTGATACTGCTTAAACATAAAAATTCATATGTCTAATAAGAGCATTTAAGTAGATAGAAAATGATAGAGGAGAAAAACAGTATAAGATTAATAAACCTTTTATTATTTCTGGCACTATCCTGCAAAAGTAGAGTATAAGCTAAATGTCTGCAGACACTGAACTCCAACAAAGGTTTGTTTTTCCAGAAAAGGATTGCTTTCTCTTATTGACAGGAACACTGCTAATCCCAGAGAAATTAGACTTTAAGATAAAAATACCCAGAAATGCCATGTGCTACCATGCAGTCATGTTTCCAAATTTTTTCTGTGTTTTTGAAATCCTGCATACTACTACCCAGGGCACAAAACCAGAACAGTGTCCCAAATAGCCTGTTGTTTCCTTGTTTATACAAAAGATAGAAGAAAAGTTGGGATGATTCCTTGGAAAAAGAATGCTTTGCTATTTGATCTGGCCTCTAGCAGCACAGCTCTGGTTCTGTTTGCTGGGTAAGGCCACAAAGCCCCCTCGTGTCTAAGACAGTTTGGGGGATCAGTTAAAGTACATCTTACAGCTGCCTATAAAGTGCTGTGGCACTGAAGGCCTCAGGGCTGTGAGGTATCCAAACCTCCCTGCTCAGCTGCCACGCCCATGGCCTTCCAAAAGATGCCAAAGGAGGCTACATAAACCTTGGGGGCACCCATTCAGCTGGGCACATCCTAGCAAACCCCACTGATTGCACCTGGCTGAAAACAGCCCAGTTTGGGTGGGGGCTGTGGCTGGAGACTGGACACAGAGAGCACAGAGAACATCTTCCAAGGGTGAGCCAAAGTACCTGTGGTGTGTGAGGGGTGCAGAAGAAAGCACAGAAAGACATGGAGAGCCTGGTGACATGGACACAGGCAATCTTTCTGTGGGCAAGACTCCTTCTGATTGAAGAGGGAAGATGTTGAATCCACCACGGAGAGCTGCACAGCATTGTATGGAGAGGTGGAATTCATCGAAGGAGAGATCCTGCTCTCTGAAGACACTCTAAATCTCAAGGGTGCTTCAGAGCAATGACAAAATACATCTCTGTAATTGCTTACAGGTATTCCATGGCTTTAGGCAATTTGCTGCTTTTATTGTGCAAGATGAAGGGAAGAAAGAGTTGTGGGTTTTGAGCCCTTACACTTGTGCTTGCTGAGGGTCTAGAACTAACTCATACAGTCAGAGTGATACCTTAGACTTTCCTCTGCTGTGGCTGATATATTTCAAACTTTAAATTCAAAAATTTCCTGTGAAAGGGAGCTGTGAATATGCTTATGTCAGTGTTATGCTCACCTGCATTCCTCTCATGGCATATTATTATATGTACACTAACCATTCAGCATCCTAGTTGATATAGTCCAATATAATATAGAAGGGCATGTGAAAAGGAACAAAATTAACTTTTTCACCTGGCATGAGTATTTTGATGTTCATCCTTAGAAGAAGGCTCTAGTGGTTTATAATCAAATTCTATCTATATATAGCTAATTAATATTGTTGAAATGTTAATGCTTCAGTGGTTGTCAGTGTATCCAAGATTTATTTTCATGAAACCTGTCATTACCCTGCCATTTCACACTCTCACTTGGGGGGAATCTGCATCACAAATAACTGTGCATATGTAAATGAAATATTAAAATTACACCATTAGAATTAATCAATCTAAAAATGCAAATGATGAGATTCCCCCGGTCTCTGAAGCAGTACCCAAGTGAGGGAAGATGATTGCCTACCACACTGCACCGTTCAGAGTTGGTCCAGAGATGCTCAGGACAGATTTATCCATCAGAGAAACACGAATGAGACTTAGACCTGAATGCCCCTGGTCCGTGGGGACCTTGGAAGACTGTGAGAATGCTGGCCAGCAGCAACAGGCATTGCTTGTGGCTGGAGGTGTTAACACTTATCTGACCTTCCCTTGACTCTGGGTATCCTGGCCCCTGAGAGGTGAGGCAGGGCAGGGAGGTGAGGACAGCAGCAGGTAACACATTGCTTGGCTCTGAGACCCAGGGCTCAGTGCCCTGCAGAACTGAGCCAAGGGTCTCTCAGAATATCGGTCTTTTCAGCCCTCCTCACCCCTTTCTTTTGGGATGAAAGCTTGAATTTGCAGTGTAGTGCAGCAGAAACTGTCACTAGCCCTTACAGCTGTAGGAATTGTAGTTTGTCACCAGTGTTTTGGGGTTGGGGTTTTTTGGCCTCTGAAGTTCAGAGCATGATGGGATCCTGGCAGACTGTGTTGTGTGTGATCAAAGGAGTTGTCTGATCTCTTCTCTAATGCAAGGTGTGACAGCTGGGAGAGCTGATGTCTGTATGGACAGGAAAGATGTGATCTCAGGGAAAGTGCTATCTCTAAACTTCTCTGAGAAATGGGAAACAGATCATTATTTGCATGAGTACTTCAGCTGGGGATCTCCATTACATGCTCTACATGGCAGGAACTTCACATGGACAAACCATATCTGACACAATATAGCCACTGCTATAATAATGCATATAAAAATAATGATTTCACAAAAACTAGTAATATTGTCCTGTAAATCCAAACCACCTGGAAGTGACTTGCTCATTTCCATGGGAGCACATTTGACAGAATGGTGAGAACCAAAAATAACTGTATTTTATCCCAGCACTTTAGCCATCTTGGGCGTTTTCAAAAGACCACAAGAACTGGTCCACCCCCCAGCCTCAGGTGTTTTTGATGGAGATGTCAAGTGGGAACCTCAGGTAACTTTTACAAATTTGATTTCTCAGCAACATCATTTTATGTCATTTCAGCTGCCCTACTCACCTCAACCACATGTTGGTTCACAAGCCAAAGATCATTTTATCCTATGGCTATGGTAAAAGACAGTTTTATTGGTGCTCTGATCAGATTTTGATAGCAGTGTTATGGTGTATCAGGAACTGAGTTTTCAATATAGCAACTCATATCCTTTTTAAAAAAAATTCTCCATATGTGACCAAGAATTGGTCAGGTTCTATTAAAAAAGCAACCTTTAGAATCCATCCTTTCCTAGGTAAATCTACAGGTGCACAAAACAGACATAAATTTTTGTAAAATAAACAAATACAGACCAATTTTTTTTTCATCTTCCATATCCAAATGCCTGAAGCAATCATTTTCAAAGTTTACCATCTGGCTGAAAAAAGGCACAGAAGATTTTGGCCAGAAAGCTAGGAGTCCCATAAATTTATGAACTGATGAAAATAGGGTTCACAGCAGAAATCCAGAGACAACCTTAACTGTGGCATTCTTTCACATTTGGATGCATTTGTGTATCTAATAGCACAGCCCCATGTTCATCCTTTTTAGAACAATTCCTATTCCAGACAACATAGCCATCAATAAATGCTACAGCTCCTGACCCTGGCAATCTCAATGTCAATTAGCAATCTTAGTTAATATAGTTCTAGATTGGAGTCAGGGGAGCAGCAATCACAGACTGACTTGCTGGTATGTGTATTTTTATAACATTTGCCGTCTCGTGACTCTATGTGTCCTGTACACAGCAAAGCTGAAATATGCAGGTATTTGGTCAACTAAATAAAAGCTGCATCCCTTGGGGGAAGTAGAAAGTTTGGAACAGCCATCAGTGCAGACAATGAAAGTTAGTATTTCCTTTATTATGTACACAGAGAAATCCATGCCAACATACAGTAAGGACTGTGTTATTGTGGCTGCACACACATGCACACAGAGAGAAGCACAAAAAGAAGGAATGCAGGGCTATTAACTGGGATTTGTATTCTAATTTATTCTCTCCACATAAGAAGGAGAAACACGATGCTGATGGCTCCCCGTTTTTCCCAACACAATCTGTCCACACTGTTTGCCTGCAAAAAGGAGAGGCTAGCTTTGTTTCATGTGCATCTGCTCTTGCTACAGTACAGAAATGCTCCTTTGTTGAGCTCGGCAGCAGGAGTGCACGGAGGTGTAAGGAATCTAAGCCCCATCTTCTACTTTTCATCACCTGCCCAGTGGATTACACACGCAGCACAATACAGTCATTAAAAACAGTTACACATGAAAAGACCCAGCGCCTCATCAGCTCGCTGATGTGTCACTTTACTGACGGACATGAGGCAGTAACCGCTGTGATAAGAAATTTGTCTTTTTCTCCTCTTCACACCCCTCCCCGTGCTCTCAGAAGAGGGGGGGACCGGCAATCTCTCTCCTCGCATCCCTCCCCAACAACCCACTGGGGCATTAAACAACCCTCTCCTCCTCTCTGCACCCTTTGTTTAAAGCGACACCTCCAAAGATACGTTCTGTGGGTAGCGGGAGGGAAGGGAAAAAAGGGATATTTACTTACAGAGCAGTAGCGGGCAGTTAATGCCACCTCCCGGAGCGGGGACAGGGGCTCACATCCATTAACAAAAGTGACAGAGCGCACTGGCCGGCCTGTGGCGGAGAGCTGTGCGGCCGGCAGGGCTTCCTGGCGCCTGCACAGAGCGGCTCTGCCGGCTCGGGCTCTGCCGATCCGGGCTCTGCCGATCCGGGCTCTGCCGGCTCGGGCTCTGCCGGCTCGGGCTCTGCCGATCCGGGCTCTGCCGATCCGGGCTCTGCAGGCAGCGCTGTGTGGAAGAGGCTGCTGCCGTCCCCAGCCTGGTGAAACCCCTCGCTATCATTTTACCATATAAGGAGACAAAAGCATCGGAGTCTCTCGTTCTTTGAGGCGCTCTGCAGCTGCCGTTCGACACTTACTCTTATTCCAAGGGTGTCAATACTTCCCTCTCCTAAACATCTTGTCTTTCCTAAAATAAGGCTCCCTCTCCCCTCCTCCAGCCTTTGTTTCTCTAAACCCCTGATGCTTATTAATAACATGGCTTTGCTAAATCCGAGAGCTCGCTCTTTACACAAGGGGAGGTTTTACAGCAACTCAAGCTCAAATATTTGTGAGGCTCTTCACCTGGCTGAGAGAATAAAGTCCTTGGTTAATATTGGTATGAGGCTTTATTTGCTTTGGTCATTTTGCCAGCTGAGTGTCTTGCCAAAGAAGGGTGAAACAACCTGTGTCTCTCCTTTGTGGAGAGGTGCACAAAGATCAAGTGTGTGGGCATCTCTTTACGAGCATTCAGACCCCAGTCTAGTTTCTCTCCACCCTTCTTTCTTGCCACACTCCCCCATAATCAGGAGGAAAACAAAAAAAAGCAGGGGAAATCAATGAAACCAAACCCATGTTTTTGTAAGAGAAAGCCAAAGGAACAGACTGTCTCAGCACATGCTCAGTACCCAGTTGAGAGCCTTGCCAGTGTGCACATGGTAAGAAGAGGGGGAACTATTAATCCCACTACAACCAGGAACTGCTTCTTCTGCTACAAAATCCAATTTCATTTATCAACCATTCTAGCAGAAACACATTCTGCTAATCAAAACAGTGAGGGTCCTGGGCAACCTCCCAGAGGGAAGAATTTGGATGGGAAGCACATGGGAGATGCCTGCTCTCTGCAGCTTGAGGGGTAGGCTGGGGAGGCATTTCAGGGTAACTCTTCAGTAAGGGCTGGTGCTTGCCAAAGGGAGGTGCTTTAATATGAATGCTTTCAACCTTAAGGGAAACCAGAAGGATAAAAAAGTAAAGCCCACTAGCCCAAGATAGTCTTGCTGTTGTTTTGCATCCAGAAGATGCCAGGTAGTCCAGTTTTGGGTACTGGGTTCTGGCATGTGCCTGAGTGATGGTGTAGATGTGCATATGGGTTAGATGAGGGTTTCTCCTGCAAAATAAACTTGTGCCAGAACCCTGACCTGTACTTATGCACCCAAATGTAGTCAGATTTGGAATGGGGGTGAAATGTGTTGGTTGATCTCAATGCTACTCCAAATCTAGAAAAGCACAGAATAAGGTGATGGGGAAGGATAATTCCTAGTTCTTCTATCAGAAGGCAACTCTCCTTTATAGATGTGAGTTATTTTGATGAGCAGCAAGGATCTGTTTTTCAGTTGATCCAGCCTTTGCTGTTGAGTTTTCAAAATAGAGGCATCAAATCCTGGAGGACTGGCAATGGGCATACAGGATTAAGAATGCCATGGCAATTAAATCTTATTTAAATCAAGCTATACTCCCCAGCCACATGGGGAGTCCCTGACTCTTCCCTTGAATTTGCAGTGGCGCTGTAAAATGAGTCAAACCAGAGAGTGAAAAATTTTCATTGAATCCCTGAGCTACCTTGGAGCTGCACCTGTGTCTTGGGAAAGCTACTGGTTGGATTTCCAGTCCCATCAGTGATTCCTGGATGCCTTGGACAAGACATTTCATCTTTCCTTAGCTTCACTGTCTGTAAATATAAAGCTCAGGACAGCCCAACTCATGTGTAAGTTATTAGGAAATTTACAAAGGACTAATTAGAGCCTAAATATAATAGGAGTAGTAGTTTCTCTCTTTTAGCTTAAACTATTGCACAGCAACAATGATAATAATTTATTTCCATCTTAGTTACTGTTCTTACCTCAGCTCTGATTTAGTAGTGTACATAGAAAAGAAAATGGCCTTGAAGGTGATTAGAATTGGGCTACTTGATTCCAAACTTTTCTAAACAAACTAAATATTCTGAATGTGTCAGTTGATTTTTTTTTTCAATTTCCATGATATTTTTATTTCCCTATCTGTCCATTGACAGCTACTGCAGCAAGTCAGACAGACAGAGATTTTTTGATGATCCCTCTGGTCATACAAGACAAGCATGTTCCACAATTATAAATTGTGGCTCCAACTGAGATGATTTAGTTTATCTGTTGCAGGTCGGGGTTGACTTAAGGAAGATAAGGTAATTTTTGCCTAATTTAATATAACACCTCTGACTCCTCGAAGACAGAAGAGCCTCTGCCAGTTCAAAACCCATTGATTTGTGGGCTCACTATGGGACTT
The DNA here is from genome assembly GCA_013398075.1 of Notiomystis cincta. Taxonomy (NCBI): domain Eukaryota; kingdom Metazoa; phylum Chordata; class Aves; order Passeriformes; family Notiomystidae; genus Notiomystis; species Notiomystis cincta. The sequence continues at coordinate 3,572 of VZRX01018107.1, read as the reverse complement.
GACACTCAGCAGCCACATCAAGGCTGTGTGGAGCTGTGAAAGGGATGAGGAAGGGTTACCAGGCTACACCTTCCCTCCTCCTGTGATGAGGTGTGTGCACACCATCAAACACTGTTAGGGAAGGTATAGGGAGCATCAGGCCTCTCACCCTCCTTTGGGACCACTCACTCCACATTAATCTGGCAAGTAAATATTCATCAGTGATTGGCAGCCCTCCCCAGCCCCTTTCCCACCAGAATCAATTCCAACAGGGGTGGGTCGGTGGGAGAGCCCCAAATTTCATTAATTTTCAGATAGATGGGGAGGAAAGGGCAAGTTACAAATTTATTACGTAACCCACTTCTTCTTATTATGTAACCCACTTCTGCTTTTACAATATATATGTTTTATATTTTATTTTTACTTCATGGGTTCTCTGAAGAACCCAGCAGAGATCAGGCATCTTCAAGGCTTCAGAGGAGTCAATGCAATGAAAATGGGGGCAGTGCCAAGAGGGAAGCACTAAGAATGATTCCATTCTAAACTAAGAATGGAAAGGCAAGTGCCATACAGTGATTTAGAAACTTATCCTATGGTTTATGTTTTCCTTGTGTATATAGCATTTACATAGCATATATTGCTTGTTCTTCAGTCATCTGTGTGTTTAACAGGTCAATTCTATGTGTAGAATGCTGTACCTCCATATGGGGAAAAAAAGGTGGAAATAGTATCATTTTCATAGCAGGACTTCTCAATGATTTTACTAAGCCTTCCTAAGTCTCACTTCAGCTACTGGGCAGATGCAAGAATAACTATTATTTCAGCACTTATCTCCTTTTCTGGCTGAAAAGAATGAACAAAGAAAAGCGGTGGAAATAGACAGCTGGAAGTGGAATATTTCTATGTCCCCCAGTTTGAGACACAGAAATATAATGTCTCTGAGAGAGCAGGGGAGGGGAAAATATACACTTTTAGGTTTGAAAATGGCTAAGCTACTGGCTGATTCCTTACTCCACCAGTTTATCCTGGAAACTGATAAGTTACTTTATCAGAATTCAACTAATCCCCCTTTTGATGCTTGAATCTGTGTTACAGAAGCTTCAATTGAATATGAGAGGGTGCATTTAGGAGAGCTGCTATTTTTGGCACCACTGCTTAGGAAGTAGTGTAGACTACTGCAGATGTTGCATTTCAGTTCATTGAACCTAAAATAACAGCTAGGCAATATTAAATCTTCCTGAAATTTCATTCTCATAAGATGCTCACAGATATGTATTTTTCCCAAGATTATGAGGAATATGCACAGGATAGAAAGATATTTTGAACATGTATTTTCTTTCCCAATTCAGCTTCCAATTTGCAAGGCTTTTTGCAATATTCTGATTTTCCTTTCTTCCCCTAGGAGACTCAAACTTCAAGTAGAAAGACATATCAGGTAAGAAATATCAGAGTTTCACAGATTCTGATGAAGGAATTACAGACATCTTTGGATAATCCATTAATAGATAGAGAAAGTTTGTCTGCTTTGGGATGATGTAAGACTTTTATTATTGATGTTAACCTAAATCAATGTGGAAACATTAGTGGTTTAGAAACTCCAATCTGATCTGTAAAAAAAAAAACTTCAATGTTTACTTTCTCAATATGTTTGAATAGTTTTCATATACAGTGTTAAACTATTTTCTTCAGTAATTTAGAGGAAGATGTCGTGGTTCAGTTGCATCAGAGCTTCTGTTTTTCATAAGAAAAGTTATCTTCAGAAGGATAATATGATGCTATGTGATAAAACAGATGATTGAGCCTCAAATCCAAGTGTGTTTCTGCAATAGCATGGTCTGGGATGGAGACGAAAGGATTTTGGACCATTATGTTCAGTTTGGACAAAGACTTCATTAAATTTTAAGAGTTAGTCAGGACTTGTGATCCAGTTAGCCCCAGTTTCACTCAGAGAAATCTACCTCCTGAAAGAGGTGTCCCAGAGTGAATATGGCAGTGAGACACCTCTCAACCTGGGGTCTGTCACTTTCTGTGTAATTGCTCCCATGCCCTTCTCTCTGTGGAGATATGGAGAGAGGATGGATGAGGTCAGTGGATGACCCATGCAAAAAGACAGCTGTGCCTCTTCTTCTGCTGCTTTCCTCTCTCCCAGTTGAGTAGACAAACAGCTTTTATCACTGATGTGCAGAGGAGCACAATTTGATCACACAGAAGTGTAGTGGTGCTTGAGGAAGAAGCAAACACAACACCAGAGGAAGCTTCAAGGATCAGCCCAGGGTTTAAAGGAATGTTGTCTGCTAAGGAAAATCCCTCATGTTGACAGCTGAGTTTTCAAAAGCTTGGAAAGCTGAGGCACCATGTTACAGGACTGACAGGTCCTTCACTGGGCAAGCAGCATTGTCAGAAAATCTATGCCAGGACTTCATAGATTAAAAAAAGCCATACAGGCCATTGCAGGACAAAGACAGCCCATCAAAAGCTCCCCAGGCAGCAGCTGTCTGCACCATGTGGGGCAGCCACTCTGAACAGCCCTCACCAGCCTGTGAACTGCATGAAGAAGAAATAATGAAGAGTTACAACAAAGAGAGTGGAAGACAAGAATTCTTACGGAATACAGTCTTTCCCCCTACTTTGCCTATCATTCTTTCTCCTTCTTTCTCCTCACTAAGGAACAGATGTTACCTTTACTTCTAAAAATACTAGAGTGAAACATTTTGGATTTTGCCATCTTCACACTTCTTTGGCTTCTAAGTGTTCATTAAACCCTCAGTTCCACGGTTTGTTCATCTGAGCCAAGGGTAGAGATCTTGGTGGCAAGCCTTCAGGAAGTGCTTTGGGATAGAGGAACAACCCCCAACAAGAGGTGAGGGGTCTTCAGATGACTCTAAATGATGATAGTGCAGAGACCTATGCAGAGGAGCTCTTACTTCTTTCCTTTCCTCTGGATTCAACTTGACTGTCATGTGGGGCCTGAATGTGACAGATGGGAAGAGCCTTTTGAGTTTCCTACCCCTGCAGATGAAATCTGGGATGTCAAATTACTACAGAGGTTGCAGTAATTGCTGGTATTCTGAGCTGGCAAATACTACCCCTTAATTTAGGATTTATTAATTTTAGTATAATCATGATTTATCGTTCCCTGTTCCAGACTCATGAAACAAACACACTGTGATTGTTCCAAGAAACGAATCACTCTGTGTTTCTGACAGCACCAGAGACTTGCTATTCTGTGAAAAATAGCTCTCATTCTCTGTGGTGTTTCCAGCAGCACACTTAAGCATTTTTAGGCAAAATCCCCTTTCCACAGTCCTCCCCCCTCCCACTATCCCACTGCTCATGGCTTCTTCTCCAAAACCTCACTTCTGCATGTATAATTTGCTTCTGCTCCCCTTAGTGCTTTTTCTGCCTGCACCCCTGATATCTCCTATGACCCTCTGGAAATTAACAACAGCAACATTTGAGACTAGCAAATCACTTTATCAGACAGCCAGAGATCCAAGAACTTTGGAGCAAAGAGAGGTTTGAAAAACTGAGCAGTTGGCAGACACCTTAAGAACTTATCTAACTAATTTCCAGGAAGGAAGGAAGGCGCGGAA
>VZRX01018106.1:0-18359 GCA_013398075.1 Notiomystis cincta | reverse complement strand
GGCATTGGAATAAGTTGCCCAGAGAGGCGGTGGAGCCACCAACTCTGGAGGTGTTCGGGAGGTGTCTGGACATGGCACTTGGGGATGTAGTTTAGGGGTGATTCTGGTCGTGCTGGGGTGATGGTTGGACACAGTGGTCTCGTGGATCTCTTCCAGCTTTGATGATTCTGTGGTTCTAATTCTGTAACTGGGATCTGGAACTGGAATGCCTGACTCCCCTCAGTTACAGAGTCAGATAACTGAGTTCAGTCTGCTTCTGAGTCTGGAACTGGGATCTGGAACTGGAATGCCTGACTCCGCTCAGTTACAGAGTCAGATAACCGAGTTCAGTCTGCTGCTGAGTCTGGAACTGGGATCTGGAACTGACTCCCCCCAGTTACAAGGTCAGATAACCAGGTTCATTCTGTGGTGCAGATCACGGTGCTGCAGCTCTCAGCCCTGCTGAAACAAGCCGACTCCAGCAAAAGAAAACTGACCCTCACCCGCCTGGCATCCGCACCCGTCCCCTTCACTGTGCTGAGCCTGACTGGGAATCCCTGCAAGGAGGACTACCTGGCTGTGTGTGGGCTCAAAGTAAGTGCCTGCCAAACTCCTCTGCAGGGAGCTGCAAACATCAGCTCAAAGCCAGCTGTGTTTGTTTCCTCCGAGGAGTTAGCACGGAGCTGCCTCCAAAGTTCTGTCACTAATTTAGCTCCTGATTCACTTTCCTACCAGATAGATGAGGTAAAAGAAGCAGGACCTGTATGAACAATATAATTAATGAGACAGTGCCTTGAAATAGTATTTCTTAGTGTATTTAGGCTGATTTTGTTTTAAGATGAAAGCCAAGGTTTAGTCATGTCAAACTTAGTGTGTTGAAATTAGTCTGTAACAATTAGTGTTCTTTGGCAAGGACTTCTCTTTTTTGTATTCTCCCAAATTTAGATTCAGCTTTTCCAGAGCAGAATCTACAGATGTGGTATTTAGCTGAGAAAAAGCTGCACTCTCTGTAGTTTTTTTATTTTCAAACCCTCATGTCATTTGTCTTTAATGCAGGAAATTTAGATTTAGATTCTCTGAATTATTATTTGCTCTAAGAGAAATGCTGACTTTTAAATCCATTCTTGGCTTCAAATATTTATAAACAGTTTGTTCTAATATTTAATCAATTTTTTTCCTTACTCCAGGATTGCCATGTGTTAACATTCAGCAGCTCTGGATCAGTCTCTGATCATTTGGTACTTCATCCCCAACTGGCCACTGGGAATTTCATCATCAAAGCCGTGTGGCTGCCAGGATCTCAAACAGAGTTGGCCATTGTCACTGCAGACTTTGTGAAGGTACGTCTGGTCATGAGCTGTTGATGGTACAGCTTCTGTCAGCCATCAGAGTCTGGATCCTTGTGGAGTTGCATGTGGGGGAATGTGATAATAGTCTTAGAAATACAAATTTGGGATGTTTGGGCTGTTGTTGCAAGGAAAAGCAAAACCAAAGAACTCAAAGAGCAAAATCCCAAACTGTAATATCTCATAGGGATTCCCTCATCTCAGCTCTTGTCCATTTGCACTGTTTTGTATCGTAGCAGTTAATTACTGCCTTGATAATTGTTGTAGTTAATTATTTCCTTGGTTCTCCCCACAGATTTATGATCTCTCAGTAGATGCCTTGAGTCCAACTTTCTACTTCCTCCTACCGAGTTCCAAAATCAGGGATGTCACTTTCCTGTTCAACGAGGAGGGGAAGAACATCATCGTGATCATGTCCTCTGCAGGGTACATCTACACACAGCTCATGGAGGAGGCCAGCAGTGCCCAGCACGGGCCCTTCTATGTCACCAACGTGCTTGAAGTCAATCACGAGGACCTGAAGGTGCTGGTGACTTCCCTTTCTCTCTTTTTTTCCATCTTCCATTTGAAGGCAGAAGTTTCCTTCTTTTTTTTCCTTCTCCTTTTAAGCCCCCTGATCTAGATCAAGGAGCTTTCTCATTCCCCTAAAGAGAGAAATATCCTTACAGTAAAAGGAGGTGGGGGTGAAAATTAAACCCCTTGATCCTTTCATCTAGAAAATGGAGCATGTTTTCCATGGCTGGCTCTGAAGTCATGCCCAGCAGGATTTCTCAGCAGGGAGATGGCTTCAGAGCAATGCTGTTCTCGGAACAAGGCACTCCAAAGGTGCAGGAGCAGAAGGGATAAATCACCATGGCTGGGGCTGGAGAGCTGGAGTCAGCCTTTGTTTCTAGTCTTGGGGGTGACCTTTAAAATCTCTCCAGTGTTTTTACTCCAGCCTGCTTCAAAACAGGAATAGATGGGAAGGAGGCCCTCAGGAAGGTCTTTTATGAGCTGGGCATGCAGGGAATGCTCCATGTGAGACTGTCACACAGCGCTGAGGCTCCCAGCTGCGGAGCCCAGGGTGTTACCTACAGCCTCTGGGTGTGCAGGCTCAGCATCCCCTTCCAGAGCCTTTGAAGTGTCTGATGGATGGGTTCACCCAGGAGTTCAGCTTAGAAAATTGTCATTTAGGGCTCTGTTCTCTCGCTGCTGAGGAGGAGGGGCGGCTTTGGGAATAATTCCATCGTAAATTTAAAAGCCTGACAGACTGTTTGGGGATATGTGTGTTTATGTTAAATATTTCTCTGGATCCCCCAGGACAGCAATGGCCAGGTGGCAGGAGGGGGAGTGTCAGTCTATTACTCCCACGTGCTGCAGATGCTGTTCTTCAGCTACTGCCAAGGCAAATCCTTCGCAGCCACCATCAGCCGGGCCAGCCTGGAAGTGCAGCGGCTCTTCCCAATTAACATCAAGAGGTGAGGATCCTGGGGGAAGAGACTCCCTGCTTTTTTATTTATTATATTGTTTATTCTTAAACATCCCAGCTCTGAATAGCCAAACCTGGTGGTGCAAATTCCTTGTTGGCTGATGATTTCTTGCTACTTTTCATGGTCCTTCTGTCCTGATGGACTTGGATGACCCTTGTGGGTCCCTTCCAGCTCAGGAATTCCATGATATCCCAGTTGATGATTAGAAACCAAAGCTGGCTATCTCAGCAGTGGACCACGCATGCATTTTGTCCTCCCAGCAGGATTTCAGAGCAGAAAGGTGTCTGCAGAGCAGTGGAGCTGCACAGAGGGAGCTGCTCCTGGTGCAGCCTCTGGAACCGATGGGATTATCCGCCCTCGCTGAGGCGGCCGAGCAGGAAGCCTTTGTTTCCTTTCTGCACCACTGCTGCAGTGGACCTTGTGCATTGTGTGTGTTAAGGCTGATTTTCAGACTCCCTTGGGGGAAACCAATCTNCAGGGCTGAGAGCTGCAGCACCGTGATCTGCACCACAGAATGAACCTGGTTATCTGACCTTGTAACTGGGGGGAGTCAGTTCCAGATCCCAGTTCCAGACTCAGCAGCAGACTGAACTCGGTTATCTGACTCTGTAACTGAGCGGAGTCAGGCATTCCAGTTCCAGATCCCAGTTCCAGACTCAGAAGCAGACTGAACTCAGTTATCTGACTCTGTAACTGAGGGGAGTCAGGCATTCCAGTTCCAGATCCCAGTTACAGAATTAGAACCACAGAATCATCAAAGCTGGAAGAGATCCACGAGACCACTGTGTCCAACCATCACCCCAGCACGACCAGAATCACCCCTAAACTACATCCCCAAGTGCCATGTCCAGACACCTCCCGAACACCTCCAGAGTTGGTGGCTCCACCGCCTCTCTGGGCAACTTATTCCAATGCCTGACCACTCTTGCAGTCAAATTTTTCTTTACAGTAACTAATTTGAACCTCTCTTGGTGCACCTTAAGGCCATTTCCTCTTGTCCTTTCACCGAGTTATGGACCCCCCCCGACTTCCAACCTTCTCTGAGGTGGTTGCAGTGAGTTGTTCTCATTGTTCCTGCTGCAGGAACTCTTTTCCCTGGAGAGTTTTTCCTACAAGAGGTTCCCCTAAGCTACGCAACACTTCACACCAGATCTCAGGACAGGCAGAACAAACCACAGTCCTGTCTGTTGCTCCATGCTGTTCCACTTCCCCTGGGAACCCAGTGGATCCAGCACTGTTCCATTTCCCTGGGAACCCAGTGGATCCTGCACTGTTCCATTTCCCTGGGAACCCAGTGGATCCTGCACCGTTCCATTTTCCTCAGGAACTCAGTGGATCCAGNGGAACCCAGTGGATCCTGCACTGTTCCATTTTCCTCAGGAACTCAGTGGATCCAGCACCGTTCCATTTCCCTGGGAACCCAGTGGATCCAGCACCGTTCCATCTCCCTCAGGAACCCAGTGGATCCTGCACTGTTCCATTTCCCTCAGGAACCCAGTGGATTCTGCACTGTTCCATTTCCCTGGGAACCTTGTGGATCCTGCACTGTTCCATTTCCCTCAGGATCCCAGTGGATCCTGCACCATTCCATTCCCTGGGAACCCAGTGAATCCCGCACCGTTCCATTCCCCGGGAACCCAGTGAATCCTGCACCGTTCCATTCCCAGTGAACCCAGCAGTGTCTGCCTTCCCTTGGGGTGCCAGGGCCCCGTGCAGGGCGCTCACCTTGCCCTTCTCGTGGCTGACAGCCAGGTGCTGGCGGCGGCCGTGGGGCGAGGACAGCACGCACATGGCCACGCGCCGCAGCACGTGCGCGCTGATCAGCTGCCGGATGGTCTGGCCCTGGTCCCCGCTGTAGTTCATGCGCACGTTCTCGAAGGCGCCTTCCTGAGAGCCGAGGGTCGGGACCTGAGCCGGGGAAAGCATCCAAAGGGTGTCACTGGAATGCCTCTGTTTAAAAGCCACTCCCCCCATCCACACTCTGTTAATTCCTTTTGTTCAGTACCATCAGCTGATCCGTCATTTCTACTGATTTGTCCAAAGTGTGGAGCTCGTTGAGAGCTTGCTGGGCACGGCTGCTGCTCCCCATGGCTGAAGCTTGCTGGAAGTTGATCTGGATGGCATCCATCAGGAAATTCAGCATCTCCAGCACCAAAGGTGCAAAGGAGAAATTGGCCTACAAGGAACAGACCAGGTGAATGAGGAACAAGATGCTCCTGATGGGAGCTGCACATCAACTGCTTTTTAAAGCCTGACACCCCTTTTTGACCCCTCTCACCATAAAAATCAAACACCCCAGCCTGCCCAAGACCCTCATCATAAGCCATCTCTGCTCAGCAGTTATACCTGGGACTGCAGCTCCTCTCGACAGCCCTCCACGTTTCTGCACAGGCTGCTCTTCTTGGGCTTCTCCTCGTCGGGGCCCTTGCCCTCGCTGATGGTGACCTTGGCCTTCTCGGCCGGGGACGTGCTCGCGTGGCGGATGACGCTCTCGGGCACGCGGGGCTCGCTCTGGAAGGCCGATTCCTTCATGGTGGAGCTCATCCCACTGCTGGGGGTTCTCTTCACCAATGCCTGGGAATGACAGAGTGATGCTAAAAGCCCAAACCAGACTCAACCTGGCTACTGACGAAGTGAATACAGACTGTAAGAGCAGCAATTAGAGCTTTCTAAAGAAATAACATCCTACACATGACTCTCCGCCCAAGGATTAAAGAATTTCCATATTTAAGATATAATTATTTCGTTTGCTGCTAGTGGAAAACATGGGAAAAGGTGTTCTTTGCTGTGCAAATTCTGTAAAGGCAAGTGGAATCCCAGCAGTCACTAGGACACAGATTTGCCAATGCTCTTATTTGGTGCAAAAAAATTAATTTCCAGGCGAGCTGTAAATTGTTCATTATAAAGTCAAAGCATTCAAGTCTTAGCACTCCTGCATACTCAAATCCTGACATAACTTACTGCAGAACAGAAAATTGCAAAGGATTTGAAAATCTGAAGACATAAAGAATTTACCAGGCAGCTGCCATCCTCCTTGGCTCCACAGTCACAGAAGAAGGATCCGTACTTGGCGTAAGAAATCTCATGATCCTTGTGACAAACTTTAGCACAAACTGTGCAAACACCAACCCCATCAACCATCTTGCAAGTGTGACAGTGGTACCTGCCCAAAATAAGCCAGGTGAGTTTTGAAAGGCAGTGCCTTGAGGCTCACAAACTACACTGGTTTCCTTCCCAATGGCCAGAAATACCAGGCTGAAACTCTGAACACAAGCTGGAGATTCTTACCAATGTTGATTCATGAATTCTTTCTGTGTGATGGTGAAGGTACAGAGTTTATTACAGAGAGAATCTTCATCCTATCCAGAAGAAAATTGTTTCAGGAAGGTGTCATAACTGCAGCTACAGTGAAGTAACATGTACAGAATAAATTCCCCAGACACTTAATGCACATTTTAGGAACAGCAAGTTTCAGCAACACTGAGCTAGGAGCCAACTGGTACCAAACCACAAAGAGAGAGGAGATGGTGACACATTGTAGTAACATGAAATAGTGAACAAGAAAAAGAAACAGTAACAAACCATCAATCAAAGTAATAACTATTAAAGAACACATGCTAACAGCTTTTTTTCACCACCTAACAGCACTTAAACATTTTAATCTATGTTGCTTGCTGATACAAAAACTAGTAATTGACAAACCAGCCAGTAGGAACAAACTCCTTTTACTCCATTCCTTCCTTTTTTAAATTCAAACAACAAAACCCTAACTTTTATTGACATCACAAAGCCAACAGAGCTAGGCAGGAAAAAGAGATGCTCTCCTCCAGACCTGACAAATAGTGCCCTTCACTCAGTCTCACATCAGGAATAAACAGCAGAATCTCAGTTTCTAAGCTGAGTGATATGGGAGGTGAGCTCCTGTCCCTCCCTGTGCCCGTTACCTACCGAGTCCTCAGCCTGAGAGTCCTCCTCCTCCACCGCCAGCTCCTCCACCCAGTCCGAGTCCACCTCGATGGCGCGCTCCTCGCCGTCCACCGACAGGTGGCTGGGGCCCTGCCCGCTGCTCTGGCTCAGGGCGTTGGTGACATCAGCCAGGTAGGACACGATGTGGCACGTGCACTCCAGGATTGTCACGTGCTGCGCAGCAGCAGGGAAGGAAAATCAGAGGCAACGCTCACAGCCCGCAGCAGCTGCTACAGGGCACGCAAACAGGACAGTCCCTCCCACCAAGGGCTTTGAAATTCCCACCAGGAAACCAAACCAGGCCAGCTGCACTGGGATTCATTCCTGCAAGTGAAACACCAGCACAGGTCTTACCTTGCCTTGCATGACATTGGCATTCATCTTTTCTACCACGTTCTTTTGAGACAGGTACTTCTTGCTGCAACACAGGACACTGGGCATTACTACAGAATGGTTTTGGATGGATGGGATCCCAAAGCACATCTCATCCCACCCCCTGCCATGGGCAGGGACACCTTGCACTATCCCAGGCTGGATCAAGCCCCATCCAACCTGGTCTTGGACACTTCAGGGATGGGGAGTCCAAAACCCCTCATTGCAGCTGACAGCCTTTGGGAAGTACAAACTCAGTCCTGACCAATAGCTTCAGGCATTAAGTTTGTTTCAGATTAACAACAAGGAATGTATAAATGCAGTAATTAAACCTCCCAGAGTAGAAAATAAAGAAAAAACGTGGTTGTTTGGAACAGCTGGACATAGATCAGCCTCCCTCAGACACTTTACGTCCCAAAGAATAAACAATAAACTAAGAGAGAAGGGAGTATCTGTAAACATAAATTTCTGTCCCCAAAACACCAGGAAAGAAATAAAAAAAAAAAACCTACAAATGAAGCATCAGCAGTACAGTTCACTCTTACCATCTGCCCAGCCAGTCCACAGCAGCACCATGAAGCTGGAGGTGTCCTGCCCCTTGTCCTGCACTGGCCAAAGTTGCCATGACGACCATCAGCTCAGGAAAGCCCGTGCCATCCCCATTGGCCAACATCTCCGTTGCCATTGGTATCAGAGTGCTGAGCAGAACAGTGCACACGCCTTCCCCCACTTGGCTGAGCAAAGAGAGGAGAGTTTCACACAGGTACCACAAAGAACCAGCAGTGACTCATAAGAGATTTGCACCTCTAGAGAACAAGAGAAACACAGAGCACGCGCAAGACCGGAGCAAGGCTGTGCTCTACCTGTTCTCCCGAACGATGTAAGTGGTCAGGAGCTGCAGCAGCTGCCTGTTCTCCTGCACCACGTCCAGCTGGTCCGAGTCCTTGGGTGGGGACATGGTCATCCTGGTCAGCCAGGCCTGCAGCCTCACAGGCTCCACACAGGCCAGCTGAGCCAGGGAGCCGCAGAGGCGCAGCAGGCTGGGGTTGGGGCTCTTCTCAGCTGGGGGGAAAGTTACTGTCAGTGACCGAGGCTCCACTGAACACGAGTGAAAATGGCTTTCCTTGAAAGCGTGAAGCTCTGACCCCACTCCCTCCCACAGCTTGTCTTCCAAGCACCTTCCCATCCCAGACAGTACAAGAACAGTGGGAGGTGGAAAAGGCAGGTCAGAGGAGACCCCAGCAGCACTTACTTAGCTGGAAGAGCTTGGTGAAGAATTTCAGCACCCTGTTACAGAACTTGGCTGAGAGGTTCTCGTTGGCCGTCGCCATCATGATCTGCACCAGTTCTCCACTGTACAGAGGGGGAATTAAATCAGCTTTGTAAAAGGCAGCCCATTCCCCTTTTCCACTGGCTCCACTTCTCTCTGCCCTCACGTTTCACACTGGCAGGAGTTTGTGTTAACACTGCTCAGCAGCCAAACCACAGAAATTGCTTTCAGCCAAACAGCAAACCCTGCTCAGACCAAAACTGATAAATGGGCTCCTCGTTTCAATAGCTTTTCAGTGTTCTTTATACATCGAGTCACAAATGGGCTTGAATTGGTTTCCAAAAGAAAAGTCAAGATTTTCTTGCCTGTTTTTCCCTTCCACACTAACAAAGGACAGCCACCAGGCTGCTTTCATTCTAAACTGTTGAAAAAGTAGAGAGAAAAACCAGGCAATGGTCAGCTTCCTGCTGGAGAAAGCCCTTCCTCTCCTTCACCTCACACTCAGAACACTGTGGTTGTGCTAGGCTGTTTCTGCCACGGCTGTTCTAGCTGTTCTAGGCTGCTGCCAGCACAGTTTGTCTTCATGATTCTATGTCAGGCCAACCCTCCACCTCCACCCTTAAAATTATCAACCTGTGGCCATAGAGATGCACTGACAGCATTTGGGATTTTGCAGCTTTGTCTGTAGGTGCCTTATGGAGCAACATCTCTCAGAAACCTGCTCTGACAGAACAATCATCTAGCCAGATTCCTCACTGATCATCACTGTGGGGACTCACTGAGTATTTGATTTGGACAAAGATCCAGGTCCTCTCCCCCCAGAGTCTCTTCCCACTCTCCTGCACTGCCTGAAGCATATCCTGGCTTTACAGAGTCTGTATTTTCCTGCACAATGGCATTAACATCTCTTTGGTCTACAGTGACAAGCTATAAGAAAAAGCATGAGAAATGAAGTCCTTGGGCTACAACTTCCACAGTGATTTCACCTTTCTGAGAAGAATTCCTCCATGGCTTTTCTGGCCTGGCTGCTCTCCAGCTGTTTCTCCAGATGCTGCAAACATTCCTCCAAGATGGACTCATCCAGGCCACTGAGGATTGAAAGAGGAATAGATAAGGATCAAATATATGAGGATAAAAGAAGAACATACAGAAACAATTTCAACAATTATAGCAACTCTGAGTGCTCAGAAGTGATTTATTTTGCTATTACAATTCCAGTAAATTTTCCACCAATTGAAAGCAGCTCTTCTTCCAAGAGACAGGAGAAAAACAATTGATGAACAACTTCACATAAACACCAACAAATCCACCAAGTTCAGAACAAAGGGATGCATGATGCTGTAAGACAAGTCCCAGTCATAACTCTAGAGTAATCCAGACCTTTCAGACAGCTCACACACAAATTCCTATAAAGAGCTGCTCTTTTTACACTTTAAGTCTCTTCTAGTATTACTCCTCCCCATTCTCTCTTGCTCTCATCCCCACTCCACAATTCTGGTGAATGAAATATCTCATATTTATAGTATACAAGTAGAGAAGCTTTCAACAGATAAAAATAAGCTGATTTTTTCTGTTCCAGAAGCAACACTGCTGTAGCCAATCTTGACACACAGCTTTGTTACCTGTTTGGGTCAGAGTGATGGGCCAGTATGTTATAGCACCCTGTGATCAGCTTCTCATAAACACGTGCCAGGAACTCATCGGACTCCGCAGGGCCCAAGATCCTTTCCAGGGAGTTGCTGCTGATTTCTGCCACACTCTCTGTGCTGGTCTCCAGAAGGAGGGGCAGCAGGGAATGGATCACCTGGGATGGGTTCAGATCATCTGACCAGCTTGAAAAGAAAAGGACACAAGTTAATTCTCTGCATGACATATCCGAGATCATCCCTATTAGAAACCAGAATTCACATTAAGTGAGGCACAACTCTGGATGGAAGTCAGTGATGTAACCCTTTTTAGAAAGGTGGGATAAAGACACTGGCACAGCCAGTTTCCCCCTCAGAAAAGCAGCCACCCTTTGGAAAAGTCTACACATTACTTTTGCATATATACAGTTACAACATCTGCTGAGACAGTCCCACTACCACATATTGTGGCTTTGGGGCTTGTCTGCAGTGTCAACAACTCCTTTTTGCTTTCAGAGTATTTTAGACTAAGTCCCTGGAAAAAAAATGGCATTTCACTTTTCCTTACGCACTGAAAACTTCACACAGTGAATGATAACAAAACACAAATTAATTCCTTAGAGTCACATTGTGTCAGTTTATATCCCAGTTTCTTCAAGTCCATATTTGACAAGAAGGTTTCTCTTAGGGAGCTTGACTTTTGGAGATACCATGTGAAGACAGAAACACTGTGTCACTCATCTGATATTTGGAACTGTGAGATGGAAGGTTTAGGTCAGAACCAGCACCAGGTCAGTACATGTTGCACAGACAGAGCCTGACCAAGTCAGCCCTGGAGGACACAGACCAATGCACCCAGCAGGGTATGAACTCACAATGTAACACAAGGCCTGACTTACACGATGAGATCCCCGGTGAGCCTGACCAGGGACAGCAGGGTGTGCTTCAGGGAGGCTGCCAGGGGCAGGCTCTGGCTGCAGAGGGTGCCCAGGTGGGCGGCCTGCACGGCGCTGATGTAGCTTTCTGCAGGGATGGTGTCGTTGGCAAAGGCGTTGCGCTGGGGAGGGACACACACACACTCATCAGAGCCCTGGATCTGGGACAGAGCCACACACATTCCCAGCACCTCCTGCAGCTGCACTCACACCACATCAGGCCCTGAGGCTGGACTCACCCATGAGCCAATGTTGGGGAACTCGTTGGTGTGGATATTGTTCCAGGACTCACACAGGGTCTGCACAGCTGATGGCAAGTTCTGGACAAGGGCTGGACCTGCAGTTACACAGAACAATCAGACACTGAATAAATTCCTAGGTCTACAAGTCAAAATCACCCCTGAGTTCTTAAGAGCATCCTAACTTCTTTCACTTCATAACAATTGCAGAAAAGGTGGCAAAAATACTAATTCCCAGAAGTCTTCAGCACACCAACATCTCATAGCTCCCCTTGTTATGCCATGCCACTAGCTCCAATATGGTTATAAAAGCATCTCCCTAATCCAGAGGAGGCCACAAGATAATGATTCTTTCAAGGTTCACCCAACTCTTTCAGCTGGTAGGATACTGAAAGGAAGAGACTTCACAGTCTGCTGCTGGCAGGACAACTCACTCGTTTGAACAGTGGAGGAGATCACTTTGATACTGGGTATTGGCAGCACTGTGGAAAGATTGACCTACAGGAGGGAGGCACCCTGACCCCAGCCCCTGCCCCTCACCCAGAGTGTTGGACTTGCAGCGGCTGGCTCCGATGGCCAGGACAGCGGCGTAGCCCCGCAGCTTCTCCTCGGGGGGTTTGCTGTCCGGGGAGCCCTCCTCCGAGAGGCTCCGCAGCAGGTAGGATCTGCAGGCAGCAGGGACAGGGTTTACTGCAGGCACCGGCTCTGCACTTCAGGACTAAGTGTCTCAGGGGAGTGACAGATAAAACACAAACTTCTCAAGTTCTGCCCCACACTTCATCTCACACCACTAAGGGAGTTCTGGGCTTTTATCCCCTCTAAGCTACTTACCAGGAGAAGTGCCCAAAAAGAAAAAGCTGATTTACTTTTACTTTCTTCTACACAGGTTATAACGAGAGTTTAGAAGAATTCACATTTTTAATGTAAGAATTAACCCCCCCTCTCTTTCTTGATGGTCTGACAGCCTCGGTATTATCCCAGAGAAATAACCTTAAGTAGCACTATCCTAGAGGGTGGTTTTATCTTTGGAGGAAA
The DNA here is from genome assembly GCA_013398075.1 of Notiomystis cincta. Classification (NCBI taxonomy): domain Eukaryota; kingdom Metazoa; phylum Chordata; class Aves; order Passeriformes; family Notiomystidae; genus Notiomystis; species Notiomystis cincta. The sequence goes on along the minus strand of VZRX01018106.1, from coordinate 6,123 downwards.
AGCTGGTTTTGCAAACTTGCAAGGAAGCCTTGGAAGATCAGACAAGGAAGCTACTCAGAAACAACGGCCCATGCATGGCTTGAGAAGCTACTTGTTATTCTTTCAAAGCAATGGACCCTCTAGAGGTCATAAAGTAATTACTCTGGACTACAAACCCCCCACGCATTTCTAACAAAATGACACACAACGTGCAGAGAAAGCCCAAAGCACCGCAGGAAATTGTATTCCTGCTGGAGATCCCAAGGACTGTACCTGGTAAACGTAGCGTAAGTGTCAATGAGCTGCAGCGTAGCAGGGAGGAGGTTCTTGGTTATCTCTGAGGACTTGTGGGGATCAGTTTCTGCAGCTAACTTGGAAAAGTGCTCATCTAGAGAAACCTGGATCTTGGAGATTGCAGCATCAAGGGTGTAAATGGATTGTAAACTGGGGACTTCGTGCAGCTGGAGAATGGTTGTGCAGTCGACAGCACAGAAAGAAGAGATCTGAAAATCCAGAGGGATGGACCAGTAAGTGCAGATCATTCCACAGAAGCAGAAGTTTGTAGGCCCAGCTGCACTCCTGCCACCTCACCTGTCGAGCAAAGTATTCCTCTGCTATTTCCACGTCGTACTTCACTGAGATGCACTTGCTGGAGGTCAGTTCCATGAGAGGAGCAGCGTGTTCAGCCTTCATGCCTTGCTTGATAAGGTGATCCTACAAATGCCAAAAGCCAGACCCATCACACTTGAACGGTGCTCTGGAATGAACCACTTTAGAAAAGACAGGCACAAGCTGCCCTAGAACGAATCCCACATGCAGTCAGCACAGAGGGACTGACACTCTCCCTGTCACCACCCCCACACACCCCAGGGAGCTGAGGCCATACCTTGATCCACACAACGTAGGACGGGATCTGCAGGCGGGAAGACCAGCGCAGGGTGTGCAGGAGGTCACAGTCACTCATCTCAGGGGTGTTCATGGCCAAATGGTGCATGTAGCTCTTGGAGGGAGGCAAAATCCCCAGTATCCGCCACAAGATCAGGAAGTAGTACTGAAGGGCACAGGCTTCCTAAACAGAGGAACAGGTGGAAAGAGGACTGCGGTTTCCATCATTACAGCTACTGAAATATCTCCTCAGGGACTCCACACTCCTGCAGATGTGCCAAATCAGGTGAACACATTCTGGACTGAGTTTCTGTCATATTAAACAATAAAGTATGCAACACAGGAGTAAGAAAAGAAAAAGGAAAAATCATACAAGTTTCTCCTGTTTAATTGTGTTCTAGCCACACCTCCTGCAAATATCACAGACTTAGAGCAAGTCTAAAGCATATTATGAATTAAAAACTCAAGAGATATGCAGCCACCATGAACACTATGGTTATTTATGAGATTTTTAAGTTCCTCGTTACTCCAAGCACAAAGTATTGGTTAAATACTTTGCTTGAAAATCCTAAGTTTGAAAACTTGTTATTCCTCAACACAGGCAGCAAGACAGTCTTACCAGTGCAGTGACATTTTTGTTCTCCCTCCTCCTGAGTGTATCAAACTGGGATCCAGCAGCCAGTAATGAGGTGAGGGCTGCATAGAGCTCATCATACTTTGTAGCCCTGGAGAAAAGGACCTCACAAACCTGCAGGAGATGACAAATCAGGATCCTTGCTTTGCACTGCTCTTTAAGCATTCAGAATACCCATAGCCCAAAACCAGGCAAAATAAACTTCAGGGAGAGGTTCTGTCAGGACTGAGAAGCAATGGACTGGGGATAAGGAGCAGGCAGGAGAGTGAGCCTGTAACCCTGACGGCAACAAATTTCCTGAGGGAACAAAACCCAGGGAGAACCTGCAGCAAAGTGATGAGAAAACAACTCCAATGCCACATGTCTTTGTCTGAATCCTAAGAATTCCTGCAAGTACCACAACAGATCTTCACAGACTTTGCACTGTGACTGCCCTGACATCCAACTGGGGTAAGAAGGAATCCCATGTTATCTTATCTGGCCACTCTTCTTTTCTCCACTAAGTGAAAAGATTTCTGATCCCTCTGTTTAATCAAGTCTTTCCTTCTTGTCTGTTTTCCCTGGCCCTTGGCAAGCCCCCACAACCCTCGAGAAAGTCTCTACCAGCAGTGCCATACCGTGCTGTCCAGACGGTTCAGATCATCCTCAGAAGCTTCTGGAGACAGGATGCAGTAGAACCTGGGCTGTGGAGCCGAGTCTGGAATGTGAGAACAAAAAACAACCTTCAAAGTGGCAGTTTAAACAGGCCACATCATGTTATATTCTCTCCTCCATCCCCAACCTTCTGCATTTTAAGACCACTACCAGATTCCAAGCCATGACATGTTATAGGTGCTCTAACCTGTGGTATATGCAGCCAAAGTTTTCCTACTCCTACAATCCTGGCAAAATAAACACATACTTATTTTTAATTACTTGTTGCATGCTCCTAGATGAGAACAACTTTGAATTTTGTTTAATGAAACAATTCTTGCATTATCACATGTATTTTTACCTATTGTAACTATGCCCATTAAAAGCAGGAAAAGCTGCCCAAACCAAGGCACAGAAAGTGCTCTCATTTATTTATCAAAGCAAATCTCGGAATAAAAAATTCCTTACATTTCCTTTCTTACCTGATGAACAGTGTTTGGTCCAGTTTTCTTCCACTTCTTTAAAGCCATGATAAAGTGGCACAGACGTTCGTCTGCTGCTGTCCTGGGATCCACTCACCCAGCCAAGGGGTGGAGTCAGCAAATTATATTGTACCTGAATTAAAAAAACCAAACTAAAACCCACTCATGGCATCCTTGTCACTGAGGGGTAGGGGGAAAACACCACCCCACAGAGAAAGAAACACAAAATAGAAACAATCCTGTTCAAAACACAATATTCCACACTTCTGGGGGAAGCCTTGGACCCTCTCTGATGGTTTTTATTCTGGACTGAGCAGCTTAAAACCATGGCCAAGCTTCCCACAATTGGAAAAGACAGACACAAATCATCTCATCCCATTAACGAGAACAGTGCCAAAACCCTCCATGGTGAAATGCTAAGGCAAGGAAGTGGTACCAAAGGTATTCGTGAAATAAATAGCCTAATGCTCAACATTTTAAAGATATGGTGGGACAATCATCCTGTCCTTACTGAGATTTACTAAGACACCAGTCACACCAGGAATTTACACTCCAGCTGAACCTGCTGCTAGGAACCAGCCACGACAATTAATCATTCCTTGGAACTCCAAAGTTTGGTAAACACATCAAAACTGATTTACTCACAAGGGTCACGGGCAGAACACACCAAATGATTGCCCATTACAGATCCCTGCTGGGTGACCAATTAAATATCCAGATGTCAAAACCTTACCTGTTCAAACAGGTACACGGGGGCCTTGGAATACTGGTGGAGCAGGTAGTCAAACACCAAGAGCAGCCGTGCCACGATAAGAGGCACAGAACACTGCTGGGTCTCCATGTTTGCAGTGAGCTCCACGATGGTCTGGATGCAGAGCATCATGATGGATCTGCGGCCCCTCTCCGAGAAATTGTGGAAAATGAGCAGCAGCAGCTGGAGATGCTCCACATTCAGATCTTCTGTGTCACTGGGGAGAGTTCCCTGCAAGGCGTTTTGCTTCAGGGTGCCCACAAACCTGGCAACAAGAGAGGAAGTTTGTCAAGTTTAGTTTTCCTCTTAGATCCCTTTTCAATATCTCTTTAACTAGAGGTTAATTATATTTTTCTGCTTATTGTTCTAATACTGGCAATTTCACAAATGGTTCACTACATGAGATCGTGTGAGCAGTAAAACCTACAGAAATTAAATCAGTGCCAAATATATCTAATGGAAAACAGGAACAATCACTCAAATGGAGAAATCTGGTGATTCAAATCTGTTCTGTTCCCTGGGAAAGGCTGTTCATGAGAGCTCTAAACCAGCTAAATCCTATCAGAGATTTTCACATTCAGGTAATGGCAGAGAGAACAACCTCAGCACTATCCTAACAAACCTACCAGAAACCTGCTGAGATAAGACACTCTCCTTCTCTTTTTACAGCCAGCCTTGCTGTAATTCAGCCTCCTCCCCCTAACTCCTGACTGCAGGTCTCATTTCTGGGCTCTGGGTGAAGGATTCCACAGCACAGTAGACTGACCCTCTGCTCCTCCCAGCACCTCACGGATCCCAGGTCAGGGAACACCCAATGCTGGGCCCAGAGAATTTTCACTTGACAGGAATTTTGACAGGTAAGATGACTGATTTTCAGCATAACATAAGATGAGCTCACCTTTCCCAGACTTTAAGGCATTCTGGAACGTCAGGATCTCCCTGGGCAGTGGCTTTGTGCTGCCAAATCAGGAGGAGTCGGGACAGCACTGACAAACTTTGAGGGTGGATGTAGAGAGGCCATGGACCTTCAGAGAAAGGGGCAACTCCCAGCTGCTGGAGAAGTGTGTTCTGGAACAAAACAAGGGCTTGTTGGAACAAGGCAAGTCCTGTCTGATGCTTTAATTAACTAAAAGTATGATCTGAGCATACAGATGACAATGAACAGCAGGGCTCTCAGCTCTGCTCACACAGCAATGCCTCCGAGGGACACTCAATGCTGTCACTTTGCCACCTAAAACACAACAAAGTCTTAACACCAATGCAGAAAAAATGGCATTAATGAGCTCTTCTCATTCACTGCAGTATCAGAGCAGAAGAGATTATGCTACCATGTTCAGTAACTGTGAATTTAGAAGAAGAGCCCTTTGACTGATCACAGAAGTATCTGCTTCTTTTCAAATGTAGTAAAAAGGCAGATTGCTGAAAAGTCCAACTGCTTAAAAAAATTAACAAACAACACAGTATTTTAAATACAGTAGAAAAGAGCCAACAAAGTATAAGGATTGAATTCAGTGGTGGGTGAAGCAGGATTGTAACCTCCATGACAGAGTTAAGTCAGGCCAGTCCATGACTCAGCAAAGAAACCTAGAGGCTACAAAGTTGGAACATGAAAGCAAAAGGATGAATTTGATTCTCTCCTGTGAGAATTCCAAGGCCTTCTGGCATCAGTCCTGACAGCAGAGCAAATCTGTAGGAATGTCTCTTAATAAACTCATGGACAGAGACAAAATACACAAACTCATTTCCTTCTCAGCTTTCATCACCTTCAAAGTTCAGTGGATTAGTCTGAACTCTAGATGTTAAGTTTATACTGTGCAGGATGTTTTTTGCTGGATGACCACAAAGATCTTTCAAATCATAGGATTCAATGTATTTCAACTTCTTTTTGCAGAATATACTCAGGGCCAAATGGAATCATCAACACACCACTGAAGGTGTGGAGAACCCATACAGTGGCCTAAGCAGAGACCAACAATTCTTCATTTTATTTATGCATTCAATCCTAGCTTACCTGAAGGGCAGGGGACTGAAGATCTGAGGTCACCAAGGAATGGTTGAAGTGATAAAGAGCAGCAGCAAACTCCTCATCTGACGTGCCTGTAAGACAGGGATTGAGAGCCACTTACTACCTTTGCTCTCCAGTATTTACAACTTTGACATGAAACTAAAAAAAAAGAGACACCTCTGACATGTACAGCTCTGCCAGAGAGCTGTGCTCACTCACCCTTCAGGCCATCCTTGTCCACCTCCTTGATGATGCTCGCCAGCGTGGCCATGTGCTGCTCCGACAGGGACACGCTCAGGTAGTTGCGGATGAAGTTATTCCTGGAGTTCAGCATAGAAGAAGTGATAAAGTTCAAAATGTTTGAAGCTAGGCTCAAAAACTGAAAAGAAAAGGAAAACACACTATAGAAACAACAAGAGCAGAGGGACAACATTAAACCAAAACTAAACCACTAGCAAAATGAATCAAGTCCCTTAAACCTCCTCCCCTGCAGTGGAGGAAAGGTGCACTCCTGGCAATCCAGCTCCTTGCACTGGGCCAGTGACTGATTCCACAACTCTCTAAGAAGGCTGGAGGCCTCCAACTTCTCCACTGCAGTATTTAGTTTTGTCTTTACCCAACGGAGTTGGACCTCAAAGCATTCTATGAGCAAATCACTTCACTTGGAGCTCTGCCCCCAAGTTCCCTCTCCCTCTGTAACCCAAAGAGATACAATCTCCAGCCTCTGCTTCCCTGGCAGCAATACATCCTGAGC
>VZRX01018104.1:0-33478 GCA_013398075.1 Notiomystis cincta | reverse complement strand
CCTCCCTTCCTCCCTTCCTTCCTTTCCTTCCCTTCCTTCCCTCCCTTTCCTCCCTTCCCTTCCTTCCCATTTCTTCCATTTCTGTTCAACAAAGTGGAATTATTTGTAAGTGATATGTAAAATTTCATCTTGGTAATATATCCTGATCTGCATGAGGAAACTGAAGTTCCCCGTTGCCTCCTGTTTCCTAAAGGCACAGGCCATCTGTTCTCACATGGCAAGTCACTGTTGCTGCTTTATTCTGGTCTGATGGGGTAGCTTTACTATTGCATTTTTTCCCTTTAGCCTTGGTACAAAATTATTTCTTTATCTCCTATGAGTCTGTTTATTTTGTAGTATGTAGTACTCTTCCTGGAGTGACCTGTCCTTTTTCCATGTACCTTTTCCATGGAGCACTGGAGAATGCGCCTGGGTAGCTTTGTGTTCCCCCTTGAAACCATACATCCTTGTTCCCTACCTTACCTCTGAAACCTGTTGCATCTCTTTGTTTTTTTGGGTTCTGTTTAAATACCTTATAATCTTGAAACTGCTTTTTCTCTCTTTGTGTGTGATGTTTCTTCTAAAATTCAGCCCATTTTTTCCCCGGACTCATGGTTCTTCATGAGAATCTGTCTCCCAGCACTTGCTGTGCCACTCCTGCCCCTGACTGGTCTATAGCTTCTTGACATGCAGCTTAAATTCTTGATACATTTTCCGCTCACTTAAACAAGGGTATGGTGTAGCTGTCTGATACTTTCACCTTCATAGAGGCAACAGCACAGTGCTTCTCTTGATTGGACACTCTAATAAATTGTCTGGCTTGTTTCCCTTTCATGAAATTTGCTAGTTTGCTTCCTGTAGCACCTCAGCCAGAGAATAGAAGTCACCTTTGTGGTGACATTGTATTAGGAGATTTAGACTTTGTGGTCTAATTATGTCTTGAATTATTTAAACGGAATCTAGCTGCATTAGGCTTCTAAAATTTACTAGTTTAGGAGTTGTGCAAGTATTTTATTGAAACTAACTGGTTTCTTTAAATTTTGTTTTTCTTGGGAAAAAAAACTTGGCCTCAGGCAGAGTTACTCCAGTGTTTTTAAGCAGAAAGGACTGAGTCCTGTGATCTCACAGAAGGCCAAGAGCTTCCTGCTGTGGAGACAAACACAGAGCGCAGCTTGACTGAAGCTGAAATGGATCTGAGGTACTGCTCCTCCATTGTGCTGCCACTTGCATTTGACTGACTCTACAGTGAACCAATTCAGGAAGCTCTAAGCCAAGGAAATGCCCTTATTTATTAGGAAAAGGAATAGCTTTTCAGCTAGGTCAGGTCACTGAACCCATGGTGGCCCACTGGCCCATGGTGGAATCCTACATACACGAGTTCAGAGCTGAGAGGAGAGAGGTGAACTGTTTCTCTTCCTTTCAGGCAGATTTTTAGATTGGCTCATTAGGAATGTGAAGCTGTGGATCCAGCATTTGGGTCTGTAGGGTTTATGGGGTGAGGTAGTATGGTGTAACAGTGCTGTCATTAATTCTCACCTTTCATTCATTAGCATCTAAACACCCAAAATTTTTGGCTGGGTGTTGGGGATTGCTTTTTTTTGTTGTTGTTGTTTGGTTGGTTTTTTGGGTTTTTTTTGTTTGTTTTTGGATTTTTGGGTTTGTTTTGTTTTGGTTTTGGGGTTGTTGTTGTTGTGTTTGGTTTGGTTTGGTGATTTTCTTGTTTTTCGGTTTGCCTTTTTTTTGTGTCCTTTCTTTTAGTAAAATTTGCATTAGCTAAAACATGCCTTTTTAGAGGTGCCCAGCCCTGGTCTGAAAAGAGAATCTACCATCTTTCTTGTTCCAGATCCTATCCTTAAGGAAAACACCTATGAAAAACTAATTTGCAGTTGTCAGGCTTCAACTTTTAGCAAAAGATGAACTAGAATGTCAGAGCCTTTCAGTTTCCTGTATTTTCATAATAGGGAGGTACTAATGCTCCACTACATTCCCTTCGTTTTTGGGGTTTCTTTGGGCTAAGTTCCCTGCATTTTAGAGAACTTAGTTTTCTGGTGGAAGGCACCTTCCAGCCTTTTTTTCTGATCCAGGATTTTTGGTAGCCATGAGGTATGGGTTACTGGACTCTACTATCTCTCACCATTAGGCAAGGACAGAATTGCCTCCCTTTTTTTTGTGGTTCTCTCTGCAGCAATGCTCAGCTCTATATGCATGACCTCTATGGCATATTCATAGATGTCTGAGAGTGAGTTTTATTGTATTAAGGAGCATTTTGTTGAAGATGCCCTTTTTTCTTTCTGCTGTTCCCCATTTCTATGAAGAAATAAGGAATGGTTGTTCCTCAAGCAGAGATGAGGCTTACAGGGCTTTGTCCATTGAGCCAGCAGGACAAAAAAGAAAATGTGAAAGGTGGAAATGCAAAGGGCAGGTAGTCAAGTAGTTTGTCACTCTTATGACAGTTATCTGAGGGAAATGACAGGAGCCATTTGGTTTCCAGGGCTCAGAGCTGTCTGGTTGCATAGGTCCTGCAGCCTCTTTTCAAGTCTGGTATTTCTGGTGTGCTCATTGCTTCTTTTGCAAAACACATTTTCTTTAACCTTGCTGCCTGTATTTCTGATTGGGATGAGATTATATACGTATTTTCCCCTTCCAAACATCCCAGGCTGGACTTGAACCAGTAATTGTTCTGTCTGTGGAGTATTTATTATTAGAAGCATTCACCAGGAGCCAGCTTACTCTGGCAGGGTGAGCACAGAATGCACAATTACTCATTGCCAGTTGAGACAGGTTTGAAAAATTGCTATGAGCATTGACCAAGTCACGTACAAAATTTACTTTTCCAGTACTTTACTACAGCTATGAATAGAAAATCATTTTTACATTAAAATATGGAATAAGGTTCATGATGCTTTTTTATAGAAACAAGTTCTGACCATATGTGTTCTGTAATAAGAAATTCTCAGCATCCAGTTACTTGACATAGCAGTGGAAAATTAAGGATCAAAGTATAAATGTAGTGTATGACCATGAAGCTGTCCAGAAGAACACATTTTAAAGTTTTGTTGGGGGTTTTATTGATGTGCTTTTTGATTGTTTGTATTGGGGATTTTGTTGGTTTTTAGTTTTTTTCCCCTGATGTAACAAGCTGGTGTAAAATCTGATAGCAGAAGGAGGCACATGCCTCAGTCACAGAACTGCTTAACTCCGCAGATAGGAAAACTCCTGTATGGGAACCAATTATTGTCATGTTCGGGGAGAGGGCAGACAGGTGCTGACAGTCGTGAACTAGATGGCATCCTTGGCACATGTGGAAATGACTTTTATAGAGGCAGTCCAGACCAGCTTGTAAAGCTCTCCATAATCTTGGTAACACCCTTGTTCCTTGGAAACTGACTCACACAGCAGTGCAGAAAGAAATGAAACAGACCATGCTTGCATGTACAAGAATTTTTGTATATTTTTCTAGGATGTTCTTGCATAGATTAAATATCACTGCCGGAAGCAGTGCACAGACTGTGGGAGTGCAATATCCCAGGGATTCCTTTGTTGGAAGCTCTTCCTCAGAGGCACCAGCTTGAGCTTTTACGGCATTGCTGCACCAACAATTTTCAAAGGAAAATGACTTGACATCTGTGTGGACTCTTGGTGTGCTTTTGGGATGGGTCATGCAGCAAGAGTCATATGGAAAGAATGGGGATTTTTCATACCAGCAGGGAAGCGAGTATGTAGTGGAGAGGAAATATGCAATTTGCTAGAATCAGTACAGTTACCTGCAGAAATTGCTGTGATGCATCCCCAGCCCGCACAAGAGGCACAATGGGAATCTGTAGGAATTACCCTCCCCAGTGCAGTTATAAAGGCTGTGGCCATGCAGCCTCTGGGACAAGGTGCTGTTGTGGCAGTGACCAGAGGCAAAGGCCAAATTTGATAGACTATGATTAAGAGGGGCTGCTCAACAGAAGACGGACAGTGGGAAGAGTGGGAAGCAACCCAAAATGATGATGTGGAATGGGACAATTGAGGTAAAACCGATTCTGCCAAAGAAATATTTAATCACTCTGGCTGGATGGTTTTGTGATAAAGCCCAAGGGTGAACAGAAGCAATAGCTAATAAAGTACAAAGAGTATGGATGGCTCCAGAGAACCGCAAACTCTCTTTGGAAGGTGTTTAGCTATACGAGGAACTTAAATCCCAGTGAGTCTAGCTTACTGGATGGATGTGAACACTTGATCCAGTATGGTTTCTATATGCACAACAGAGGCAAGAGCAGAGTAAGTGTGTTCAGTGGTATCCGTCCACTCCACCTGAAATGCAGGTACATTATATACAGCCTGGAGGTGAAGCATTAGTTAAGGCATTCTTTAGGAAATCCCAGTTACAACATCTGTCGGAAGGTCCATGTATTGTGTTCCTAGTTTGCTGTTAAAAATTTAGGTAAGGAAAATTGAATATGCTATTTTCACATCAAACAAGTATTGATAAATGACTGGCTTCTAAGAATCCTTCATGAGTTTGTATCGGGAATCATTTAAGTATCTGCACATGGGAATCTATAACCTTGGACTCTACCCTATGGCAATCTTGTTAGTTTTAATTCTGTTAAGTTTGTTATTTGTAATAATGTTCTAGAAGAGCAGTGGTTCAATGTCTCAAAATGGTTTTCTTTTCCCTTTTACTACATTAGCAGGTGAGAAAGGAAGAACTGTTGAAGAACACACCTGGTGCAGGTAGCTGGGTCTGCAGCTGCAGTGGGAGCTGCAGGTTGTACCCTGGGTGGCAGGAAATGTCTGGAGGCCCAGGCAACGGGCTGTGAACTGGCACCACTCCTTTGCCAATCAGAGGGCATGGAGATGTGTAAGGCTGGCTGGCTGATTCATCCTGAGATTGTAGAACCCAAATAAAACTGGAGAAGACCCCAGACCAAATATCCCTATTTACCAAGAGGCACCTGCAAGGGGCACAAAGAGCATGAGAACACAACCTGTAAGGGCACAAAAGTCCGGTGGTGTAGTTACTCCCAGAGTGGTTCCTGAATGGTGAGACAAGAAAGTTTCCTTAGCCAGCTGTCTGCAAACTAAAAAGGGGTGAGACAGAAGATCAGAGAATGAAACTGTAGATTTGCAGGCAGCAAAGGAAGGATAAACCTGAGCATGCTCCAACTAGGGGGAAGAGTTTCTTACAAAAATGGGAAAATGGTTGCAGAAGGGATGTAGAGGGATGATTTAAGTGACTAACAGTTGGCACGATTTGTCACGTTTTTGTCAGTCCCAGAAAACCTCTTCTGTGTAATAACAAATAGAATCTCTGTTATGATCAGCATGGTGACTGAAAAAATTTTGACCCATTTAATCTCTTTTAGTCTGATATGACATCAGTGCAGCAAGTGGCAGTTGCCCCNCAGCTGGAACTTGGAGTGGTGCTGAAGAAGCGGCGGGGCCAAGCGGCGGTGGCCCGGTCCGGTCAGGGCTAGGAGAGGTGGGTTCAGGATCTCCGAGCCCCCAGGTGGAAAGACTCCCTCTTTTAGTGAGGTTTTAATAGGGCACCAATTCAGTGGCTGCTCTGTCGAGCAGAGACTCACCCATGACAGGAGAAAAACGGACTGGGCTGGACTGTGGTGGTAGCATCTCTGCGTGTCTTCCTCCGAAAAACCGAGAGAGAGCGGGGCACGTGCAGCTGCCCCTCCTGGTCTTCCTCCAGCCCAGTTCTCGACCCCTTTCCAAAAAACCTTCAGACAGAGATGGTGCGGCCAGGTGCTTCCCGAGCTTGGCCACTTCTTTTGTTCTCCTTAAGTATCATCATTACCATTGCTTAGAAATGTATGGGACAAAATTCCCTAATAAAAGGAGACAGCTTAACCTTCAACACCCACTTATGCTAATTTGTATTATGAAAGTGCTTGGTAATATGAAGTCTACATGGCAAATCTGTAAATACATAAATTTTACTAGCAAAATACCCTGTCTTCCAGAATTTTAATCAAATTATGAAATCTCTCATCAGGAACTTACTGTTATGTTCCTAACCTCTAAATAACTTTTTGACAAGTTTATTTAATATTTGATAATTATGGTGACTGTGTCTATCATAAAAAATTTTGAATGGCTAAGGTGAACACAACTTTCTCTGGAATGGAGGTTTAAAATTATTGATCTCAGGCTGTGGGCCTTTTAATAACCTGATATGACAGGTTGTAACAAGACCATTGAGCAGCAGATGTTATCAGTTTGCTGTGTGCCTGAGTTGTTTTTTCAAGATAAAATCCTGTTCTCCAAGAATAAGGAGTCAAGGCAGGTCCTGTTGACCACTCTGAAAACTTGGAATGGCTACATTTGGTGGAAGATGAATAATAGGCTCTGCACAAAAGCAGAGAAAAGGGACAAGGGAGAGGACGTGCCTGATGGGACATTTTGCATTACCTGAGGATCTAGTCACACTCTGGTCCAGGATCAGATGATGACAACATACCCCTGTGTGTCAGGTGTTGGTTGAGTCTGATATCGTAAGTACAACCTCTGTTAGTTCTTGCTTTTATTCAGATATATTTGTTTTGGTTGCCAGCAGACTACTCAAGCTTTTCAGTAATGATTTATATTGATTTTGCAGGTACATATACTTAAGCTGCAGTTAAATGCATTGTAAGCAAACCATAATGTTTGCCTGTTAAATTAGTAGAGGTTGAGCTGGTGATGATATCAGAGGGATTTCCTGGTGTTGGATTTAATGTTCTGCTTGTTTTAAATGTAGAGCAACTCTGTCAAGGAGATTGGTGGAATATAATAGGCTTTCCTTTCAATTTCTCCTGCTCCCCATTGTTTTACTTTTACTGCTGAGATGTATTTGGGGAGGATTAGGATCACATAAACCCTTGGCAATGTAAGTGTGCTTATCTGGCATGTGTTCCTAATGATTTGTTGTCATAATTACCTGTGCTGATTCTCCCTGCAGATAGGTGGGTTTGGCACAGAAATTACTGGTATGTCTTGACTGCTCTGTAATATGTGTGAATGCAGTCTCTGGCAGTGTGCTATTGTTGGTCTGGGGGTTTTTGTTTGATTTCCTCAAGTCCTATTCTGTTTATTTGCACTGTGCGGGCAGTGCTAATTCAGTTGGCTGTGCAACTGGGTAGCCATAATAATGCTGTCAAGGTGCATCTGTCATCATGTTTAATATGTATGCTCTGCTCATTGCAGCCTCGTGTTAGCAGAGAATCTGGACCTTGATTGATTGCAGTCTGTTTTGATTGCAGCTTTTTTTGTTTGTTTTTCCCAGTCACTCTGTGCCCCAAGACACATTCCTAAATGGTCATAAACCTTTCAAAGATGAAAAACAGTCCCGGCATCTTGCAACCTCACTTCAAATGTTTTGATTTTTACAGAAGTGAAACGCTGTGAACAGCAAGTCCAGAATTTCTAAGGCTGCTGCCATTCCATGCCTATGAGAAGAATATGTCACAGAGGAAACATTAGGCTGCAGCTGGTAGGAGCTGAGCCTGCTCTCTGAGCAGGTTTTGCTGCAGCAGGGGCAGGCAGCGAAGGAAGATATGTCTTCAAGGAACAACTCAGAGCCTTATGAGCTCCTGCTGTCAGACCTACCCTAACAGTGTATGGCTTATTTTGGTTGCTGTTTCAAGTTCAGCACGGAGTATGGTGTATGCCTGGGCTGAGGGGCTATTAGTCCTGTGCACTGTATTTTTTAAAATCAAGTTCTTTCCCATACTGTCATATGCATTCCTACCCTGACAACAGAATGCTAGTGCACGGTACCATTTATTTATACAAAAATTTAAGGGTTTTTTTGTTTGCTTCAATATTAGTGACTTAATTTTTATACTTGGTGTTGTGTGTTAGAAGGAGATGATGTTGGAAAAACAGTGAAGGACACTGAGTCCATGCAGCTACTGTTGCCATTAACTGGGCCCCAGCGCTGCTGAGCAGTGACACTTGGAAACACTGCTGGTTTTTGTTTTCTTATTTCTAAGCATTCTCAGTCCTATTTGTTACATTCTCATCTTACTCCCCATCCCATCTTTTTCATTCATGTTCATGTTGGGAACAGCTAAATTATGCTTAAATTCTATTTACAACTAGTTTTGGTTGCTCCTCCCATACAGGTATTGGACAGGGAGATTGATCTGATTTCTAGAATGCAATTTATTGAGTTACTTCTTTTGGTTTTGGAGGTACCCAACTTTGTCTCACCCAAAAAACCTCTCTAGTTTGCATCAATTTTCCATAACATCTCTGAGATGTGCTCTTAAGGTGGATCATGCTCCTTACATGGTTCATGGTGGGGAATTTCGCCAAGTAAAGAGGGGCAGGGGTTACAGCCATCTAAATTGTTCTATTTTGTAGACTTCCAGAAGTAAGGATGTGTCCTGAAGTAAAGTGGGATATTGCAATTCCTCCATGGTGAGATTAAGACACTTAAGATTATCCAGGACCCTTAGTAAGGTGGTGAGAGACAGAATTCCATAGCTTTGTTCTGCTGTTTAATAACCACCTCACCTCTGATGAGTTTTGAGCTTGATATTTGTGTGAGTATGGCTGTACTTTGAGCAATCCAACCATTATATACTGAGACTGAAGCAAGCCAACACAGGAAAGATCTCATATATTCATTAGGAATTCCCACAGGACGTACTTGGTATTTATAAGTTTAATTTTAAGATCGCTATAATCCTGTAAAATGAGGAAAATTTTTCCCAATAAAGCTGTTTAAAATTTTGCTTGCATGTAAGATAATCTTGTAAGATAGGTGACTGGGCTGTGTATATGAGACTTTTTCCATTGATTCTTTATTTTTTGTTCTCTGACCTCCTTGAAGGGCTGAAGGAGACATACATATATATACACTTCTGGTGGAAGTACCTCACCTAAACACAGGCCATACTGAGTCATACCACTGGTCCATCTAGGCCAGTATCCCGACCTAAGTTGGCCAAGAATCGGTATCTAGGATAGAGAATAAAAGCAGAAAAGCATATAAAATGACTCCTCAGACTGTTCTTGTCACTTTCAGTGAACTGGTGAACATGGGGTTTTTTGCATTTCTTTTATTGTAGAGGCCAAGACTAAATTTATAAAACTATAAAGTTTATATGTTTGTAAAGTTTATATAGTTGGCTGAAGGAGATGGCAGTATGGAAGAGCTGGTTTCACACTTCTTCATCCTGAGGTTGGCCAAGAGATGGAATTCAGTCCTTCTGTTGTCATTGTTTATTTCTCAGCTGCTTTCCTTTGTGTTTCACTTGCTATTTCTAGGAAGGCAGTTTTAGAGCTTCTTAGGGTTGCTCAGCTCTCTTGCATCTCTTCATGGGACAGGGCTACAAGAATTTCTTGACATCCTATACATTTCCTACAGGAAAAGACAAACTGAAAGTTCTTGTTTTCACAGTCAATATACTTTAAATTATGTCTCTTTATATTCAGTGGTCAATATATTTTAAAGGTAAGGAGACTGGTGCAGTGTCTGGGTTTAAGACATTTGGGTAACATTTAACATGAAGAAATGATGCTCTCTGCTGTGTATTGGGGAGGAGAAGTGTCTAAGTAGTCTTCCATTCACCATCTCTTGCCTCTTCCTTTCTGTGCTGATGGCTTCTGCACAAAGGTTCCTTCATTCTTTCTTTTGCCTCTTGTGATCCTCCTGGGTTTTTAGGTTAATATATTATGTCTTGCTATGGATATAGGTAATGCTTGGCACATAGGCCTGAACATGTTTCTTCAGTATTTGTACTGCCTCAGGAACAAAGTTTGGATTTGTGCTGCTCCTGTGATCTAAAACAGCTTGGAATTTGTTTCAGACTGTAATTAAATTAGCATTTCCTTTGGCTGCATTACTCTGGCATTACCAGAGCATATCTGTAAACTTCATTCTGTAATTCCGTATTGCTAAATGGCTGCTATTCACAGTACTGCCCAGGAGAATTTTCTGTTTCAAAGCCAGATTCCTTTAAGTAACAGACATGATATCTTTGTACATGAGTATTAAAATTTTGATAAAGGAAAGTGGAATAGTGCACCAGGAAAAGAGATTGTCCCTTGCCTCGCTTTGAGTGCTCATGGACTTTCATACTCAGACTCTCCTCTAAAATTATTCCTTGAGATTACTTTCCACCACAGTTACCAGACTGAAATCTTACTATGCACATGCATTGCTAAAGTGATGTGAAGAGACCTTCCAGGGTAGGGAGAGGATACTTATTTCTGTGTGTTAATGTTGGGGGGAGAGATGTTGTATTTTTGTAATGCCGAAAGTTTGGGGCAGTCTATAATTAACTAACTTTTCTTTAAATACCAAAAGAAAAGCGAACCTAAAGGGGATTTTTGCAGGCCTTCTCTGTCCTGTGCCTTCTGAGGTGATGTGCAAGAGGTTGTGTGCTCAGCACTCACTGGTAGCTTAGGGATGGCCAGTTCAGGTGTTCCGGTGAGCATAAAGGAGCCTGGGAATGGCATTCTGCTTGCTCATTAGAAGAAGAAGCACAAATGTTGTGCTGCCAGACACAGCAGGAACCTTTTCTTTCCAGTTTCTTACTTCCGTACCTGATGATTGAAACACAGCTACCCCATACAGATGCAGAACTCTTTCAGTGAGAATTCAGAACATTTTGCAGCACCTTTCTTCTGAATCTCTTTAATACCTAGTTTTTTCTTATTTCTCTTCTATCATCTTTATTGTCCTTTAGCAGATGCTGGATTGAACATTTCTCAGCAGCCCTCTTGCTGAGTTAGTCTGCTGCTCTTTTTTTTCCATGTAGTTATCTTCTATGTCTGGAATGAAATCTTTTGTGAAGATTTTTATAAGATCTCTCTGAGATCTTTTGTTCATGTTTTGTCTGATCATCCTTTGTCTTGCATTTTTTACATACTTCTGTCTGCTGCTTCCTTGTGCACACTACATGCTGGCCACTTCCTAGCCTTCCCCCTCAGTCCTTTTATTGCTAGGGAATGAGTTCTTTCTTCTACTTGAGCTCATAATTAACTGGTAACTTTTTTCCCTTATTTTGGACCTGAAGAAGTGTGATGGTTGAGTGACCAGCTTTAGTATTTTTTTAAATTGGTATAAATTTGGTATTTCTGTTAATCTAAGTCTGCAACCAGAGTGCTACAGTAACCCTCATTTTTAGAAAGGAAAATATTCATATTTTGGGGGAATGACAATAGAATTGCCAAGATCCATGCTTAATAAAAGATCCAGCCTACTTCTAAAGGCAGTAAAATATCTGAGGAAGATCTTTTATTAGGCCTGTTTAATTCATTTTCTTCTAGGAAAGCTGAGTTAATGTGTTTCTGAAAGTCATTTTTGCAGATGATTTATAACAAAAGCCCCTTAAAATTAATATCAGCATACGCTATCTGGAGCTCCATATAAAGACAGGAAAAAGGGGCAAGATGAACACCATAGGCTCAAGTTATCTCTCTGTATTTTAATTTGATCATGTTTAGCACTGTGTGTAGGGTATGAGGAGGTCTAATTTATACCTGGATTAAGCCTTTTCTAATGATTCCCATCCTCTCTGCTTGGCTGTTCATTACAGCAATGTGTCTGTAACTCTGGCCCTGTACAGGCCTTCTACTCTATTCAGACTTTTTAGGCTTATTGAATGCAATACCTGGCAAACCTTTCTGGTTTGTGTTGGATGTCATTCAATGCAAGCCATAAAAACTGCCAAGGTAGCAGCTGCTTTGCTAAAGCAAGACCTTTTCGCCTGCTAACAGTGAGAGCCCTTGCAACATTTTAATGTTGGATTCTCCTTGCATTGTCAAGCCGAAGAGCACTGGACTCCTGCATGGTATAGCTGGTAATTGTCACCCTGTAGTTTGTGCTGCTGACTTGGAGCAGGGTTGTGTCTGTTAGGTTATGCATGGTGTGAGCTCCGCTGTTGGCAAGGTTTGCCTTCTTTCCTAAGGGGCTGGTTCTGATTTAGTCATAAGCAAAAACAGTGGAAATGCAGTATGTGCTTATACTGTGACCTGTAATAATTTTGTCATTCATTCCCCCTGCCTCTTTTTTTTTTTCCCCAGATAAATGGCTCATTTAAACTGGGAGCTACTGAAATACTCTCTGGCTGGCAAATGCAGTGCCTAGCAGCAGTCATCAAGGACGAACCAAACATGAGTGGTGGAGGGGAGCAGGTCGACATTCTCCCGACCAACTACGTGGTTAAAGATCGCTGGAAAGTGGTGAGTAGCTCTGGCTTTAATGCCCCAGACAGACCTCCTCCCTCTCCTGCAGTAGTACAGCAACATCCCTACTTAATCCTGGCCTCTGGCAAGCAGCAGTGGAGTGATATGGTTTGACAAGTTAGCAAGATACTTAGACGGGTATTTTCAGAAGACTAAAAATGCCAAGGATTTTTTGGTAGGATTGAACTGTTGCAGCAGATTGAGTAATGTTTTAGTAGGAAACTTAGATTTCAAATTATTGTGGCAAAGAATACTACAGACATGACTATAAATAACTTGCATCACAATAAAATAATGTAAACCCACATGTTTCAGGTTGGAATGTCAGCTGCTTCAAGAGTCAGAAAGTCCATGATTAACTAGCTGGTTTAACTTCTGTGTAAGTTTATTGGGACACTTCTTAAAATTTTAGCATCATATATTAAGAGGTCTAGTTCTTACCTCATCCACTGTGCAAGCTCGACAGGCTTTGCTTTTAAAATGCTGAAGAAACATTTAAATCCCGTGTGTACCATTGTCTCAATTTTTAACTGGGATTACCAGCACCCTCTGAATCATTAAACTCCCAGTAGAAGTTTCACTAGTTTGAACTACAAGTGATGTGCAGTAGTAGCACTGAGTTGCTCTTCATGCTGGCTGGCTGTGGTACAGTGGCCCTGTGAGTTTTGCAGTGGGATGTGAAGAGCAGAGGACTAAAGAAACTTGGTCCCTTAATTCACTTCAGTTCCAGGCTGTGGATAGGTTATTTTTCAATAGCCCACTTCAGACAAAACAGCTCTGTTCTTTTTGCTCCCCATTGCCCGCCTCTCTTCACTTTGTTCCAGCTTTCCCCACAGCCGTCACTTTTCTGTCTGGCCTATTGCTGAACAACCTATCTATATTTAAGCAATTCAAACTGTTCTTCATTCTCCTTGCTTCTTGAGAGCAGATGGAGAAGCTCAGTTTTCTCTGTGATTAGACACCAAATTGGAGAATTGGAGACAACCCCTTTGCCCCTCCCAAAGCTTTCTGTCACAGCTCAAGAAAAGCTTTGCTTGTGCTATTGCAGCTCTGGACTGGAGCACATATATTTGTTTTGGAGGGAGGATCCAAAACTGACATATAGGACTTATAGGCTGGTTAACTGACATATAGAACTTAAAAGATGCCCTGTGCTTACCAGTGTCTCAGAAAATAATGGTTGCAGCTTTTATCTGTTTCTCCCTGCACAAATGAAAATTTCCCCAGAGCCTAAAATTTGGTCAGATAGGTGCATGTTCTTTGCAAAGCTGAATTTCAGGGCTCTCCTGATGCCTTTGCTTCAGGTGCATGATTGCTAATACTCATTCTCCCTTAACATGAGGAAGAACTCATTTACATTTAGGATGGCAGAGGACTGGAACAGACTGCCCAGGGAGATTGTGGAGTCCCCCTCTCTGGAGACATTCCACACCCGCCTGGGTGGGTTCTTGTGTCACCTGCTCTAGGTGACCCTGTCTTGGCAGAGGGGTTGGACTAGGTGGTCTCCAGAGGTCTCTTCCAACCCTAACAGTTCTGTGATTCTGGGATTCTCTGTTTTCCTTTACCTTGGTTAACTTCAGCTTGTACCATTCTCTATTCATCAATCTTGGAGTTTCTCCTTCATAGACAGGAGTGCTAAAACTTCTGTAAATGATGGGAGTATTTTTTTAACAAAGTCTAAACAAAGTAATGTCATTCTTGGCAACAACAGAACTCTTAAAAGCATGAAAAACTCCAAATAAAATCTAAAATATGGTCAGTGATGCTCACAGGGAAGATTTCAAACCAATTTTAAACTTGGTAGAGGCACTAAATGTGGAATTCAGTGCTGCATTGTTGCATGAATCTTTGTCTGGAGCCCACTAGAAGCACTACCCACTAATTCTGCCTTAGAAATGTGCAGCTGTATTGTCAACAACAACTACCTCTAACTAGAGGAATAACATTTTATGTTTTATAATGTCTCACAATAGCCTTAAATACTGCAGTAAGGTCATTGCCCCACTTGAAGGCTCTGAGAAATGACATGACTTGCTAAAGACTGTAAATAGCAATGAGAAGTCTTTTTTCCCAGCTCTGAGTGGAGCTGGAAATTTGACCATGTGCTAGCTGACTTGTGCATTGTGAACCTTCATCGAACAGACATTTCCTTCCACTCAAAAAAAAAAAAAGGGCAAAGTGCAGACCCCTTCCTTTTAGGCAGACTTTCTTCCCTTCTCCTTGCTTTAAGCTGGTATGGGACCAGCCAGAATCACAAGCTGTGAGGGGCTTGGAGTAATCTGGAAAAACTATGAAAATACTTCTGGTAGCCCAAAGAATTGGACAGTGTAGGATCAAATGACTGAGAAAAAGGGACTGTACCTTAAAGTGAGTGTACAGCTGTAGTATCAGGAGCAGCATTTTTTTCCTTTTGTCACGGATCTTTCTGAATCTAACCTAGAATGTGCCGTCTGTATGGTCCAAGCTTTGTTGTGGTTGGTGGATCCTGCTCAAGCAGGTGTGTGGCATATTTATGTGATGATGGGGTGCAACTGCCAGAAGGTCTTTTGTGTAATTTGTCCTCCCAGTGTCTCTGACTGTCTCTGGCTGGGCATCTGCTTGAACCTTGTAGCTCTTAGTGCTGGCATACTTCCATTATTGGGCCAATTTCTAATTTTAGATTGGTGTAATGTATTCCTTGAATTCCATTCCTCCTTTCCTCCTTTCTGCCAGCTGACAAAGCTTTGACAAATGAAGATGCTAGTTCTCTGCAGTTAGCCTGTTGGTAGTTCGTTTTCCTGTCACTCGAAGTCAGTAAAGTTTGGCTGTCTGACAGCAGTAATATTTTTGTTCTTATTTATGAAAAAAGACATGGACAGGGTGTGCTTATGGTTTTTATCAAAACCTGTAGATTTAGACGTACTCTTTGGAATCATCATTCTTTACTTGCAGATGTTTTTGATGCGTTGACTAGATGAAATTTAGACAGTACTGGAACCACATGACTTTTGCTGAGTCCCCAGAGGGTCTTGATCCACGTGTGCTCTGAATGATGTGAAGAGCTTTGTTCAGGGGAGGGAAGAAAGTTAAATGTAACTTGTACTTGCTTTGAACTAGGTATGGATGTTCAAGCTGATTTTTGATGTATCTTTATTTCACATAAATGCCTTTTGCTGGAGATTCACAACTGACACTTATTAGCAAGACAGAGTTGGCAGCTCCTGCACTGAGCTTTGAACATGACTTGTGTACCTGTGTATGTTCTTTTGCTAGGTGCAATCTGTGTTTTGTTTTCTTTCAGGTTTCTGAGCTTCTTGATCTGAAGCTCTCCTGTTGTTTTGGAAACCTTGCTGGAAACCTCACAAAACTCTTGTGGATTCTTTACCTTGTCTTGCTCAGAAAGGCAATTTATGATTCCAAGACAGAACCTGGGACAACGAAGGTTCTTTGTCAGACTTGGAGCCTGTTTTGGTCTCACTCTGAGTTGCTTTAAGTGGTTTTTGACAAGTTTTAGATGATTTAGAATGTGGCTGGCTAAGTTCTTGATTGGCTTCTCAGTTCATGCCTGGTTTACATGAGTTCGTTTCCCTTGAGATCAAATCCAGTCCTCCTAAACAAGTTGAGTGGACTCTGGAGAGTTTGATGAACGTAGGTCAACTCTTCCCCAGCTGTTAAGTCAGATGAGGCCTACTGGCCATTTCTGGATCAAGTAGCCCATTGAGCTGGGCTGCAGGAGTTGCAGGCCTGGCTATACAAGTGCTCCTAGAAGACAGCCACAGTAGTCACCGTTTGACCTTGTCAAATCTTAGAAGCTTGTGGATGACAGCCTTGACCCTGGCTGAATTCACTAAAGGTTGCTGGCTTTTTATTTGGTCCTTTGCTCTGGATTTAGAGCACACGTTCCTGTTCCTTTACATTGCCACCAATCCTGACACCAAACCATTCCTGCCTTGGTCCTGGAATGTTATGCTGGGAAAGTCTAGTCTTTGTATAATATCCTTGGAAGGCAGACTTTGTTTAGAGCAGTAGTGTCGTATATGCGTCTGCAATGAAAGATTAAATTTTCATTCAAGTCTGTTTTTGGCTAGGGTTGTGCGTTGCCTTGGTTTTTTGAACTGTGTCTGAAAATACTGATTTCTACTTAGTGAGAAGGCTGTGTGTTGCTGTTGTTTATGTTTTTTGCTTTTTGTTTTTTTATAGTAGGCTTTGGAAGATTGTGCTACAAGAGTCTTTTTCAGGATAAATCCAAAATATTTCAGAATATTTAAAGCAGATTTCAAAGGGAGCCATCTGTGTCCTGTGTAACTCCTGTTTATCTGTGTCCAATATACCTACCTGTTTGATCAGATGAGCTGTTCACTTGATTCCACAGCCTGGAATAGACACCTGGACACCCAGCTCACAGGGGCTCATGCAGTTAGGTGGAATGAATCCTGCTGGTGTTGGCAGCCTGTATCCCAGTCATAAGAGTAAGTAGGTGGGTAGAAGGTAGGAAACAGGATGAGAAGACTGTCCCCAGGGCACTGAGGCTTAACATGGGCTGATGACTCATGATTACCACTTAGGTGATTCTAGTTAGATATTTCATTCTCTTCCTTGACTTTGTGTTTGCAGTTTCATTATTGGTTTGGAGTTTTTTGAATGGTATGTGCCCATCTCTCCTTTGTGTCCAACAGAAGGCTATGTTCCATCTTAGAAAGTGAACTCCCACAGAGCAACCAGACAATGAGGAAATGGATGTGTCATAAGCACCTGAACTGAGCCAAAACCTTCACTTACAACAACTTGCTCTGGAACAAAGGACAGGAAATGGCTCTGGATGTTGCCAAAAAATCAAGAAGTATGGCAGTACTGGTAGTAATGTAGAATAGATGGTACCACCTGGTGTGCTGGGAAAAGTATGCCAGAGAATAATTTCCATAAGAGTGTGAGTAAGGATGCAAGGAAGCAAAGGCAACTTTGACAGCCTTTCATTGGCTGGAATGTGTGTATAAAATCAGTTTTCTGATTCAACAGAAGCTCTGATCTTGATCTCATGTCATCTCCTATTTGTTTCTCTGTAGACTTTTATGTGTCCTCCAGTTTGGCTGTTTTGCCAGGTGTGCAGTCTCAATACTGTACTTTTTTTCCTGAAGCGGCTTCTCTGATGCACACATTCTTTTGCTTTTTCTGAGGCAGCAGTCCTAGCCTGTCCTTAGTTTTTCCAGATCATTCTTTTACTCCTAAAACGAACAATTCCTAATTTGATGAGAGCCTCTAGAGCAAGGTGTTCAATACTGTGCATCATACATGACTGGACCTTCCTACCAATCCTGTCCTAGTCATATCACTGTGTTGATCCATGTGTATTGTAGTACCTTTGCACTTTGACAACTGCGTTGGACCATCAGAGCTGTTCCTGTTAGGGCCAATGAATGGAAAAGGATTGTGTGTGTCTGTGCTGGCTCAGCAATATTTCTTCCCAGATCTATTTCTTGAATTAATCTACACAGCGAGGTGTTTGGGTAGCCTATATTTTTTTTCCATCCCAGCTATGCTGTGTTGTATTTTTTACTGTTGACTTTTGCTTGTTATCTTACCTATTTTGTTCCTGAAAGTTTTTCAGTGTTCCTCAAAGTCCCTCCAGATCCCAGCTTACCTTTTTGCCTTCTGTAGCTTTTACTGTCCCTTTCCCTTTCTCATTAATATATCAGACAACAGAAGATTTTGTGTACTGAATCCTGAGGTATTAGCTGACATGCTGTTGCTATGCTGAATGTAGCACTGTTTTGAAAGAAATATTTTTAATAGCCAGCTCACTTAGTGTGAATTTCCAAGTCGAAGTAGGGCTGCACTGTAATAATTTATGAATAATCTGTGGTGACCTAATTATTGGCTGTTTACTGTGTGAATATGCCTATTTAGCCCTGAGGAAGGTCATGAGGAAAAATGACAAGAAGTTTCTCTGGACAGCAGCTTTCAAAGGGTTATCAAGTAATAGCTTCAGAAACAAAAGTCAGGCTGTTAATATGGAAAAGACATCTTCATGTGGAACTGTTTTTCTTGACTCTGGGAGTCAGAAAAGCAAATTATTTGGGTCACTTTTGGGGGAAATAACATGTCCTTGGTAGGCAGAGCCCTTTGTTCAACAAGCTGGACAGATGCACAGGACAGGCCTTTGGTGGCACAGAAGACACTAAAATACCATCTATACATAATTAAACATTGTGTAAGATCCATGTTTGACTATGTCTGACCAAAACTTCTTTTCCTCTTTATGTGTTCCTGCTGCTGTTGGAAACAAGCAGCACTCAGGACTCCCAGAGCAGTTGTTAACAGAGGGAACACAAAATACTGAACGGAAGGGCTACAGCTTGATTCAATGAACAAGTGCTAAGCATATCAAGGGAGCTCCTATCTATCTCTGCTGTAAACCTGAATTTCCTCCTGGGCAGTACAGTAGGCTTTAAATATATCTAAGAGAAACAAATATAAAATGATTTTCCTGGCATAGACATTGACACTTGCGATACACGAGGCGTCTATATTATACATGCTTATATATAACTATATGCACATATGCTGTCAAGTCTCAGCAGAAGGAGGATCAAGGAATCACCTTCCAGGAAAGGCAGAGGATCCTGACTTGCTCTCTAAATGGGAGGTTACTATAGAACAGGCAGACAATCTGTCTGTAGAAGGTACATATCAAATATGCTGAAATGTAGACATCTTTAGCTTTGAGTTTAGGTCAATTGAAGTGGTAGAATCCTATTGTGAAACAGTCTTTAATTTTGCTTAGAGACACAAAAAGCACAATTTGGTTCGGTTTCAAACTAAAAAGAAAAAGAGACTGAGAAAGAATGAAGCTGTGCTGGTGGCTTGTACACAACTCTTTTGAGGTCATGCAGTTGGCAGTTTTTTGAAATCTGACACTGAGGTAACTTCACTACCTGAGCAGGTAAAGCATCTTGTAAAAGATTCCAGTGGATATTTTGTTCTCTTTTAAGATCCTTTGAATGAGATGTAAACTTCATTTAACTTATTTCTTGAAAGATTAGTTCCAACTACCATGATTATGTTTTACTGCAGAGATGTATTTGTTGAGGGGGAATGACATTTGCATCTACCATGGTCTGGACAGTGGTTCTGCTACCTCCTTGAAGGGTCTTTCCTTGAATTTTGGCAATAACAACATGGAGGCAATAGGCATTATCATTTGCTTTTAAAAGTATCACCTGTCAATGCGTGGTAGGCTTGTTCTTTGTTGTTACATCAAAAAATTTATACATAGCACAGTCAAGTGGGTAGCTGGACTTTTGCCAAGATGTGCAGTGAAGGGATTCAGGCACAGCACAGATTGGGAGCTGAGTTTGTTCTCCCTACACAGTCGAGGAGCTGGCTTTGTGAGAGCCAGCTTGATGTTGTCTTTTGTGTACATTGTACCAAACCTCTTTGTACTTTTCCAGCTGAAGAAGATCGGTGGAGGTGGCTTTGGGGAGATCTATGAGGCAATGGATTTGCTGACCCGTGAGAATGTGGCCTTGAAGGTAGAATCAGCTCAGCAACCCAAACAAGTTCTCAAGATGGAAGTAGCAGTCTTGAAAAAGCTGCAAGGTAAGACAAAAAGCCCTTTAAAAGTGCTACAAGTCACTGTGCATGTTAACAATTAGAATCTGAAGTTGCAAGCGGTATTTATAGTTTTCAGCTTCCATCTGTATGTGATGTCACGTTCAGTCATTCAGCTCAGAAGGCTGTTACATTCTGCAATTCAAGTTGATCCAACAACAGGGACTAATTTGTCTGCCAGGATAGAAGGACAGTGAAGAGACTTAAACTGAACTATTGGTACACTGGTCTGTGCAATCTAATGATACTGATTAGAAAATAAGGAATAGAGGAAGCTGCATCTAACTAAAAAATGAGTTTACCTCCCAGAGGACCTGGAGCACTGTAAGCACGACAGAATCTCCAAGTAAAATGGTTGACTAGTAGAGGAGTGGAAAAAGTGGGTAACAGGAAGCATAGGGAAACTGACTGTTAGATAATTTTTCATGTGTCTCACAGTCCTGAAGGCAAAGACTGAAGTGATGTGCCTATTCTTAATGAGGGTGCAAGGGAGTATCTTGATCCAGTTGTACCTGGCTGAAGGAGGGGGCCTTCTACTAAAAAGATTGCTATGGAGGGATGTAAACAAGGAATTTCCAAATTTGCCTTTGAGGAACTGAGAACTGCTCTTGGCTGAAGGGCATTGTATGTGGATTTCCTTTTTAAGGCAAAGCTAGCTATTGCCAGGTACAGTTTATGTGTTATAGTATAATATACATTTGAAGGGATGTTCCTTCCTGGAGGATTCCCACTTGGGCTGAGGAAACCTTCTGCTGAAGCAGTGAGTCCTTATCACCAAGGCTCATGCTTCAGAGATAGCATTGTGGCCCTATGTTTGTGTCTATTTCTTTGCCTTTGTACAAAATCTCCAGAGAGAGGATTGAATTTGAGAGTGAGACTGCAGACCTTGTGAAACGAGTTACTCAATGTTTGTGACAGATCACCTCTAGGTAAAAGCCAGTGAATTATTTCTGAAGGTCAGATCATTTTCCACGTTTCAGCTCTCCCAAGAGGAGGACTGATAAGGCCTCTTTTGAATACTCTGGATTGTAATAGATGCTGCTGAACTGTAAAGGAGAAATCAGCCCAGGTCATTACAAAGATTCCTGTTGATCTGTGAAAGGCCTGGATACACAAGCTCCCAGAGAGCAGCAGAATGGATGTCTGAGGTCTGAACACACTGCAGTGAGGGCAAGCAAGGCTGTGATTGATATTTTTGTTGTTGTTGTACACTTGAAACTACTCTGAATTGAGTGAGGGTATGACTGTGTAGAACGATGGATTTTAGACAAATGAAACAGCTTTGTCACGCTGGCCAGTGTCAATAGGTACTGCATCCAGGGCAGGGAATGCTTGAAAAGCATGACCTGAAATCACCAAACCAGGACTAGCATCAGAAAATGTGCAACATGTTGACTAATACATGTGTTTATTTCTGGAAGATTGTTGAGAATACCAAATGCTTGAAAAAACATCCACATTTTGCACAGCTTGATGCTGTAACTGGGGAGAGGGAGTGGTGGTATGTGAATCTAGGAAAAGCCCCTTGGCAAAGCAGTTAGTAAATATTCAGTGAAGGGACAGAAAAGACAGAAGAAGCAAAATTGGCTGTGCATCAGCTATCCTGCACATAAGAATGACACATTATTTCAGCCATGTTTTTACAAATCAAGCTGTTCTGTGAGGAATGTAGCTTTCTCTGGTTGAAGGCTAATCCCCAAATGCTTTAGTGAACTAAAATAAAACTGAAATAAATTATAAAGTTAAAATAAGAATTTGGGTTGAGAGCATGTGTAATCGAGTATTGTGTATGTTTTTACTGTGTTGCAAAGAGGTGAGAAACATTTCAGAAAGGGAGATGCTGCCTTTTTCCAACAGTTTGATGGGTTGAGTAAGTTTTTGGTATTACCATAGGTGGTACAGTCAATTCATGGATTTCCAGATGGAAAACAAGGGAACAGTGTTGTCTAAGATTCCTCTGTACTTTTATGCTAGAATTGAAAATTGCAGTTCCTGCTTTATTGCTTTCTATTTAGGTGTCACGCCAGCCTTAAAGGACTAATGAGCTGCTGCTCTTTCCAGAGCTTGTGATCAGAGTGTTGCAAGTTGCTAGAGTTTGGCAGAGTTTGGGATAGAGAAGGTTGTCCATTGGCCCATACTGCAGACCTAGCTTTGAGTGCAGTAGCTCCTGGTTGTTGTGGACTGCAGGCTGTCACCAACAGTTAAGTGTTCTGGGACAGTTTGTGGGATAGCCAGATATGGAACACAGCTGCAGACATGTAGATCCCTCATGATGTCCTTCCTGCACAAGCAATCCACACAGAATAGCTGGGGAACCAGTCAGGTAATGACTCTTCTAGAGAGTCTCTGTCTTCTAATAAACACCATGTGTAGTTTTCTGCTATGAGGATAGTGGTATGCTAGAACAGGTTACCCAGAGAGGTGTTTGTGTCTCTGCCCTTGGAGATACTGAAAACCCAGCTGGATGTGACCCTGGACAACAAGCTCTAGCTGTCTCTGCTTGACCAGGGTCATGGACTGGATGATCTCAAGGGGTCCCTTCCAACGCAAATGGTTCTGAGAGACTTGACCTTGGCTGTGTGAGGTCACTGCCACTTCAGTATCTCTCATCTGCTCTGTAAATTCATTTTGTTCTGCTCATATTTGATTGGAATTTTTAGATGTATAGTGTGTTTTCTTTATCTGTTTACATATTAATATGTTTCCCAAAGGCAAAGTTCTTTTTAAGTTGCATCGTTACTTGCAGGGATTGTAAATCATCTTCTGACCAAACTTCCAAATCTGTTTACTGTCTTGGGTCTGTAAAACAGCAGCAATGGTGCCCTTTTATGCTTCGGGTGAAATTGAAAAGTCAGCTTATGGAGTTTCATGCTGCAGCAGGTGATGAGCTGAAGCTCTCAGTCATCCTGTTGTTGGACCTTTACCCAGAAAGGTTTTAGCAATGTTTTTGTCTTTTTCTTGCTTTCCATAGTCTTTATTAGTCAAAATCAAAATCTTCTGGTCCCAGAAAGTTGCTGTAGAATATTTCCTTGTTCAGGCTGGACTTGCAGGGCTCAGGACATTCTGTCTGGTGCTACTCTATCTGGCCAATTCTAATCAGAGCACCACAAGATAGCTTTTTATTTTAATCCTTGTGAAGCACTGTTTGGCTTACATTTTCTTGTTGCTCCTAGAGAAGCTAATAGAGAAGTACACTGCTAGGGTTAAAAATATTAACAATAACAAATTTGGAAACAGTTTCAGGGATAATTTGGACACATCTGCCCAATAAACTTATGCATGAATACGGCTTCTCTGTAAAAATACTATTTTAGTGCCAAGCCCTCATTTTACTACCTTAGTCACTAACGTAAAACTACCTTTAAATGAGGTGTGTGTGATTGTACCATTTGCACCCAATTTTAACGTATTGGGATTTTCTACTTTGAAACCAAGCCTAAGCTGCGCTGGCAAAACACTTCCTGCAAATTATCTCCAGCAGAGGAAGTTGCTGGTTTAATTGTACCTGCCAGTGTTTTGCTGTGTAGACAACCCTTTGGATCATGTACATTAAAAAGTAAATGAAAATAAGATCTGTATGGCTAAGTCTATGAGTAACTTGCATATCCAAGAGAGCAAGAAAGGCTTTGGCTGGGTTTTCTGTGTTTCAGCCTCTTAAGCAGTATCTCCATTAGTGAGCAGTGTAGTACCTGCAGATCATGGGTAGAAGCAATTGCTCAGGCCTATACATCTTCAGAAGATAAGGCTTGGGGTTTTTACACTAAGAATTTCATGGACTTAAGGGATTTTGCTTTGGATTAATTCTAATCTGCCCTCCTATCTGAGGGTCCGTTTGCTGGTTTGGACTCTCATTTAGGATTTGGGGACTACTTGATGTGCACCTGAAATAAAACTTCATGGTCTGTTTGCTCAGAGAAAACCTTACATGACCCAAAGCCACTCTGGAAACGCTGATATGTGGTAATTGTGATGATTTAGGGCAGTATGGGGGTTTTCTTTAAAACCTCATTGCTTTTATAAACCAGGACTCTGAGGTTCCTGTTTATTTGAATCACGAAGAGAAAAAATGTGATGGTTTCCTATCACTGAACACATGGAAGGAAGAGTACTAACACATCTGGATGAGTAGATGTTTTTCCATCTCTTCAATGCTTTTCTAGCGCTTTGAAATAAAAATGGAGAGAAACTGGTCTGCTCTCTATGTGACTTTTTTCCTTGACCCTGGATTTGCTGTGGAGCAATATTCAGGTGGCAAAGGAATATCAGTACTACCTGGACTCAGTTTCCTGTCTGTGAGATCTTTGAGGTTAATCAAAATGCCACATTCTGTGGGAACAGTTCTGGCATAGCTTTCGAGGTGCTTGGCTTGGGCTGTCTCTGTCAGTCTGCTTTTATAACAGCAACCTTAATTGCAGAAATTGTAAACCAGTATCCCTGATTAAATCCAGTAGGCTACTGCAGAGACGGATGTGGAAACTATCTTAGGTGCCAAACCAGGAATTGTATTCTCTCTGGATGCTCAGCTGTGGCTGTGTGATGCTCAAAAGCAGATGCTTTGAATTCAAAAGTATTCTCCCTGTCCTTACCACCTTCTTGATAGGTGTCTCTAGGAGCACCTTGCAGATCAGAGCACTGCAAAATGATCTCTTACAAGGAGTGCACTTTGTATACCTTCTGCTCCTCTGGTCCATAGACTCTCTAAATATGGATGTGGCCACAACATTTGGTCTCTTATGCTGAGATTCTCTTTGGAGCAGCGTAGCAGATTGTAATTTAAAATGGCCAGCTTATTCTGGTGCTGAGCACTATTTTCTGTTCATCTGCAGTGGCAGTGTTGCCCTAGTGTGAGGCTACAAGAACCCGAGTATTTGATCCACTCAGCTGCCAGATATTGCTAAGGTCTCTTCAGTGTGTTGTTTTCTTTGTAAATGCCTTCTTTTCACTGTAACCAGTTTCATTGTGTAGGACTCTGATTAATTTTATTCTGCAGTGCAGAGATCTTCTGCATATTGAGTAGTTGTGCAAGATGCAGCCTGGTCACAGGCAGTGTAGTTTTTGAGTACCTGATTTTGTTACAGCAGATAGTAAAACAATTCTGTGCTGCTTGCTCCCTCCTTATTGCCAGGGCTTGAACAGATAAGAGTTTCCTAGCAAAATAATGGAAGAAAAGGAACCTTGATTTTCTTACTTGCCAGTCCTAGGTGTTTTTGTTCTTGTTGCATATGTGAGTTTTTTGTGTTAAAGTGATACCTTAACACTCTGT
Organism: Notiomystis cincta; assembly: GCA_013398075.1. Taxonomy (NCBI): domain Eukaryota; kingdom Metazoa; phylum Chordata; class Aves; order Passeriformes; family Notiomystidae; genus Notiomystis; species Notiomystis cincta. The sequence goes on along the minus strand of VZRX01018104.1, from coordinate 8,469 downwards.
GATTCAGTTTCTGTTACTTTTGTAAACATGGTTTATATGTTTCTACAGTATTTTGTTAGGTTGATGTAAGCAGGCTATCTGCAAAGACTAGAAAGCAGAGCAAATTACCCTTGACAGGTTTTTAGGCCATCACAAGGTGGCAGGTTCACAGACTTGCTGTAACTTGAACCTCTCTCTACCCAGACTGTATTTTTCCATGTTGGAAGAGTGTTTTAATGAACTGGCATTTGGGACACATGATTTCTGTACTAACTGTGGTGCCATTGGATGGAGGAAGGTCATGGCACGGCTGAAAAAGGATTTAAACCACACTTTTTTGAGACTCTATTGAATTCTTGCTCCAGCAGTATTGTCCCTTGACCTGTGTGGGATCTGTTATCAGTTACTCCTCTACAAGTTGTTGGTTTTCGGAAACAGTTAGAGGAAGTTCTGCATGCGAGGTCAGGCAGTTTTACCTTTAACTCTTTGATAGGGGACAATGACCAGCCTTTTGGGTTTTGTGTCCATTGGTTCATTGATTCATTACAGAAGCACTAGCAAGCTTAACCCAGTTGGTTAAATCCTACCTGATTACTATTGAGCAATGCAGTTATATAAGCCTTACTTCCAGCACAGAATTTGTTTTCTTTCATGTTCAAAACTCCTTTGTCCAGCTGAGTTGACAAGTCCCTGAAGTCAGCTTGTTTGTCTGGTCAGAGATAAAGCTTGGTAACTGCAGAGGAAAGAAGTCTATATGAGCCAGCTCTGCCCAAGCTAAAGGCAGCATTTCCAGTTATAGTTAGAAGATGATGAAAATAACTCACATTTCATTTTCTGGTCCTGATGAATCCTCTATTTCTTTACAATATTTATACAGAAGTGAATTCAATATCCCCACAATACAAAATCTGTGATGAGCTGATAAACCTGACACTGACAGCAAATAAAGAGAGGATACCTGTAAAATGTACATTATAATGGAAGCATTGAGAAACAACTGCAGCTTTCCAAATACCAGTGAGAGCAGTTGTACAGCTACATGTGAATAGCTGTGCATATCATAGAGACCCCAGCAGTGCCAAGCGCTTGAGCAAGTTATGTTGTGCTTAGTGACCTAAGCACTTGGACTTTTCCAGGTGAGTGTGGTGCAGATCCAGAAGAAAATTTAGGCTCTCAGGGAGGACCTCTGGAAGACTCTAGTACAACCTCATGCTCCAAGCAGAAAAGAAATAGATCTGGTTGCTCTGGACTTTTATCAGTGAAGTTTTGAATAACTTCCAGAGATGGAGATCATACAGCCTCTCTGGGCCTCTGTTCCAGGGTTTCACCATCCTCATGGATGAAAAAGAAATCCCACCTAGTAGGAACTTTGCATGTTGCAGCTCATGCCCAGTGCCTCTCTGTGTGCCTCTGTCATGGGTTAACCCCAGCTGGCACGAAGGACCATGCAGCTGCTCACTCAGCACCCCTGTCTCCTTGGTATGGGGAGGAGTGGAAAATGTAAACCCCATGGGCTGAGATGAGAACAGTCTATTAATTGAAATATGAACAATAACAGTAGTAATGAAAAGGGAGATAACAAAATGAAAGGGGGAATAAAACCCAGGAGGTACAAGTGATGCACCAGCCTCTGAACGATGCCCTGCACATTCCCAAGCAGTGGTCTGCGGCTCCTGGCAGATCTGCTGCGATTTTTCTACTGGGCATGACATCCCAGGGTAAGCAGTATCCCTTTGGCCCATTCAGGTCAGCTGTTTCAGCTGTGCTCCTGCAAGGCCCCAAAAAACTCTCAAAATGAGGCTTTTGACAGGGCTCATGGTTGTTCATGCACTCTGAGTAAGACACACAGGAGAAATACCCACAAGATCTTCTCAAGAGGTCAAAACAACAAAACAGACTTTACTGGCAGCTTTAGAAAATCAGAGAACTTTGGCAAAATGTTTAGAGCAGCATTCAGTCAACACAAAACTCTTCTCAGGGCATTGACTTAGCCCACTCAGCTTCACAAACTCTAAGCCCATTTGATTTTAAATTACTCAGAAAGAGGGAATTAGAAGAAAGACAAGGACAGAAACCATGTAGAAAAGGATACATATAGCTACCAACTCCTAGGTTCCAATGATGTTTACCTAATAGAAACTCCAAGATGTGATAGGGTCAAAACATGTGCTCATCTTGTGTTTGGCCCTAAATACCCCTTCCTGGGCCCTTCCCCCAGGTGGGACTTCTGGTTGTTTGACTACTCAGGAGCTGAGTTAGGGGCTCCAGGGATGGAGTGTGGAGCATTTCCAGTGTGACAACTGGCATCTCTGCCAGGCTGAGATATTGGCTCTCGGGATGCACTGCCAGGGCATGGCCCAGCCTTCCCTTGCCCCACACATATACACCTCAAACTGTCTTGAGATGCCAAGCTTTCCAGTCTCTCACATCTCCCTCCTGGCTTCTTGTGCAGCTCCTCACTGGCAGAGCAGGGGAACACTGAAAAGTACTTGACTTAGGGTAGGCACTACTAAGCAACAGCCTAAACATTCCTGTTTTATCAACATTGTTCTCATCCTAAATACAACACATAGCACTGCAACAGCTGCTAGGAATACAATGAACTCCAGCCCACCCGAAAATAGGACAAGCTCTGAGGAAAGTCAGGCTTTGTCTTCTTGGCACTCTTGCGTTAGATGGCTCAGACCAGCAGATAGTTTCCCTTCTATTGCTTTCCTAAAGGCTGAACAAACCCAGTTCTCTGGCACTTTTTGTTAATGTTACATTCTCCTTTCCCTGCCACCATCCTGGTGGGCACTGCTGAACTCATGATGTTGTATCAGTGTTGGCCTTGTGCAGGACAAAATGCAAGAATTGGTAAGGTAACGGTAATACGAGTAACAATTGCTATGAGATTTATGATAATTAATGCAGTAGAAGTTACTTCAGTGTTTTGGGTGAATTGATAGGAATGAGATAACTACTCTATGGAGATGAATCACAGAATTTTAGCATAAAATTAAAAGATTAAATTTTTAACTTCTTTGTGGAGAAGAGTGGTTACTGGTTTTCTGGTGAAAACACAGAAAATATGGAGCCTGTTACAAATGTCACATATTTCCTTCTTATTTTTTTTATTTGTTAATTTCTTTGATTCGTTTCATTGTTGCATTGAAAATACATTAGGAATATTTAAGAATTTAAATGAGTAGAAAATTGGAATGAATATTGGTGTCCACCAGTTTAAAATTGATCCATGTGAAAAAATAGACTCAAAAAAGGATCATAATTTAGGTTCTTTTAGGCGCTATGTAATGAAAGCTTTTCATGTAATGAAAGTTTTAAAGTATTCAAATGGGGACTTTAATCATATCTCTCCAAGGTGATGAATATCTCTCCAAGGGTGGAAGGGGTTCTTATATATGCAAATATAATTATTGACTGTAATTTTTAAGTTTCTTCAGAACAAGGATGGTGAAGATGATTTCAGTGACTGAAATATTTCTTACCCTGTATTATATGGGATATTATTATATTCATTGTAGTTAAAAGACAGCACTAGAAAGAGTATTTTTCTATGGCTGAACATTAAAATTTTGCCTTAACAAAATGCCTGTGAACAAAATAAAACATTCTGAAACTTTTCTCAAGTCAGTGCTTATGAACTTTGGGCTGATGTATTCCTCCAATATTAGTTAATTAACTGGCCAAAATTCTTTATAGTCTATTGCCCTGATCTTTGCTTTGTTTTAGTAACAAACAAATTCAGGTGCAGAGCATATTTTCTATGGTATAACTTGTGTCCCTCTGGAATATCTGGGGTGACTGTTGAGCAGAGCAGTCTAGCAAAGGAGCAAGTGTCATCTGGCAGTTCGTGCAGTAAAATGGTTGTGAGGCTTCCCATACCAAATATACCTTTGGAAAAAAAAAATCCCCCCCTTCTTTGTTTTTTGGGTTAAAATATGCTTTGCTGCTCTCTGCTATGATCTCTGTGCTTGATGAGGGCATGTATGAGAAGAGAGTGCTATTTCCTGCTGCCTTAAAGGGAAGTTCAGGGATGGAATGACAGTTCCATCATCCCATCTGCACAGGAGGTTATTAACAGGATTGTTCTTGTGTGCTTCATTATTCTGATCAGCCTCAGGACTGAACTGCAGGAATCCCAAAGTCACACCTGACTGTCAGCCTCCATGTGCTACTTCAGCATGGCACGCAGTGTTCCAAGAGAGCAAACAGTTGTAATCTGCTGCCTTCTTTAGATGACAAATGAGTGAAAGCCTCTGGGACCCAGAGGGTTTGATGCTGCAGGCATTTATCCCCACCTGTATGACTGGCTGGCTGTACATGCACCACTTACAAGTGTGGCCTGCCTTTTCTATGCTCTGTTACATTCTTTATGTTTCATGCAGAAATGGGCACAGTTTTCCCTTACCTCCTTTCTTCTATTTTCCTGGTGTTGCTTGTGTTGCAAAACAGCACATGGCAGAGCTGTTCCAGGGAGAGCCTAAATTCCCAAGACCAACCCTGTTTTAGACTGGAAAGGAGGATTCAGTATAAAATCAAGTCAGTCCATTCATCATTTTCAAAAATTATAGTAAGCAGAAACATGTTGTCATCCTAAACAGGCAAACAATTATCAAAAATAGTAAAAACCAAAATGCTTTTTCTTTCTGTAAAATTTTCTGGAAAACAGGAAACAATAGTGTTATGGAGGAAAGTGATTAAAAAAAAAATCTCAGAAATACGCTCAAAATCAGAAGAGGCAGTAAGAAATTAGCAAGGATGTGTCTTAACTCATATCATTGGACACTACCCCTCCTGTTTCACTGAAACTACTGATTTAGGTGGGCAGGTTTTCCCTGCAAGAGGGTTGGTTTTTAGTGCTTTTCTCTGTAGTTTTGCAGCACCAAAAAGCACATGGTGTTCATGCTTTGCAATTATTTAAAACAATAAAAGCAAATAAAAAAAAAAGAGTAATTTACCATTTTTACCACACAATAGTTTACATTGTCACTAGAAACAGTCACTGTTTTTTGGCTTTTGCCTTAATATCCATCCCCTGGTCCTTTGAAAGGCAAACAAAGCAAAGTGGGACTCACAGTTTGTCTGTGCAAATCTGTGAATCATGGCTGGGGTGAGTGTGGGCTTGCTCCTGTCCATCTTCTCTGTGGTCAGCATGGTGGCCAGTTTACTGAAGCGCAGGAGTGTCATGAGATCCTAAAGAAACAGAACTGGTTCTTTCTGACATTATCCAGATGTGTTGACTTTGTAGCCACAACTCTGGCTCTGAGGATCTCTTCACACTGGCAAGCAGCACAGCCATCCATACTGGGACACGTGGCAGGAAGGAGAGTGGGACAGCTGAGCCTTCTTGGTGGTTCCTTCTTGGTAATACCCACACCAGGACATATTGTATATCCACACAATGTCTCAAGAAGTTTCCTCAGAAAACCAAAACCTGTCTGTTAAAATCAACACTGAATTTGCAATGAGCTTGTCAAAAGAAAACCAGTGGCAACCAGTATTTGTAGGCATGTGCAGGCCGTGGGCCTGGTATGTGAGAAACAGGATCATGGAAGAGCGTGTGCCCAGTGGGAGCAAGGTCAGGTGACATGGGAAAAATACAGAGATGCTGCTTGCCACTGCAGGAAGAAAAATCATGCAGCCAAAGCTCAGCTGGAGTTGAAGCTGGCCAGAATTGCAAGGGACGATAAAAAAAAGAGTTTTTTCGAATATATTAATGGCAGTAGGCAGTGTAAAAATAATTGGGGATGGTCACCACACAAACAGGGACGGAGAAAAGGCAGAGATGTTTAATGCATTCTTTGCCTCTGTCTTCAATATGGCTGATAGACCAAGAGGGTCTCAGTGCCCTGAGCTTGGAGGAAGGACTATGACTATGAGAATGATTAATTCCCAGTTGACCCTGAAATTGTGTGGGGTCTGCTGCTCCAGCTGGATCCCTACAAACCTATGAGGCTTAAGGGGATTCATCCAAGAATTCTCAAAGAGCTGGTTGATGTCATTGCAAAACCTTTCTCAGTGATTTTTTAATGGTCTTGGGAATCCAGAGAGGTCCCAGGTGACTGGAAGCTGGTGTACGTTGTCCTGATTTTCAAGAAGGGAAAGAAGGAAGACCCCAGAAACTGCAGGCCTGTCAGTTTCATTTCAGTGCCTGAAAGACAGCTCGATCATTGGTCACAACCAGTACAGCTTCATGAGAAGCAAGTCCTGCTTATCAAACCTGATTTCCTTTATGACAGGATAACCCTCCCAGATGATCAAGGGAAAATAGTTGATGTAGTATTTTTGGATTTCAGTAAAGCTTNGCAGAGCTGTTCCAGGGAGAGCCTAAATTCCCAAGACCAACCCTGTTTTAGACTGGAAAGGAGGATTCAGTATAAAATCAAGTCAGTCCATTCATCATTTTCAAAAATTATAGTAAGCAGAAACATGTTGTCATCCTAAACAGGCAAACAATTATCAAAAATAGTAAAAACCAAAATGCTTTTTCTTTCTGTAAAATTTTCTGGAAAACAGGAAACAATAGTGTTATGGAGGAAAGTGATTAAAAAAAAAATCTCAGAAATACGCTCAAAATCAGAAGAGGCAGTAAGAAATTAGCAAGGATGTGTCTTAACTCATATCATTGGACACTACCCCTCCTGTTTCACTGAAACTACTGATTTAGGTGGGCAGGTTTTCCCTGCAAGAGGGTTGGTTTTTAGTGCTTTTCTCTGTAGTTTTGCAGCACCAAAAAGCACATGGTGTTCATGCTTTGCAATTATTTAAAACAATAAAAGCAAATAAAAAAAAAAGAGTAATTTACCATTTTTACCACACAATAGTTTACATTGTCACTAGAAACAGTCACTGTTTTTTGGCTTTTGCCTTAATATCCATCCCCTGGTCCTTTGAAAGGCAAACAAAGCAAAGTGGGACTCACAGTTTGTCTGTGCAAATCTGTGAATCATGGCTGGGGTGAGTGTGGGCTTGCTCCTGTCCATCTTCTCTGTGGTCAGCATGGTGGCCAGTTTACTGAAGCGCAGGAGTGTCATGAGATCCTAAAGAAACAGAACTGGTTCTTTCTGACATTATCCAGATGTGTTGACTTTGTAGCCACAACTCTGGCTCTGAGGATCTCTTCACACTGGCAAGCAGCACAGCCATCCATACTGGGACACGTGGCAGGAAGGAGAGTGGGACAGCTGAGACTTCTTGGTGGTTCCTTCTTGGTAATACCCACACCAGGACATATTGTATATCCACACAATGTCTCAAGAAGTTTCCTCAGAAAACCAAAACCTGTCTGTTAAAATCAACACTGAATTTGCAATGAGCTTGTCAAAAGAAAACCAGTGGCAACCAGTATTTGTAGGCATGTGCAGGCCGTGGGCCTGGTATGTGAGAAACAGGATCATGGAAGAGCGTGTGCCCAGTGGGAGCAAGGTCAGGTGACATGGGAAAAATACAGAGATGCTGCTTGCCACTGCAGGAAGAAAAATCATGCAGCCAAAGCTCAGCTGGAGTTGAAGCTGGCCAGAATTGCAAGGGACGATAAAAAAAAGAGTTTTTTCAAATATATTAATGGCAGTAGGCAGTGTAAAAATAATTGGGGATGGTCACCACACAAACAGGGACGGAGAAAAGGCAGAGATGTTTAATGCATTCTTTGCCTCTGTCTTCAATATGGCTGATAGACCAAGAGGGTCTCAGTGCCCTGAGCTTGGAGGAAGGACTATGACTATGAGAATGATTAATTCCCAGTTGACCCTGAAATTGTGTGGGGTCTGCTGCTCCAGCTGGATCCCTACAAACCTATGAGGCTTAAGGGGATTCATCCAAGAATTCTCAAAGAGCTGGTTGATGTCATTGCAAAACCTTTCTCAGTGATTTTTTAATGGTCTTGGGAATCCAGAGAGGTCCCAGGTGACTGGAAGCTGGTGTACGTTGTCCTGATTTTCAAGAAGGGAAAGAAGGAAGACCCCAGAAACTGCAGGCCTGTCAGTTTCATTTCAGTGCCTGAAAGACAGCTCGATCATTGGTCACAACCAGTACAGCTTCATGAGAAGCAAGTCCTGCTTATCAAACCTGATTTCCTTTATGACAGGATAACCCTCCCAGATGATCAAGGGAAAATAGTTGATGTAGTATTTTTGGATTTCAGTAAAGCTTTTGATACTATCTCTTATAGTATCCTCTGGACAAAATGTCCATCCCTCAGCTGGATAAACACATCATATGGTGGGTGAGCAACTGGTTCGTGGGTTGGGTACAAAGGGTTACAGTGAATGGGGGGACACCAGTCAGGGGACTTGTCACTGGTCGGGTTCCACAGGACTCCATCCTTGGCCCTGTGCATTTCAATATCTTCATTAATGACTTGGATGCAGAACTGGAAGAGATACTGAGCAAGTTCACACATGATACAAAACTGGGAAGAGCCATTGGTTCTCTCAAGGGCAGGGAGGGCCTACAGAGAGACCTAGACAAATGAGAGGACTGGGCAAT
>VZRX01018103.1:0-19729 GCA_013398075.1 Notiomystis cincta | reverse complement strand
CAGGGAAATTGCAATGTGAATGTGTCAGATGTTTGAGATAAGACCATTTCAAGAAGATATTGGAGGATCCTTTTTTCCCTGACCTAAATAATAGACTTAGGAGGAAAAGTGTTAAGTGGATTGTATAAAAGAAGTACTTCAGAAATTTCCCTTGGAAGACAGATGCTGTAGCCCTAATATGGGACAATTTTGGTAATCCTTTCTCTTTTTCTGTTTTCTGAGGTCACTCACCATCTGCTTGAACTATTTGGCTGTGTGGCTTTACAAGTCAGCTCATTTCTCAGTTTAGGAGGAAAAAGTATCTTTGGAAGTTACCAGAGCAACCAGCTCTGAATTACAGAACAATGTCTAGGCAAGAGAAAGTCTTTATTTATATTCTTTCTATTTTTAGAAATCATTGTGTCTTGTAAACCGTGGATCTATTTTCTCTCATTAATTATGTGAAATTATAAATTAATTTTAACTACCATTTAAAAAACATAAAGAAAGACAAGTAAGACCACTGGTACCCAAAAAAGCAGCATCCAGAATATCCAAACATACCCTCTGTTGAAAGGGCAGGCCTGTGATTTGCATTAATTAAACAGGTGTCTGTGGCTGCCTTGTCAGCTACTCTTGATCTCCCCTCTTCTGGCTGACATTGTCAGTATGTTGCTCTTTTCACCTCCATATCTCTTCCCAGCTCATCACTTTTGCTGTGCAGCCCCCCCACCATTGTACCCCTACCCTTTCCCTCTGTCCCAGGTGTTTCCTGGTCCCTCCACCATCTCAGGATTCTTACTCAAGTTCCAGCTACTTATCCTTTCCTTTTTCTGAGTTATCCTCCCCATTTCCAACAGAGTAAATCTTCTCCTAGCCCTATTCCTTCCTTTCTTCCCACAGTGGAAAAATTCACTTTCACCCTTTTGCCTTATCACTTATTCACTTTGAGTTGCCTTTGCCCCAAAGCCTATTTATAGCTGAACTGACAATTAGAATCCAATTTTCCAGACAAGTTTTTACTTTCATTTCTTCCTAATCTCTCTTTCCATTCATGATCCCAACACCCCTTGTTCTCTACTTCTCTTCCCATTTTCATTATTCCTACTCTGCCTGTGACAGTCTATTCTCTTTCCTCCTTCCAGCCTTTTTTTTTTTTTTTTGATTCCTAATGGCCTTAAACAGGAGACATCTTTCCTCTAAGTAATCTTCTCAACTAGTTTCAGCAAGAAGGGAAGGCTGAAGATGTGTAGTCCATCAAAATATGGTGGAAAGAAAAAGGGATAAAGGAAACAAACTAACAAGATTCTGGAAATATGTTTAGTTTGTATATATATTTCATAGAGCTTTGAATGATATTTCTGTTAAAAAGGAAAATATGTCATAAAATGGAACAAAGTTTATAATTTAAGGGTTTGAAAAAGTCTGGCAACCACTAACCATGTCTAAGTCTGGCCAGTTTGAATTGTCTGCTCTGCCCAAAGCAGGATTTTGCAGTCTTGTGGTACAAAAGTCATAGGCAGTAAGTGGGAAAAGACAGTTTGACCAAGCACTGTTTGCTTTATCTTATATCTGTGTGAAGCTTTATATTGTTTGTCATGTTACATGTTCTTTCTTTTTCAGTGCCTAAGTGTGAAAAACTGAAGCCTATTATTGGTGATATAATAATAGAGTAGCAAGGAGTGATGGTGTGATGGCAACAGCAGGAAAATCCAGGAGCTCTGCATAGAGGATTTATTAGCAAATGGGCAGGGTTGGGATCACAGAATAATTAGGCTGGAAAGGAGCTCAGGAGGTCTCTGGTCCAACCTCCTGGAGGTTCAGCTTCAGATTGAACCTGACAGCTCAGGGCTTCATCCATTCAGGGCTTGAAAGCCTCCAAGCATGGAGATTATGCAGCCCCCTTAAGCAGTCTTCTCCACTGCTTGGCTTGTTGTGCATGTCAATCTCTTTACTGGAGCACTCTGAAAAGAAACCTTTTCTATCCATGTAGTAGGGCCATCAGCCACCAAGTGATGCTACTGTCACCTGAGGACATTTAAAACTAGAACAATGACTCTTGGGTTGGATATGAGCAGCACTTTTGCCACCTGGTACCAAGCTGAACAGCAGCATTTTTCATGCATTTAAATAACTCCCCAATTTAGGCAGTAAGCACATTATAATGTCCAGCTAAACTACAGAAGAATAGTATTAAATATTAGAAATGTGTAAACTTGAGCAGAAAATATTCTGTTTCAATGCCTTCCACGTTATTTTGCCATATCTCTTGGCTTGAATTTTTAAATGGTAGATGAGTTCTGAACTTTCCCTTTCCACCCCATCCAGGCACAATAAAAGGTAATGAAGGCAAACATATAGTGCGTGTTTTTGGAAATCCTAGTGAAATCCTGGGGGAGAAGAGGCTAAAATAGCAGAGCAATACACATGAAAATGATATTGAGGGCTGCTAGTAAAACTGGTCTTGGCAGGATCAGAGGAAGACCTGGGTTCAAAGAGACCTGGCTATTTTATGGTCCACCCCTGTGGTCAGGATTGTCTTTAGATTAAGATAAGGTTGTTCAAGACAACCTTAGAAGGACGTTGAAATCCTTGGAGCTTTCAGCAGCGTTTTGAAAAGGGTAATATTTGTCAATGCTTCAAGTAGTCATTGATTTCAGTGCTTCTGTGTGATGAGAAAAGGAAAATCCTGGAGTAAATGAGGGTATTGGGTAGGATTTGAGAGATACAGCCTCAGTGTCTGCACACTGGGAGAAACCCAGAGTCAAACACTGCCTTCTTATCTGCATGAGGGCATGTACAGACACAGGGCTGGGTCAGGCTAGACAAAGACTGTCTTACTTCATGAAGGAACCAACTGAAGTTTCTAACAGACCATGCTTCCCTCAGGAAATCCATCTCTTTTCTTGAAGATAGTCAGACTCAGTGTTTAATGAACAGGAATGACTGATGTGTCTGTGCAAAACACAGTTTCAACTCTATACTGTGGAAGACACAGTAAATGAGAGCCAACTTATTTAATCTAAAGTTTGGTGGTTGCATGTGGCACAGCCTGACTGCCAAAAGGAGAGGAGAGGAAGAACCCCAATGTCAGATTCCTCAGAAGGAGACAGTTTGTCCTCTGTCCTTGCCCAAGAAGCATCTTGCTCTAGAAGCCAAACTGAGCATGCTATGGATCTCTGAATCCCCATAAGGAACCCCACATGTGGTGAGTGAGCTTTCCATGGCTCTTCAGTCTTGGTCAGAAAGGTCTGTGTGAGGAGGGAGCAGCCTGGTCCATGCATGCCACAACACATGGCAGCACGATATAAAATCACAAGGAAGTTTAGGCAGCACACTATGCACAAGAGCTTGGCACAACAGCATCTGCCATGAACATCAGGTGATGTTTGGATAATATGATCTGCCACAACGTGAGGATAGGCTGGGAGTGCATGGGACAAATCCTACAGCAGTCAGCCCTCATCTCACAGCACAACTCACCACCCTGCTGAGCCTGGGTTTGCACCCCAGCACTTTCTGCACTAGAATCTGATTTTACCCCATTCTCACCCGCAATAGGTTACTCTGAGGGGGGATCTGGTCATCCTTTTACATTTGATTTTCTTATTCACAGTTATATTTCCATTAATTTCTTGCTTCTTCCACTTCTTGAGGAATAGTGACTACTTGTTGCCTGCTGACTGTGATTTGCTTTCTGAATTGCATGTAATTTCTGCTTATGACTGGTGACTGGCATTATTAAAGGATGAGACTAGTGAATGAAAAATGGTGAATTGCTTTCAGCCCTATCTCAGTGTAACTGTTAATGTTAAATTTTGTGAAAACTTCATGAAATATTTAGTAGTCATGTAAGCAATTATAAATGAATTCATGGTCATCGGACCACTCAGGAAAAAAAATTGTTACACTGTGAAAAACTCTGTATAGAACTCAGCATTCTCAATTAAGAGGACATTAAAACAACTATATTTGATTTGTCTGATTTCTTCTAAATATTTTTTCCATAAATTTGAAGTATGCATTTCCAGAATTATGTTTTCCGTCATCATCTTTCTTTCATATATGTCCATATAGTGGGTGTCCTTTTAATTTCAATGTCATATTTTGACAAGCAGTCTCAAGGAAGGCATATTTTATAAGTGCTTTTTGCAAACAAGTGATATAAAACAATGTTCTATAGTTTGGCTGACTGTTAGAAATGCTTTGTCAAAATACTCCTTCAGCCAAATCTCAGGTTTTATTTTAAGGTGACACTGAAATATTTAAGCAAACAAGTAGGCCACTGTTCTGAGAAATGCATCTACTGGTTGGCAGAGCATTACTCATTATCCCTGATATATTCATTGCACTTATTTATTAGCCAGCTTTATTGAATTTCCTAGCAGGATGCCATTCTATTTTAAAGGCATGTGAGTTATAGCAACCCTTAATTTATTAGTCTTTTACAATCCAAAATTCCTATTTGTTTTTGGTGAAACCAAGCTGTAATCCTGCTAAACTTTGTCATTTTGTTGGCTTTCACTGGATTCCTTGTGTCTTCAATGCAATGTTATCGTTAACCTTATTAAGGAATCAAACCAACCTATAGTTTGGAATAGTCTTCTCAAATTTGAAGGGATGACTTCCTTATTTCATTTCTGCAAATAAAAATTACGGTAACACTAAACAGCGTTGTTGTTTTGCAGGTAAAATTGCTCTGCTGAAGACTTTGTCAGTTGATGGGTATTCAGATGTTTAAAACATTGTGTGTGTGTGTTGAGGAAAGGTATCTATATCTGACTTTTATCCAAATATCTTGATTTCTTATCACTTTTAATAAGCTACATCAAAAAGCAACTTGTAGTGAATAACTTAAGAAAATATGGTTCTCACTCAATCTCTAAAATATATCCTTGGGAATTCCAAGGGCCAGAAAAGCAGATTAAAAATTCCTTTACAGATCATATGAGCTATTGCTTATTAAAGCACAAATTAATTACTTCTCTGTTGATAAATTACTTCTGACACATGTAATTAAAGCAGAAGATTCAATCATTAACTTCAATCACTGTGAAAATACACTTAAAAGGAGCAAATTGTGATGCACAAAGGGCAATAGCCTAATGGTACACTGCTTTTATATATATATATAAATATCTTTTACAGGAAAATGTTTATAAAAATGTAATTGTATATATCTGATTTTTCATACTTCTGAGATCTTAACTGCAAGAACATAAAGGAAAAGAATGCTTGAAAAAGTTTTAAAAGAAAAAACCTTTAGGGGGATAAATGACTTGGTAGTGCCTCGCCCCGCAAGGAGAAAAACGCTGCGCTTAACTCAGAGACAGGCTGGTGCCACCTGGCCTGGTTAAATGCCTGCTCATGAAAGAACACACAGTGATTTTCAGTGACATGACTGCCTTGGAGTACCTCATGCACTGACTAACCCTGGTAAAGTTGTTCTACTTTGAAGTGTCTGGTAGGAACCAGCTCTGTGTCTTTTCCAACCCAGATTTCAACCGTGTTAGTCCGTTTCTCTGGTTCAGCTTCACCTGAATGCTGTGCCTTGGCTACCACCAGGCTCTGCAGCTATGAGACCATTACCCTGACTGTTCCCTCTGGGATTTGCATAAGGAAAGAATAGCAGCCTCCTGTGTTGCTTGCACAATCCTGCATTTTCTGACTTTTAGATGTCCTTGTTGTTGAAATCCACCCTGAGGAACAGAGCCCACCACTGGGAAACTTCTCCAAGTAGTTCACAGGAAAGCTTCATCCACTTCATTCTTTACATGAGGGACTCTGTAACAGACTTCCAACAGCTTGTCCCCAGTGTTTCTTTGCCTTCTGTTATGGACTCTCAGGCTCTCAGCAGGAAAAGGAGCACATAAATTTTTCTCCTTTGTTAACATATGATACAGAGAAAGGGAAATAAATCTGAAGGGTCAGTGGTCAGGCCTGATAAATATTTATTCTGTGAGAGTTTTGATGTTTTTCAGAGGTGTTTTCCTATTAAATTAGGAATAGTATATATATAAAGGGGACTTATAAGAAAGATGGAGACAGACCTGTTAGCAGGGCCTGTTGCAATAGGACAAAGTTTTAAAGTGAAGGAGGGTCGATGTAATTGGACATAAGGAGAAGATTTTTTACAGTGAGGGTGGTGGAACACTGGAGCAGTTGCCAAGAGAGTTGTCAAGATGCCCCATCCCTGGAAATAGTCAAGGTCAGGTTGGATAGGGCTCTGGGTAACCTGATCTACTTGAAGATGTGTTCATGGCAGAGAGCTTGGACTAGATGACCTTTAAAGGTCCCTTCTAACACAAACTATTTTTTAATTCTATGACTTTTATGCTGAAGTGAAAGGTTCTGATTGTCACAATATTTTGGTGTCTAAAATTATCTCTAAAATGTCTGGAAAATCTGGAGTTTAGGCACTAAGGGCAGGAGAATTCATCTGGGAAGGTGATGGGAAAGCTGCTAAAACATCTTCTGTGGGCTGAGACACAGAAGAAGCTGAAAACAAATTTAATTGTTAGTGCTCAGCTTTCTTGCTGAGAACTGGAAAATCAGTGTAGGGAACAGCTGATAGTGAGGCCAGGTCAGCCAGGAACTGAAGTGGGAGTGTCTGGTGGAAGGAGGTCAGACTGGAGGGTCCACAGCAGCTTGCTTGGGTCCTTGCTGCTCCCCAACAGTCCCAGGGTTACATTCTACTACAGGAGGAAAAAAAGCAATTCCTCCATTTATAATCTCTGTTTTCTATAAAATGAATGGATTTTATGACAGATGTCCAACTTTTAAAAGCCAAAATTAGGTGAAAGGAATGTCACCCATAAAGGTGAAATATTTGTCAAAGACCATAGAGAAAATGGTAAATAAAAAGCAGCACATTAATCTAACATAGTCTGTAATACAGAAAGTGATTGGGAAGAGTACAGGTCTGGCTTAATTTATGGAAATGAAGTTGCATCCACTTACACAAAAATGATCATAGTTCCCACTGTCCTAGATTAAACAACCCCCAGGTCTCATTTACCTAATGTGCCCAAAGTTCAGATTCACCCAGCCTTTTCGACATTTGAATAGCAATTTGAGGCTCCAATTCTTTCTGTCCTTCTTCATTCACAGTTGCTAAATTCTAATTACATTTTTTTATGCAAGCAGCAGACCAGTGACTTTCCTTTCCTTTTTATTTTTTTTTAAGAGGGAGTAAAGACATCTCAAAATGGCTCAAAACTTCTCAGTAAACATATCAGAAGAAGAGTGTGCTTGTATCTACTTCTCAGCCTTTGTAACATGCTCATTGGATTTTTTTTTCAGGTAGAGCTTTTATTGTACCTGTTGCTACTCTAACAGTTTGGAAGTGATGCATATAATTATTTTCTTAAGAGAAATAAAAAAAATTCTTAATATTCTGTAGGTATTCTAACTAACAGTTTCTTAGGGTAAATAGCAAGCACCTGACAGGATGTGTAAGAAAACCACATTACAACAATTAACTTTTGTTTTGGGATTGCCTAGAAAAATGATTACTGCAAAATATATTTCATTGTTATATTTTTCTGCACTTTGGTAGAATGCTATGGAATAAGATTCATAGATCAGGGAACCAATGAGGAGAAGAAATTACTTTTTAAAAATTCCTTTATCCCTAAATTTCTCCATCAATTGCTAGTGAAGAATAGCGGAATGATGAAGCCAAGTCAGAGAAAATGTCCTTTTAGCCTTGCTCTGTATGTCAAACAGTGGAGGATGATGGGATCACAGGGTAAATCTGGCAGGGAGAGACCTCAGGAGGTCCCTGGTCCAACATCCTGCCTGCAGCAGGTTCAGCTCTGGGGCCAGTCCGAGCTGCTCAGAACTTCTCCTAGGCAGTGCTTGCAAACCTCCAAGGACAAGGGCTGCAAAACCTGTGCCTTTGCCTCACTCTCTTTTCATGGAAGAAGTTCCTCCTTTTATTGAGGGTGAGCCTCTCCTGCTTCAGTCACAGCTATTGCTCCTTGTTCTCTCACCTGCACGGTTGTGATGTGCCCAGCTACGTATCCTTGATGACCTCCACGGGGCACTGGTATCTGATGTTAAGTGCTCCCCAAATCCATATCTCCAAGCTGTGGAAGTCCAGCTCCTCCTGCCTCTCCTCAGAGAGATACTGCTTCAGACACACCTTCATGTCCCAACAGGAAAAAAAAAAGAAAAAGGAAGACCTGAAGAAAAAAAACATTTTTTCCCCCCTAGCTTTTGTTGCAGTGCGTATTTATTTTTCTTTTTATTATCTTGCCTATCCAGTTTCTTACCCATACAGTTACCCACCCAGCTTGTCTGTGGTGTCCAAACATGAATACTGGAACACTGTGGGAGACATTTCCAAAAATCTTGCCAAACCTGATGTGAATGGTATCCCTGCTCTCTCCTTGTTCACAAACTCAGCCATGTTACTGTAGAAGACAATCTGGTCAGTCTGACATGATTTATCCTGGCAAACACATGCTTTTTCAGTCACTTTCCTCTCCTTTCTGTTGTCAGAAATGTGCTTCAAGGGGATAGAAATTTGTGCTCAGGGAAAAATGCAGAGCTGGGGAATGCAGGAAGTCATACCTATCCCAGTTTTCAGCACACTTCAGGATAGAGGCTTACTGAATCAAAATTTGTATCTTTGTATTAGTCAACATCACAGTACATTATCTCCCAATAATACCTCTAATTCCAACCTAATTAAACAGGTAGCATCTCCAGCAACCTAAGGAAGTGTCACACTTAATTTCATGCTCTGTGAAGATAGAGATGCCTCAGCTTTGGGGTTCAAAGAATTCTGATCATCAGTCTTCTCTTTATATTCAGTGGAGAGAAGCAGGTTCCTAAGTATGAGGAACAGGCAGATTTGTTTTGGTTATTTTGTTTTTCTTTAACAGAGTTATTTCTTTTAAACTGCTGGCTTGGAAAAGTAAAATTCTCATTTCCTTTTTCAATAGAGGCCACATAGGATCAAAGACTTGTATAAAGGGAAAAAATTGTTCCTTCCTCTGCCCAGTGACCTTTGTCTAGATTTATCAATCCACTCAGAAATCATAATGATTTTTACTTTAATTTAGTTTTTTTTTTCATTATAATTACTTCACTTATAGATACAGTTTGTCCCGGGAGAGGTCAGGGAGTTGGAAGTGCAGATGGAATGTCTGGCTAAGCATGACAAATGCAGTTACTGAGCAGATTCCATGAGATCCCCAAACCACAGATGATGTTAGATAATGACTAACTGGGATGCATCTGCTTT
This sequence comes from Notiomystis cincta, assembly GCA_013398075.1. Lineage (NCBI taxonomy): Eukaryota > Metazoa > Chordata > Aves > Passeriformes > Notiomystidae > Notiomystis > Notiomystis cincta. The sequence continues at coordinate 10,497 of VZRX01018103.1, read as the reverse complement.
GTTGTAGGATACCTTCTTTCCAAGCATTTTATAAATACTAAATGAAACCTGCTGAATTCAGCTTCTGTCATTCAAGATGAGATCCGAAATTTGGTCATAACCACTCGATGACAATTGTCAGTGTTATCTGCCCTAGGGTTGATACACAGAATTTCAGTTGAGAGCACATCAGCTTTAGCCACACCCCCTTAGACTTCAGAGCATTAACCACAGCCAGTGTCTGTGTGCACTTTACAATAACTTCTTGAATAACCATTAATTAATACACAACTGTCAACTTCGTTTTTCCAGCTGTAGGAATGTACGACATACTGAAGTCTGAGTAATTTTTAATATCTTAAGGGGCAGAGAAATGCTTTAGTGTGTTCTCTTTTCTTATACTTATCCTTGATTTTATCTAGGCCCAGTGCTTTGAAATTTGCATGGGAGTTAACAGTATTCCCTCTTCACTGTTAACCTTGGTCACTTCCATAAATATTTCTGGGAATGGTCAAATTCCTCCAGCTGTTAAGAATTCATGGCTAAAACTGTATTTGTGATTAAAAGTGCCTTGTTTCCTCAAAAAGCTGAGGCTCAAAAAGCCTCAGAAGGCAGGAAATGCCAAATATTTGGCTTCATGGAGAACTATGATGCACTGCTGTCAAAATAAAAATGTTTATATGGACATGAAATGATCACATCTGTTCAGGCAGTGGTGTATGTATGGATGTCTGTAACATGGCTGTGTTTCATACATATAAAGGATAGCTGAAGCACTGCTTCATTTGTTTTAAAAATAATCCTTTTTTGTATAGAAAGAGAGTATGTGCATATGAATGAAGGTTTTTAAAAAATATGTAAGTAGAAAATATCCTGCTGCTTTTTTATTAGAAAAATCAGCAGCTAGTCTTGAAGCATCTTATCTGAAATATTTGGACAGGTTGCACTTGCAAACACAAGGTTTTCATTTCTAATTTTAGAATGCAGCCAGCAATAATAGGATTTAAGGAAAATATGGCAGGTATTGTAGACATTACAGATAAATTTTTAAGGCAGCAGCTAGAAACTCCAATTACTAAATCATATGTAGTTGGTTTATTTGATACAAAAATACAGAAGATAATATACTTCAGGGAAACTGTATGGATGTAAACCAACTATACCTATTTGAGAAATAATAATTAATCTGATGTTTGATGTGGCAAATAAATGGCATCTTAAGAAGTTCAGTACCTGTATCTCAGCATCTTTCAAAATATTTGTGTTTAAGTGCTATGTTTTCTTGTGAATTTTAAAGTATCATTAACCTACAGGCGACTGCAAAAATATTTGTGACAGGGATGTTATGTTTGAATAGATCTTGCTAAAAACTCCAATATGACAATGTCATTGCTGTAGAAACTTTAAACTCTTAACTGCAGAGTAGTAGAAGAAGATTGCATTATAATTCACCTTGGGTAGTAAGTTGAATGAAGATTCTATCCTGCTTTGAGTGAAGGGAATAATAAAATTGCAGTTGACTTCCTTGGGGACAGGATGGGGTCCTGTCAGGCTTAGGATGATAAATCAAAATAATGTATCAGCAGCAGATGGTTGCAACAGATGATTGAATAAACACTATGTTTAATTTTTATGAAATAACTTTTTTCTAAATGTACAACTTGTCAAGAATTTAAATCTGACTCAGATGAATTCTAAAATGTGCTATATTTTCATCACAATATGTAGGGGGCAATTTTACTTGCCAAAATAATCTCTATAGCAATAATATTATGAAACAGTAATGTAATGTATATACTCATTCAAATTCATAAAAAAAAAATAATGTTGTGTATAATGTAAGAAGAATGCAATAGAAATAATGAGAGAAAGAAAAAAGAGAGAGTAGGAAGAGTTTTAAAATACTAGCCACTCTCCCTCCAGACCTTTTTAATCATACTACAAAGGCATTTAGATATCTATTCCCTGTGAAACTGGGGGAGTCTGGCTTCTAAAAATGGTGAAGCACCAACATGCCTCTGTGGCTGTGTCTCCTGCACACAGCTGATAGGGTGTTATATATAAAATATAGCAGTGAAACAGAAGGGATGTTTTGACTCATCCTGTCAGCACACATTATAGATGGGAAGGATTGCACGCGTCCCTATGGCTACTGCACACACAGCTGGGATTTCCCAGCCACAGAGAGGTGTGGAGCACTCCGGGCACACAGGGGGGGAGCTGGATCTGTCCTCTAGGCATATGACAACTGCTCATTCAGTGCACAAATAATCTCTGCAGCTACAGCTTCCTACCAGTCATCCAACAGCTCCAGACAGGTGTTCCCCAGCTTCAGGTGCTCAGCCCCTTGGGGGTGTCAGGAGCCTCCCCTTCCTTCTGAACAAGCCAAATACTTTTATTAATACACATCTGTAGTTTGCCGTAATCATAGAATCCTAGAAGAGTTTGGGTTGGAAGGGACCTTAATTATCACTCTAGTTCCCACCCTTCCCACCATGGGCAAGGACAACTTCCACTAGACCAGGTTGCTCCAAGCCCCACCAGCCTGGCCTTGGACAGTTCCAGGGATGGGCCATCCACGGCTTCTCTGGGCAATCTCCTCCAGTGTCTCACCACCCTCACAGGGGAGAATTTCTGCCTAATGACTTCTTCCATAATGCCTACTTGGGCTTGCATAGAAGCTGTGTTTATTTATACTCTGTGAATTAATTAACAAGGCCTTGGCTGTCTTCACACAGCTGACACACCACACCCAGCTGGGGAGGCTGCACTGAGTGCATCTCAAGGACTTTAAAAACAAATATGCACTGTGGGCATCCCACTCCTGCCCACCCTCAGATTTCTGAAATATCAATATTCTCTGATTTGTTGGGGGGAGGAGGGGAATCAGTTTGCTCAAGACAAGCTCGTGCCATAGAGAGCTAAATATTAAATGGCACAAATGGTCATGCAATGTGCTTGAGAGCAAGGCCAGACTCTCTCCAGTTTACTTATAAAGACATAGCAAAGTTGCTATAAATCTGTTCAAATACATTAGGAAAGGAAGGAGCTTTAGTCATGGACACAAGTTAATCTAAAAAAATCACATTAGCTAGGAAAAATTTTTTTTCAAAGTGTTAAATTCATTTAACACCAGGACTCCAAGAACACATTATAAATTAGAACAAAAAAGAGCAGATTTATAATATCTTCCCTAGATAAAGCAAGCCAGATACCAAAAGTTTATTATTGGAGCAAATTTATGCACATAAATGCCATGTCTGAGAATTGCATACTCAGTGCACTCATGGCTGAAAGAAGACATTAACCAAATTTAGTGCAAGAATGAGCTGTGCCTTCTGAGAGGCAGTGCAATAAATTGTTGGGACAGCACATCAGCTCTGGTGGGATGGTTTTTGTTACTGGAACACTTGAAAGCAATACAGGAGAGCTTTCTAAAAGCAAGGCCTCAACCAAGGACTCTAAGGTGAATATAAGAGTTACTGGATAAAATCCTGAGTCATGTAAAAGATCAGTTTTAATGGTGGATACAAGGTCATCCCAACAAGGAAAGGCAGGTCCATCTGGGTGCACACTTCGGGATCAGTTCTTTCTCACTGGAATGTCCCAGGTGAACAGACAACCAGTGATCAATTTGCTGCCCATGGGTAGGTGCCTTTTTCAGGTTCTTGATAGACAGCAGCCATTCTTCTATGATTTATGAACACTTTGATTTTAAGAAATGCGCTTCCAGCTGAAGTATCTGGTGTAAGAAATCCTGGAAAATATATTGCAAACTTTTCAAAATGCACAGGAGACAGCAGCAGGCCTGAGCATTAAAGAGGCCATTGTTTTCCCTGCCTCCAAGCACTAAGCAGTTGTCATGCTGCAGTTTGGTAGCAGCTGGACTGGAGCAGTCACTGATCTAGGGATTGCTATTCAACCAGATGTTTGTAATGTCCTTTGGGACCTTCAGGGAGAAAACTGGAGTATAATCAACAGCAATGGACCCAAAGAGGCTCACAGACTCTGCACAGTACATTCAGCATTCACAGAAATCTGTCTCTACATGTGCTATGAAAATAGCAGGAGAAGTCCGAGAGAGGTCCACCTCCCTTATAGCTTTTTTAAGAGTCCAGGTGTCCTGCAAAATGGTGGGAATCTTTACAGTCACTTCACAAAAACCTGGAAAGGGACTAGATAGGGTAGAAGAGGAATCTATCAGTTTTTCCTACTTAATGTCATCCTGTGAAAGGTATATGCCAGGAAGGGATAAACCATCTGAGCAATTTTCAATTTCAAGTAAACAGCGCTAACATGGTTACAGAGAAACTACACAATTACAACGTGCAGCATTCCAAGAAAGAATGGAAAGTTTTAAAAAGTAAGTTAAAGGAAATACTCCTGTAACATATATGAAGATCAGTTTTGTTTAAAAGGGCTGTGCACTTTGGATGGAAGAGCAAAAGCTTTAACTCCATCCTCACTACCAGCTGGTCACAGTACAAAGTCTTTAATGTTGACTGGTACTCCCCTGGGAGCTGTGATGACTTCAATATTCCCTTGATAAATTAATTTCTCCAAGATGTTCCCAGGGCTTTTGTACATTCTGCTTGTGGCTGCACTGATAACAAAGTCAGATTCCTCAGCTCTAAAAATCCAAGAACTACATGGTGTTGTTTTGTGAGATTTGTCTGGTGTACATTGGAGAGACAAGAAAGAGGACATGACATGACCTTTAGCATATAGCACTCTGACTCTGAGAACATCTTTTCATTTGTATCTTGGAGAAGCCCACAGCTCCTTTCAGGAAGTGCGTCGTGCACAACCCACACCACAAGCATGACCACTTACTTTGACCACACACAGTCAAAGAGGCATCTGAAGGATGGCACACTGTGACCAGTGCTACTGGGTCTTTAAATGGATATTAGCTGCATGAAATTCACCCCAGTAAAATACAGATACCTTATTCTAGCAGGGCAGTCTACAGACACAGCCCCTAGCCTGCATAGGTGCCTAAGACATCACTGCTGCCCGTTTCCTCTGAAATTCCATGCAAATTCTTGCTCCTCTGCCTGATTAGAGATTTTGTTGTGCTTAATTTATTACTTATGATCACATTTGTGGAGGGTAGGTGAATGCTTCTGTCCTCCACAAAGGGAAATCTCCAACCAGTTCTCACCTGTTGGTTCTTCCTAGTGCAAATGCCTGTTCAAGTTTGATCAAATCCAAAGCCCCTCATGATGGAATTTGTTCCCCCTGTCACTTCCCAGGGCCCTGAACTGTCCTTGCCAGTCTGCACACGGAGTAGGAGCCCTGCTCTGTTTCAAAGTCTCATGTCTCCACCCTCTTCCATCTCCATCATCCACCCCTGAACGATTACAGCTTCTGGCCATCCCTCCTTTGGTGTGATGCAGGTTCAGTCTCTTGCCTCTCTAGGGTCTCTCTATGGATCCCGTTAATCCCCCTGGATGCAGCTAAACCTGCTCACCTCCTCTGGCAGCTGCTTCAGGTGAAAATTCAGCTCCTCAGCCACCGCATGTTTCTAGCAGCTAGGACACTGTAATTCCCAGTCTCAGGAGCACCAGACACTCCCTATTGCCCAAGTCTTGGGTGGCCATATTCTCCCTCTGAAGATCCCTGATTCTCCAGAGATAGTTTATCCAGTTTATGAACTGGACCATGCCCTTGGCATGTTCACTGTTGTTCAGCAGCCACTTGCTCTTGTTTTGGGATATTTCTACACTCCATTTTGCACAAGGTGCTGGATCTGTTGATTTGACATGTTCCTGAAGATGTGAATCCTCAAGAGGTTCAACAAATGACAAAATGAAGTGACAAAAACATGAGGAGGAATAACATCAGACATCAGGGTGGGCTGAAACACTTATATGTGTGTAGCTTATATCAGTTGAAGGAGCACTTTCTATTTAAAAGAAAAAAACACAAGCAAACTGAAAAAAAAAAAAAAAACAAGCAAAAAAATTCTGAATAAAGGCAGTTGCAAGACTATTAATCATAGTAGATTGGATGGTCTGAAAAAACTCCAAATGTCACATCAACATTCCTGATGATATTAAGCCCCAAAAAGATGTTCTCATGATAGTTACTGTGCCACAGATAACAAAATGAGTCAGAAACTTGAAATACATCCAGAAATGAATGGGGGCAGGCAGGAAAGTCTCCAAACACAAAATTAAGATAAGGGTTAGTTTTCTCCCATGAGCTCATTAAATTGGATCTTTTGGCTGCAGTTTTATGACAGCAACTTGACAACAGGGAAAGGGACAGTTTCAGTACATTTATCCTCAGTACTGGCCCTAGCTTGTTAGATTCCTGGAGAAAGTAAGACCAGGTCCCAGTTTTATAGTGTATTTAATCCCCCCCATTTAACCTCTCTGAAAATACTTTCCATTTCAGTGTTGTGACTAATGAAGGGGGATTTTGCGTTTTTTTGGGGTTTTTTTAGGTTTGTTCCAAAGGATAGCAGACATTGCTGAATGTGAAGTTATCTCCTCGAGAACCCTCTGCAAGCCTTCTCTGAAACTATCAACCCCAATACAGTGGCTTTGTTTCTAACCCACAGTGCCGGACTGAGTAGGCAAACAAATGGCTTTTACCCTCTCCAGTTTAAATGGATACCTAGCAGTTTGCAGTGACTCTAAAAGGTGGCAATGAAATCTGAATATCCCCCTCTATTATTCTTAACAAAGCTGTGTATCATCCTAATGGGGTCTAGGGTAGTGAAAGACATTTATGCAAAATTTAATCTCATTGCAGGAACAAAAAGGGCAATGATAAATATAGTTACAGAGCACTGCAGAATTTGGCCCTTGGTTCCTATTACTGACCTTCCACATGTAATGGAAATTGTCATTATGTTCCCATCACCAAGTGGAGTTTTTATCTGAACAAAAATTATAGCAGTTTTGATGGTTTTGTTTAATGGCTAATGTTAAGTATTCAGGCTCTTTTCTCTTTGTACCTATCTATTAATTGCATCATTAATTGGCCTATAGATTCTTGCATTTCCTCTCTTTTCACTTTTGGAAGAAACTGGTTGTTCTCTTTGACCTTAAATCCTCTAGCATTTCATCAGTACCCTTCTTGTTCTCTGCCAAGTGATCATCTCCAATTACAGCCCTGATTGCAGATTTTCAAAGGTCACAATAACTAGCAGCATTCAGAGGTAGAAAGACTGGATGGCCAGCTCACCAAAACAGGGGGATAACACCTTCCCAAACGACATACAAATGTCATGAGGCAAGCTATTAAATTAATCATGTTTAAAATTCTATGGTGCTGCCTTATACTTCAACAGAATTGTGCCTAAAATATACTAAATGAAGGGCAATTTAGTCTCTGTGAATAATTTCTGTTTATGTACTCAAACAGTGTCAAACAGATCCTGTCTGCCTACCACAATAAAAGCACCATAACTGTTATGATAATGTTCTAATTTCATAGTAATAGTAAAAAAACATAGTTCTTGCCCAGAAGTACTTCGAGTCTTGTCCATTACTTCTTCAGTTTGTTTTTATTTTAAATAAAGATAGCGATGCTAAGTGATTTTAGAAGTCTGATTTCTCCACTCTTGTTGTTCTAGTCAAATATACCTGGTAAGTTCCAAGACTAATATCAAATGTTTATGAGATTCCATCTTCAGGAAGCCAGTGATGAATTATAAACACCATTTAATTTGACTTCACAGGCAGGAATGTCTCAGGTGCTAGAGTTACTGTAAAATCTAGACAGCTCCAGATTTCATGGGCATCTCCAAACAGATGAAAAAACCAATTTAGTTGGTTAGCATCTTGTATGTTCAAGCCTCCCAGAAGTAAAATTAATTTTGAACACTGGAAGAATGTAGTACATTTCCTGATCTTGGCATAAGGAAAATATCTCGAGGTAAAATACTTGGGCCTCTGTTGACAGCTAACATTAGCAGAGCCACAAATCAGTCATGCTGGGATTCAGCTCATTTAGCTTTTAGTTCCTGCAATGGCCACGTTGGCACATGTGACAACACTATAACCTTTTTGCACACTTTGTAGTGAGGAAGTTACACTTCAAGGACACAGGCTGTTTCCTACCCTCTTACATATACACGCTCAAAGAGGGGAAAATTGAGCTTGCTTTTTCCCTGACCATGATCACTGGCACTCTGGCAAGCAGCACTGGCAGCTGGGTAATATATATTGGCAAGCCTAGGAGAAGAGAGCAGGATATCTCCTCTAAAAGAGGCAACTCCAGGGAGATCTTGGGTCCTGCTCTTGTTAAAATTATTTTTTCAAAACAGCAGAGATGTGGCATCTAAGGCACTAAAACAGATAAGAACTCAGGAAGCTAAGAGAAATTTCTTTTACTTAAAAGGCAAAACATGAAAAATTCAACTTTTATTTTCAGATTATTTTCAAAGGACAGAACTCCAATGCAATTCCATCAACTGTTAAAAACTATTGTCAAATCTGCAGAAAAGAATCTGAAGACTGTTCTCTGTAAATATCTGCATATACAGGGAGATAGATGAAGTTTCTAATGCTTCTTCTAAAAATTATTTTATTATATTTTCATCTATTATTCAGAAGTGCTTAAGGCCTTTGTAGAAAAGAAAGACCTTGTAGCTGTCCTTACACATATAATAAAGTCATGCATTGCCTTATTGTCATATTTCACACCTTCTCTCCCTATCCATTTCCTTCCAGTCACTCCTCCCTCTTCTTTCCATAAACATGAAAAAGAATTCCATGTATTGCAGCAGTAATTAAGTGATATGGATGACAGCAGTTCAATGCTCACACCCACATTCTACCCCTATTCATTTTAGTGGTGCAGCTGCAACCCCACCACCACAGCTCCTGGAGAGAACAAGAAAAACAAGAGAGCAGTTCATCCCATACCTCTCAACTTGCTCAGCCATCCTCCTGTAGGTACCTCAGTTTTCCCTAGAGCAGCCTTTCCTGACTTACTGACACAGACAATGAAGTAGAAGCAGATGAAAAGCAGTTTCACTTTCCAGCTGTCCAACCTGAACCCAGCTGTCGGTACTAGGCAAGCAAACACAGTGGGAGCTAAACCATAGATATTTAATTGCAAACAGTCCTAAATTAGGGACCCAAGATATAAAAGGCATTGTTGAAAATAATTTTCAGTGAGTTTTGATTCTAGAATTTTCATTAATCCAGATTGCAAGTAAAATTTTAGATAAGCATGCTTTCAGTGTGTGCTGGCAGACACTTAAGTGACAGTAATTGCATAATAGTTAATATCAAATAACAGAATAGCATTCAATACACAAATGCAAAAAACAGAGAAGGCAATGGGGATTTTTTTACAATAGGTTGAAAGCAGGCACAATATAGAAAATCTAAGAAGAAATGCTGCTTTTACAAACTTTGACATGTAGAGTAGCCTGGGCAAATGTGATTCTGACCTCTACCTGATAGAAGTGCCATTTATTAAAGTCGTGTTGAAAGAAGGTGCTTTCCCTACAAAACTTTCCAGGGGTTGTTCAATGTATAGATGGAGTCATCAACTTTCATTAAATAAATTGCCTAATTATGACAAGAAGTGTTTGCTGACCCTTAAAAAGCTACATATTTCATTAGTTTGCCTTTCAGGCAAGCAGCTCAGAGGGCAGCAGAAGTCGTGTAATTGCAGATAATGGAAAGAGACTAGGGTAACTAGGCAGAGACATGGCTAAATAGCTTTTAAATGAGATTGGAAGAGTGGGCAGGAGGGGTGTAATAGAGGTCATCTCAGAGAGAATGCATGGCAGAGTGAGGTGCAGGAATGAGCAGATCTTGCAAGTCTAGAGAAAGAATTGGAAAGATGTTTCTCCTTCACTGGTTGACTGGAGAATAACTCAGAGAGTGTTGGTGTTGTGTACTTTAAAAACACCATCAGTGTGTTTTTAGTCAGTCTCATTTTCCTCTCTCTTCCTGCTTTTCTAGCCTACATGAAGCTATGTGCTTCTCACCTTCAGAAATAAACAAAATCCATCCCTGTTTTTCAATAATGTTGCCCTCCATGGGCACAAGAACCAGTAGACTCTTTCACTTGCCAATCAAGTTGGACAACATGGCTGTAATAAGTTTTGCTTTGCCCTGTTACATATCAAGTCCAGTGATAAACTGGAAAAGGTAAATGTCTGGGTCAGAAGAAGAGTCCAGATTTTGGCTCCTTGGCTTTTTGAGAGTATCTTGTCAAGATGTAGAATGCCTCTTCCTGGTCTTTCAGTGGGAATGTTCTCTCCCCTTGGGGAACCTCCCTATGGAGATTCCTGTCACCTACTATACATTATGGAGAGAGTCATAATTACTCCTTGCAAATATTTGAAACTTCTTGCAAATATTTGAAAACTGGCAAAGCATGGGCTTGAGCAACCTATGGAAGGTGACCATGCTTGAGGAGAGGGTTGGGCTAGATGATCTCCAGAGGTCCCTTCACACCTCAGCCCCTCTGATTTTGAAAATCTAAGATAACTTATGGGGTCAGATGGCTGCATTTTAGATGGCTGTCCTGGGTTGCATTGTA
>VZRX01018098.1:170-20365 GCA_013398075.1 Notiomystis cincta | reverse complement strand
GGACACCCCATGGACACCCCATGCCCACCCCATGCCCCACCAGCCACCCCACAGCTCAGGCTGCTGCTGCCTCTGCTCACACACGAGAGGAGCCACCTGCACCCACCCCGTGCTCCTGGTCAGGGCTCTCAGCAGTGCCCCACGCCAGGGGCTGCTGCACAAAGGTTCACTGTTCCACACATCCTCTTGTGTGGTTTACCATGCACCATCTCCCATGATGACAAAGATTAAATGAGTCATTCTTTAGCAAGTGTTTAGCTGGCCAAACACAACCTCATGGGGCTCTCTGATTGTAACTCAACCTCCTTAAATCTGTTCTACATTAGATTCCTGTCAGCCAAAGAGGGTTAATTTAAAACTTATGTTGGGGTGTTATCACACCTTTCAGAGTAGATTTGATAAAAGCCAAAGTGCTCCAAGAGCCAGAGGGGTAAAAATGAGTCTTCAGGAAGGTGCCTAAGTCAGGCAAGCAGCCTGCTCTTCTGAGAGAGCAAAGTCAAAATGCACCTCACTTAGCTCATGTCTGATACTAATCCATGGGAAAAAGTTGGTATTAGCACAAGGCCCAGTAGCAAAGAGTTTAACTTGTCCATGTCTGGGGACTGTTCTATGAGTTTTCAGTGAGAGCCTGCTATTAAAATCCTTGTGCTGTAAATAGCCCAAAATCAACAATAATTTTAGCCTGTGACTCAAGCAGAATTTAAGAAAAAAAAAAAAAGATCAAGCCAAACACCACAAAAAACATTTTAAAAGCAAAACAAAAGATGCTTCACTTTCATTTCTGAGCTACAAAGCAGCTGAGACTGAACTGGGGGAGGGGACACTAATTCACCTACAGAAGTAATGGATGAGGCAGTGGCTTATATTTCATGAGTTTTAAACATATTGGCCACAGAACTCCAGTGTCCCATGCATCCTGGCATTTTCCATCACTGGAAGACTCCAGCCTAACATTTAAAAATGAGAGGCTGGTGTTTGCATGGGATAATAGTTTAATCTTTTTAACAAAGGACCTGCCTGGCTGGCAGTGGTGGGGAGGATTAGGTATTAAGACACATTTTTATGAATGGGGACAATCAGTCAGAGCTGTCAGGATGGTTTTGTTGGGATTATCAAAGTAATATCCAGAAGTGAAGGTGTTCATAGGAAACCAGATGCCAAATGCAGCAGGGCTTTGCCTTGCAGCAATTAGCAAACAGGTGAAGATTCATTACAAAAGAAACTCACCATGTGCAGACATAGACACGAAAATATTTGCAAACAGAAATTCAACAAGACAAACCAGGCTGTCCCAATGTCACTTTCAGAAAGTCTCTAGTGTAGATTTCCCACTTGTCCCAGTCCCATGGCTGCCCTAACCCATGCTGGATGTTCACCCCAATGTGAGCCCATCAGAAGTGGTTCAGCACAGCACAGCAGGACTCTGTGCTGAGCTGCTCCTGCGTGCACAGGACTCGTGTCTGGGCAATAAAGTGCAGAGGCTCTGGTATCTTTTGCTTCCCCACCTGCTCCTCCCTTGAGTGGAAATGCTTGGAAGGGGCTGTGCAGTCCCAGCTGAGACAGAGCCACACCAGCATGAGGTGGACTCCATAGTAGTTTCTGACTTGTGTTTCCCAGACCAGTTCCTGAAGTGGGCATCTCTCCACTGCTCAAACACATCTCACCTGCCTGAGTACAAGTTGATCCTTCACAACACTTGGGGGGGGAAATCCCCACCACAGATGGCACAAAAAGGATGTTCTCAGTCGCCTCCATTGCCACCAGTGCAGCAAAAGTAGAAACACGTGGGCAGGTGGAGGCAGAGCACACAGGCAGACTGTCTGTCAGCAGCACAGCACAAATGGCCCCTGCAATTAAGAGCACAGGCTCTGTCTGGTTCTGGCATCATTCATTTCTGATAGCTGCTGCCATGCAAGGTGCTGTAGGTGAAACTAAACCTGGAAAACCATCATAATATATCACTTTTATCCCAATATCTGAAGTGAAAAGTATGCTTTTGCTGGAATGTGACAATTTAAGTGTTGTTCCTGTCAATCTCCAAAAGCGTTTGCAGTCACATTGAGCTGCCCAAACTTCTTTACTCCATTTGAGAATTTATGAGCAATAAAAACAGTGTTAGATGATGAGCAGAGGGGACAGGTGATGCTGAGATGAATTAGCATGTGAAGTCTTGGGGACTTCTCTGTATCCTCTCACCCTGCAAGCACCTGTCCCTTGTAATATTTTGATATATGTGGTCTCGGTTCAGGAGAACAGAGGCAAGTGGGAAGGGCAGGAAAGATGTGGTGTCTGAGCATGTCAGTGTGGTGGAGGCAGGGAGGAGAAGAGCTTTAGGTCCCTGGAGAGTTCCCTTCTGGGCGACCTGCAGAGCCTCCCCTGCGTGCTGGTGGTGACCAAACAGTTCCCATTCCAGGGAACGACTCCTCCCTCCCTCCCTCCCCAGTGCCTCGCTCAGAGAGCACTCTGTGTGCACAGCCTCTGCACTCCCATCCCCACACACCCTTTGTCCCTGTGGGAAGCCTGAGGGCGGCCAGACAAAGGGATTTTTCACATTTCATGTACTGTCAGTGCCACAGCCACGAACAAGATGAAAACAGGACCCAGCCTCCCTCTGCCCTCCACACCCACCCCTGCAGAGGTGCTGCCTGTGCCTGTGCAGTTGCACATCCTTTATCTCTGCAAACAGGGTCCTCAGCTGCCCTTCAGCCTGGTACACCCAGCACAGGATTTGGTTAATCATCCACAGCAAGAACACAGCCCTCTTTGTCAGAGCCCCCGGGTGTAGGAGACTCTTCAGGGAAGGGGTGGGCATCACTTGGAATGATGACACTAACGAGGGTCAAACACTCCTGGTTTCCCTTCCTTTAGTCCCACTGAGCCTGTGCACCACAGTGGAAAACCTGCATCTGCCTCTGGGCTCCCAGCAGGAGCAGGGACCCACCCCAGGATGCCAGGGCTGGCACTGGTGGCATTTGGCCAAGCACACGGTGGCTCTGGCCCCCTTCCCAGCAAGGGACACCTGTGCCTGGCACCAGACAACTGGGACAGGGCTACTGGCCCAGCAGTCACACCCAGGACACTTGTCTTGGAGGGAAATGCATGTCACCAGTGCTTTGAGACTGGCTGTCACTGAAGCCACTGGTTGTCACTGCTGCCTTGGGTGTATAAAAATCTGTATCTTCACATGTGCAGCACCTCTCCAGCTCAGAGGGGATGGAGCAGTTTGGATTTTCCAAATGTTTGGATTTGCTGTCTTGAAAACTGCAGAGCTCTTTCATCCTTTGCCTTCCCACTGCAGAAATTGCCTCCCTTCTTTTGGGGTGAAGCATAAAATCTTCATTAACAAAGTGAGGTTTGAGGTAAACTCCACCAGCCTCTTCTCAACCAGCTCCACTGTGACACCTCCTTAGCTCAATATCTTCTTGAAAACTTGATTATTTTGCCTGCTAAAGAGCAGCAACTCAGGCAGCATTTTCTAGAAGAGCCTCCTTGGGGACTGAACCTCAAAACAGCCCAAACCACTGCTCGAAGTCTCCTCACATTGCTTGTGTTCAATCACAAATCTTATGGGGAAGGCCCAAGTCATGAGGTAAAGCCAAAGAGGACATGGTGACACTGAAGTTTTGGACACTCCCAGCATGGCCTTTTCAAAGTCAGAAAGGAGGGCTGAGCTTATGTTGGCGTGGGCTGGTAAGTGACCACAGGCTTCCCCTGTCACCCCAGGACCTACAGCAGCCAGAAGAAATGTGCGTGGGCAGAATTCCTGCATCCACAACTGGCCTCAAAAATCAGATAATGCCATGGGAAAATACAGGGATGACCCCTGGGGAAGCAATCCTGTATCCCCAACAGCCTTCTTGAGAGTGGCTCTGAAGCTGTCGCCGCTGCACGTAAAGCCCTGGGTTTCTGTAGCTGCAGCAAATGCTGAATTATTTGAGAGCTGAAGCCCAAACACTGCCTGGATCTGAGCAATTAGAGAGAAGAAGAAGTATATTCTTCCAGCCAACTGGTTAATTACCGAGGGTATTAAGCACAGCGTGCAGCTAATAGCAAAGCTTTGGATTTTCAGGACAAGCCATTCTCCCTGCTCTGTTTGTTGGAAAGAATCAGAGAAATAACAGGATCAGGACTCATTCCCACCAGTACCACCCCTACTGTGGGATGAGATGGAAATGCCACTGTTCTGGGTACAAGCTCTGTGCTGTGCTCCCAAGGGAAAGAGCAGACTTTTAAGAATTGGGCAAGATTCCCATCATGGAGAGAATTCCCTTGGTAGGTTTGCACTACCCTGTTACCATAGTTGGCTGTCTGTCTGTCATCTCCCTGGGCCCTGGGATGTGCAGAGCAGAGGTTTTGGTGGTGTGGAAGAGGGCAGGGCTGAGCCCTGTGAGATCTGGGGGATCTCACACTCCCGTGGCACTGGAAGCTCTGCAGGGAGATGATGATGCTGTCCCTGAGTGATGAGCCCACTAGCACTGCTGACACAGCATTTCTTTTCAAATGTAAACAGTTGTTTCTGGTCCAGGAAAGCATTTCACACTGCCCAGCTCAAACATTTAAAAAAAACCCCTCTTCTCCCTGAGTCTTGTTTAAGAATCTCAATTTAATTTCCATTAACTTAATGAACTTTAAGGTTTGTTATCTTCATTTTGCTTTCTGGACTGTCTTTGGAGTGTATCTCAAGTTTTTCCCTACAGAATTCATGAGCAGAAATGCAGATTTTTTTTAAAGTGCAAGAGGAAAAGGAAGCAAAACATCTGATACTGCAAGACATGATAAAATCAGGGGAGCTGGCAGAGCTGGCAGGCTGCCCTCTCCTCCTCCAGCCCTGGCCTATGTCCCTTTGTGAATTGGCCTTTGTTTGCTACAGATTCACTCTAGCGGTTTCTCACACCAGAAATTAAGCCCTATTTTATCCAAACCTGGCCCAGAGGGCCTTTGGCTCCCAGCCAGAACATACAGAGCATTTCTTTTTATTTGCTCTTCTTTTCTCAGTCTCTCTCCCTGCAGGGTACTGTTATTATTGTTTTGGTGTTTTTTTTTTAAATCTCACATTTTACTGATTAAAGTGCTTACATTCATGTCAATACATTTGCTTTGTGGTGCCTTTGGGGTCATAAGGAGGCACAAATTATTCTGGATTGAAAGGGAGCTGGGAAAAGCGGAGGAGAAACCCAGGATATTATCAGGCATTCCTTTGGTACTGACACATGGGCAGTGATACCAGTGATGATTCAGGGCTGGGGGGAAGTGGCATTTGGATAAAATGAGCTGGGCTCTGATGGGACTGAGGAGGGCTGGGGGAACAGGCTGTTATCAGCAGGGCCATGTGCTGTGTGTGGGACAGGGGTCCTGTCACAGCTGCTGCAGCACAGTGGGGACATGGCAGGACAGCCCCTCAGCCAGGCACAGACCTGGGAACAGCTCTGGGAACAGCTCTGGGGACAGTCCTGGGCACTGCACTGGGAACAGCACTGGACACAGCACTGGGAACAGCTCTGGACACAACACTGGGCACAGCCCTGGGCACTCCACTGGACACAGCCATGGGCACTGCACTGGGTACAGCACTGGGCACAGCCCTGGGAACAGCACTGGGTAGACCTGGGCACTCCACTGGACACAGCCATGGGCACTGCACTGTGAACAGCACTGGGTACAGACCTGGGCACTCCACTGGACACAGTTCTGGGCACAGCTCTGGGCACTGCACTGGGTACAGCACTGGGAACAGCTCTGGGCACAGCCCAGGTACAGCTCTGGGCACAGCACTGGGCACAGCCCTGAGAACAGTCCTGGGCACAGCCATGGGCACAGCACTGCCATTTCCCTCAGTGCCACATCTTTAGAATTACAGGAAAAACAGCACAACGGGCTGGGCTCAGCACAAGCCTCACATTCCAGGAGGGAGACACGTGCCTGACTCCAGGACCAGCCTCTGCAGACCTCAGCCAGATGTAGCTGCCTGCATCTGCACCCAGGTGCACCAGTCAGGGCCAGACCTCCTGTCCTACCTGCACATGTCCATGCTGCCAGCTGCTTCCCACAGGGCTGCTCCTCCCCTGCTGCAGATCCTTGGCTTCTTGGCTTTGCTCCCAGGGAACTTCCAGGCTGCTGCTGCTGCTCATCAGCACCTTCCTGAGGGCAGGCAGGAGCCCTGTGCTGCTTTGCTGGTGCCCTGAGAATTAAGGAAACATCAGGTGAGGAATCCCTAAGTGGAGATTGGCTGAGCAAAGCTAAACCTGCCCTCTCAGCTGGGTGTGAATGTAAGTGGCTTCAAAAAGGGGTGGAAATCTGCATCTGGGAGACAATGCTGACAATGAATCCACATGTGGAGGTGTGAGAGCAGAGACCTTTCTGGGCATTCACAGATGCTGAACCTTCCTAATTCATGGGGTTTGGGGAGAGCAGTGCAGTGGGTCAGGAGCATCTCAGGAGTCGCTGACTGTCCCCTGCACACTCCATCTGTGCCCCTCAGGGATGCCAGCACCTTGCTCTGCCTCTGGCCTCTCTCTCTGGCTTTGGTTGGTGTCAGAGACCTCAGGACATAGGGTGAAATCTCGAATGGGGGAGAATGACCAGCATCAAATGGGGAAACATTAGAGGACTGTAGGACAAATAAGGTTTTCTTGACATCCTACAGATCTTCCTTGCCATCCTCCTCTTGTCTGCTCAGCTCCTTCTGCTTCTTATCTAGTTTCCATTTCCACCTTCAAATTCTCTTTCCTGATCCTAGAGATCTGACTCTGTGCAGGCTATTTCCAACAGATATCTACTCCCCCCTAGCCCTAACTGAGCCCTTCCCCTTCCTCCTGTCCCACCTGTGAGATGAGACCTTGTGTAATTGTCTGGTTTTTCCCCCTCAAGGGCTGTCTGCCTTTGCCTCATAAGACCTGGACCCTGTAAACATTTGCTGAAAAGCATTGAAAAAATAACTGCATCTACAAGACCTCAAGCAGGTTAGAGAACAGTGCCTTTATCCAAATCTGGAGTCGACTGTCTTCTTAAATCAATTTAAATGAAATAAGATCCATTCCTCCTTCGTTTCCTATGCAAAAGCCAGCTGTAATCACAGGACACTCAGTCTTGCACAGGCTGGAGACCAGAATGTGCCTCTGACACGAGTACTGGGCAATTTATCACAGGAGATTACACTCGAGGGTGCTCATGTGACTGGGATTTAACAGTCAATTAAATAACACCAACACTTCTAACAAAGGAGCTGGGATTAAGGAAGGGCTCCAAAATTACTCCTTTTCCTTCCCGACTCTGGTGCCAGCCTTGGGAATCTCCCTGTTATTAACCCAGATGTTCAATTGGAGCCGACAGGAACAAATGAAATTGTTCTGAACTGTCACCACAATGGGAGTCAGACGGTCAGGTCTGCCCCCAGGCACTTTGTAGGAAGCTGCCCCGTGTCTTGGACCTCATCAAAAGGATTCCAGCCATGTGTTTAGGGCAAGTGATTATGCTGCTGCTGCTCAGGTCATTTCTGAGGAGCAGACAGAGAAGCACTGCTTCTTTTCAGGATTCTCCAGTGCCAGAGAGGGCAGAGGAACTCGGTGCTGCTGGTTCAAAAGGACACGTCCAGCTGCCCACGCCTTTACAGGGAGCACGTGGCAGTGCAGTGCTTGCACAGTGATCTCAGTGTCTGGGCCCCACAGAGTGTGTAAACACACAAAACCTCTGCCTTCCCCTCTCTTCCAGCAGGCAGCAGTGCCTCCCTCCAGATCTCTTATGGCTTTCCTTGAAATTCCCCCCCAGTCATGAGCACTGAGCGCCTCGGTCTTGCCAGGTGTTCTCTCCTTCCTCTCCCACTGCTCCTGAATGTGCCCATTGCAGTTATCCTGCTTCACCCCTCCTTACAAGCAGACCCACTCCAGATGCTCAGATACCTCCTGCTCTGGTGGCATCAGCTCCTTTCTCTGCTCTTTATCTCACTACCAAGCCACTCTACTCTGTCTCTCCTCACACCTCTTGTGTTGTGTTAGGGTCCATCCCTGCCTGGCCAGGGGAGAGGAGCATCTCCTGCACCTTGTGCAGCACATCCCAAAACTGCAGGAAGACACAGACAGGATCAAGGGCTCAGCATTCACCTGAGCAGCTCCTTTCAGCACAGGAAGAAAAACTTGCTGCTGTACTCACCTTTCACTGACCACCAAACATTTCCACCTGCTCTTACAACAGTAGGAAGGAAGGAAAAGAAAGGGGAAAATAAAAAGGAAAAAGGAAAAAAGTATTTGTGGCTCTTTTTTCTCATTTTATTAATTTCTTCCCTTAAATGCTGCTCCCAGGGCTGTTCTTTGGGAATCCCACTTTGCACTGTGCTTGCTGTTGCAGCACTCAGCCTCAGCACACAACCACCCTTCTGCTTGGGCACAAAGAGCTTATTTAGAAGTTACCTGATGAATAGAAGGACACAGCTTTTGTGACCCCAGTTTCCTCAGCACAGAAGCCAGGCAGGGGCTATTACACTCCTGTGAAGCTGGCCAGGACGCTGAACTCTTTCATAGGGCAGAAGAAACAACCTTCCCCATTCCAAACTCTCTCTCTCTCCCCTGAGTTAAGTGCAGAGTTTTATAGGTTCCTCTAAAGCATCAGAGTTGTTCCCAGTATCCTGCTCTGGACAATCTGTCCCAGCCATGTATGACACGGTGTTTTCCTAAAAGAGTATTTTATGAGGTCACCTCGTCATCTGGTCCTTGTTCTGCAAGGTCATTCAAAAGTCACAACACTGGAGACAAAATCCCCTCATACTTTTTGCTGTATTGGAAACTACCAGACTGTTTGCTGGAAGAGACAAAATGTGGCTGAAATAAATCCACAGATTTTCCCCTAATAAAGCTGCTAGAATAATAGCAAGGTCATGGTTCCCTCTCACTCCTCATAATTGCTGCAGCACATCCCTAAAAGGGGTGGCTGACCACAAAACAAATATTTTTTTTTCACATAGCAGGAAGGAGTTGTTGAGAAATGACTTGGAGCAGATGAGTGTCAGCCTGACATTTTACTAGGGACCAACTCTTTGACAGGATGCTCATTTTCTCACATCCACATAATTATTTAACACCAGACCCACACCTCTCCATGACAAAGCTGTGGGATTTTTTCAGTAAATGTATATTTTCTGCCTAGTTTTTATTAGGATGTAGTACCTAAAAACCCCTGAATAATGCCTGAGGTAAAACTAGAATTAAGAGACAAGACCACAGTGTGGCCTTGTGTCCTTCTCCCCAAATAATCTTCATCTGCAGTGGCAGTGAGGACACCAGGAGGGTGACAGTGACCAGAGCAGGTGGTGTTACCCATGTGTTTGTGCTTCACAAAGGGCAGGGCTATCAGGTGTCTATTTACACTTCCCAGGAGAGACACTGAGGTTGTGTTCTAGTGAAAACTTCATATTCCACCAGACACTTGAAACTCAGACCCAAAAGCCAACATTTCAGCAAGTTCCCTAATTCTGGCATGTTCTTTTTGCCAGTATTTGCTGCTTTAATCACAAGTGACAGCCAAACAGCAATTTGGGCTGTTTATTAGAACAGCAACGTGTTCTGCTCCTTCTAAAGCCACACAGATATTCACAATCAGCACAAGATATTCAGAATCAGCACAAGATATTCAGAATTAGCATTCCCACAAGCTTTTTCCAGGAAGTAGTGACTTTTGGGAACCTGGAGGACAGAATGGAAATGGCTGATCGGAACAAGAAGCTGGAGATCCCTTGAGGGGACACACAAAGCAGCAGGGGATGCTGCTGACACTGTTTAAATTGGGTGGATTTATGAGCTTTTCTGATAAGAGCTGCTATCAGGGGCTGGAATCAGTCACCGCCCCACTTGCTGGAATTTCTCTTGGTTTGCTCTGTTCCCAGCTCTGAGCCCTTCTGGAGAGTGTCCGAGTTGTTTGTCTCTTGCAAATTCAGGAAGATGGGAATCTAAGGCTAATGGGATCCTGTGAATTTGCATTAAGACTGCACTGACCTTAGAGATCCAGGAAGTCTTTAGGCTGAGCCAGAGCAGTAGGAGCAGACAGGCAGCTCCAGCTTTGTGCCTTGGGCTGGGCTGACAGTGGCCAGTCCTCCCTGGGGTTCACACTGCTGGGTGCCAGCTGTGACACCAGAAAGGGGTGACCTGGAGCAGGCTCCCCATGAGCACTGCATTTTGCATTTCAGAGTCTCCAAATACCACAGGCATTATCTCAAGCTGCAGAGCATTGTAAACCAGAGTTAATTCTTTCCAGCAGTTGGCTTTGATATGGCCCTTCCTCTCATTACCCACTCCCTAAAGGAAGAAAGAACAACTAAGGGTCCTACCCCCGTAAATGTTCCTGGATTTGGAAAGACAAAAATGACACTATTTTATTTTCATGTCCAGAAAACTGGTGGTGTAAAATTCCCCTGCTGGATAGAGGATAAACCCAGGGGTTAAAACAGTAAATTAGCACACCTGCCTCTGGCTCAACTCCACTGAGTTCACTGCAGATCTTTAAAGTTTATCCTCCTTGTATAAATAATTTAGAGAACTATGCCACCTCATACTGCATTTTCTGAGCACTCCTTACATTGATTTAAAGCTTCCTATTGTTATAATCACATTCATTTGAGAGAGAGAGAGAGAAATTCTGGTATAGGATGTAGCAGTTGACAGGTCTTGCTCAAAACCAATGTCACTGCTGGAAGCAGGAACGACTCTCCTGAGCCCTGGTCCCAGTGCTGTGGTTCTGTGGAATACCTGGGATGCAAACTTAATGGGAAGCACACCAGGAACACTTCCCTGCTCTGCAGAAACAGACAGAACTTTTTCTTTTTGTTTTTTTCTGTTTCTTTTTAAAGGCACTGAGAGCAGTGAAGGCTGAGTAACAGAGCAGGCATGAGCCACAAGGTGTCTGATGAAATGCCAGAGCTTGAGGTTTTTCTGTAACTATATGGAAAGCTGTGATATGTGTATGAGACTTTCCTGGATATTTAAAGTTTTCAGGGAATTATGACTTGCAGCAGTGAGTCAGCACAGCTTCAACTGAGGCAAGGATTAACCTTCCTGTCAGGACAGTCTACACGAGCTTGAAAAAGGAAAATCATAAAGATAGGTGGCAAATAATAGATCTTGGGAAACGAAAGATCAGCACCTGGGGCCTTAAGACCAAAGCAGATCTATTATCAGGCAAGACCAGAGGTGAGCAGGGGCTGCAGAGTCACTGGCAGGCAGGTACACTGCCTCCCAGCCCCTAGACAAGGTCAGAAAAACCTTGTACCATTGCCTCCCTTTAACCTGAGAGGGGTTTATCCCTGCTGTGGTCACACTTGTTTCACTCATCAACCAGACTGCTGAGATGTCAATTCCCTCTGTAATCAAAAGACCCAAAGTCTGGCACTGCTGCCTTCAGCAGGAGGACTCAGGCTCTCCAAAGGCAGGGCTGTGTCAGGATGTGCTGGGTTCCCAGATGGATGAGCTCTGTGCACAGTGATCAAGCTCCCTCTCAGGTAATATACATCACAGCCTGAAAGCTGCTTCCTCAGCCTCCCTTTGTAGTCCTTGTTTTAATCAGCACCATCTGGGATTAGCTTCCTTTTATTTACTTATTTTTGGGTACAGGCAGCCTTAGATCCTCAGATTTTGGTCAGCCTGCCTGGAAACTCTTCCAATTTTGAGATTACCAGCTCATGAACTGGGGACTGGGATAAGGGTTCCAGGCACTGGAGAGCAGACACAAGACAGGAACAAAAGTGACCCATCAGCAGACCCTGAATTTAGCTGCAGCATCAACTTTTTAAGGTTATTTTCTCAGCACAGCTGGCTTGGGGGCTGTACTGTCACACATCCATGCTTGGCTGAGTGATCCAGCACAAATGACCCCATTTTCCCAGGAATGCAGAGGGAGTTTGCTGGGAGCATGGCTCCATTGGCCACAACAGAAATCAGGCGTGTAAATCCCTTTCTTTTAGCCTCAAACTGGTCAAAGGGAGAATTAAATCCTCAGCCTTTCTAGCCCTTGTAGGGGAAGGAACTGAATGAAGCTGGGACAAGCAGCAAGTAATGATCTCTGCCACCTCCCCTGTGCACTACCCAATTTATTTTGAAGTGCTATTTTTGTTCAGCCTCAGACATTTGAAACATTTTGCCTGGAGCATGAAATATCACATTTCCCAGCTCGATGAGCAACCCTGACAGAGCTGTGCTAAACATTTCGTGGAAACGCTGTTCTGTGAAATAAAACACAGCATTTTCGCATTTTTGCTCAACCTGACTTACCTGCCAGGCACTGCAGCTCATGAGAGGGTGACAGCCCGAGTGACTTCACATCAGGACACCAGGGCATTGTGTTTTGGTACTGATGGATGGCTCAAGGTGCTTGCCTGGGCTCTGGTGCCCTGTGAAAACAGTAAAAATGTTGTTTTTAGAGCCTGAGTTTTGATGGCTGTGTTGTGTCCCAGCACACAGCTTACAACTGGCTCACCAAAATGCAAGTGTGACTCTCACTTCCACTCCTACAGGAACTCCCAGTTAATCCCCACGAGCCTTGGCTCCCTGCACAAGGATTGTCCCCCATCCCTCTGGAAGAGCACCTGAGTTAACAGATAATGTATGTTTAGCTCTGGGGCTCCCACGATCTGCAGCCTAATCCTGGTGCTGTCAATCCGGTTCTGTTTGAGTAAGCAACACATGGATTTTCCTGTTTTGCTCATGATGGGAATTGCTTGGTGACCTCCCTGCTGTCACCCATGTGCTCTCCCACCCTGTTTTCTGCCCTGTTGTGGAGGGGGAATGGGCAGCAGCTGGGTGGGCACTGGCAGCTGGCCCTGGTCAGCCCAGGACTGCAAAGAGCAGCCAAAGGGGCCCCAGTCCTCAGCAGAACAGGCACATATCTGCTCTCCTCCACAGTCCCAGTCCTGTGGAAATAAGCCAAGGAACAGGGTTTGTTAACAAATTTGTTAACTTTGCTCATTTGTTAACATGCTCAGGTGTGCACATTGCAAAATCCTCTTGGTTCAGCCTGGTCACAGTGGTTTTACTCATTATCAGCTGTCTGAAAATAGGTGTTAAAAGAATACCTTTTCCATCATAATTTATTAAAGAAATAAATCCCACATTGACCTTACCAATTGTTCTTAATTCTTAAAATCTCAGTACCTGCAGCTCCTGTTGAGGATTTAGCCAAGCAGAACTCCTGTCTGATGTTAAACAATAGTGTTTCCCAGCAGGAAAAACCCCAAACCCTAATTAGTTTTCTTTGGTTTTTTTTTTTTTTCCATGGTTGATTAGTCCAAAATACATACAGGGAAGCTGCCTCCCTAGGGATGCCTCAACACAAAAAATCAAAACCTCCCTTAACCTGCTCAAAGTAATATTTGCATCAGAGGTGTATTTATCTCTGTGTTTTACTCAGAGTGACAGCAATTGAACAAAACAGAGGCTGGGAATACACAGCTCTCCATAACATCCAGCTGGAAAACCAAACTGCTGCCAAATCTAGTGGAATTAGATTATCTCAGTCCTCTAGGTAGGCTTTCAGCAGCCTCCAGCACCAGCACGTGCTTTGGGACAACAAATGATATCCCACAGAGCTGTCCCAGGTTCCCTTCTGCAGGAAGTGAGACAGCTCTGCTCAAACTCTCCTGTGGAGCCTGGTGGACACAGGTGGAGGAAAAGGACACTCCTGGCCCTTCTCACTCCTCCCCTGAGCTGTCTCCTCTGTGCAGTGAACCACGAGCGGTGCCAGGGCAGCTCCTGTCCCCTCCCTGCTCTGGCCAGGCTGTGCCTGCTCACACCTGGAGCAGGGTGATGCTGTCAGAGCTGGGAACTCTGTGCCCGTGGGGACAGGAGCAGCAGTGCCCTGGACAGGAGCAGCAGTGCCCTCTCTGTGCCCGTGGGGACAGGAGGAGCAGTGCCCTCCTCAGCCCATCACAGCAGGCTCACAGCTCAGACCTCTGCAGAGACCTGAATGACAAGGCTTGGAAAGGAAAATCACTATTACGAGGCATCTGCAAGCTCCTACCAAAGGCCCCAGGTGTTGTCAGGAGTTTCAGGCTCTTGCCTGAGCAGCAGAATTTTGGCCAAAGACACTGAAATAGCCCCAGTTAAATCAGATGTCTTTAGGATGCCACTGCCAAGTCCTCGTAAGTAACAGCAAAGAATTTCACGACTTGGTGCAGTGTAACCATGTAAGGGCAACTCTGTCCATCTTGTACAGTACGAGTACAGTTCATTCCCTTTCATGGCCCTCGAACATCTGAACTATTCCTGTTCCAGGAAAACAAAGAACATTTTACATCACAATGCTAGAAAATGCAACTGAAAGTGGATTTTTAAAGGGACACAGGTCCTGCCTTGACAGGATTCTGCAGAAATTTTGGTAGGACTCACGTGCAGCCTTGCTGGTGATGATGGTGTGAACTTCAGGAAGCCTTTAGCACAGCACTAATCCATTCCCAACTGAACTGTTTCAGGGTATGCCACCATTAACAGTTCATATTTTGACAAGAAATTAATGAGACAATAATTTGTTTCAATTTTTCAAAAATTCCAAAAACCAAATGGCAACCATCAGTATTACAGAGCACAGAACATTTTAAATTACAACATAATCCTTAAATACTCAAAGCAGAAGTGTAAATTTGGGTCAGCTGTACACTAATGGGGTTTTGCTGCTTAAAAAGACATCTGAGAGACCTCAAGCTCATCATGAACTTTTAAGCTGTCAGTTCACTGTGCCTTACAGAGGAATTCCACTGAAGCCCACATGGATGAACAGAGTCTCAGGGGATTAGGAACAAGTCAACAATATTTAAACTCTTTGGTAAACCAGGCATTTATCAGCAGTAAACAGTTAAGGGTTTTATTTAAAGTTCTACCCTAATGCCAGGGCAGAAGCAGCTAATTTAAGATATGTCAGAAAAAATATCAAGTCCAATTAAAACTTATCTCCTCTTACTGTGTACAAAGGAAAGTAATAAGGATTGGACATAAGCCAAGCTGAAATCTCTCCCCTTTGGAGACTGTATTTTTCTTTCCAGAAAATGTTTTCACAGATTTATCTCCTGGAAAAATGAATTATTTCAAGGAGAATCACAACATTGTCATCCCTCCTCCCCCCTTTTTTTTAAATGCATCTTTCATGGTTAATCCAGATATCAAAAGAAAATAGCTCAAAAATAAAAGTATAGATTAACTTTCCCCTCAAGTTTAGTATTTAAAAGGCTTCTCTCATGTGCTTTGTGTATTAAATTCAACATGAATTTAACATGAACCATTTTTTTTCCTTTTTAGCCGAGTTCCTCCCTGCTTGCAACATCCAGGAGTTTATCTTTTAAGAGTTGTATCAGCTCAGAGTAGCAGTAAATTCAAGTGTTATCTTTCACACAATTTACAGTGGGAAGGGAGACTGTGCAGCCAAAGATGTTTCAGGTTATGGCTCTGCTAAAAAGGGCTCACAGCCTGTTGAGTTCTGACTTCTCTGCTGAAACTGCTCCTGGAATAAAGGTTAAGTAATGGACTTCACTGGGTCTATACAGTACCTCACACTCTAAATACCAATTTATGATTTGCAAAAAACCTGAAAATTACAAAACACCCCCACATCACACAGTAACTACACACTAACATGGCCTGACTGGATCTGCCCATTCTCAGTAGGTATCCATGGTGCCAAAACAGGATCTGCTGAACAAATGTGCTGCACTTTGTCATGTCTGAGAATAAAAATACAGATAAGGAGAAGGATGCTACACTTGGGTAGTCCAGAGGCAACAGCATCCCTGTTCAGGCTGTCCCCAGGCCTGAGCCTGGTTTCCCACACGCACAGGAACTCACAAACAAGTCAGAAATAAAGCCCCTCTGGATGGTGACAGCTTGCAGCATAAACAGGAAAGAAACACCAAACAGCCCCTGACACTTGGAAGAGTTGTGGAGGGCCTGTGCAGAGATCTGAGTATGGATCTGCAACTGTTAACCCAGAGATGACCACGAGCAGGGAACACGGTGTAACCTGGATGTAACCTCTGAGCAATGCCTGAGAAGGTGCAGACCAGGACACACCACCAGGCCAGCCCTGTGCAGCTCTGGGTATTGTGGAACTGCTAAAATGCAGCTGACAGTGGAAATTTTCCACACAAGTCACACCCAATTACCTTGTTTTAAACCCAAACCTGTGTGTGACTGGTATTTAAATGGTAATCACAAAGTGACAAATAAACCTGCTGTGTGCAAAAAAAAAAAAAAAATTACCAACAAAAAAGCAGCACCCTGAAGGGAGACCTTTTCTTGTATTACAATGAGAAGAATCCCCTCAATTTTTCTATTGAAAAAGCAGCCAGCTCAGTTAGATTGCTACACTGCAAATGTTCCATTACAGATGAAAAAAGGACTCGTGCTACAATTCCAAAAAAACCTGGAAAAGAACAATGACAGTGAATCCAAGAAAAAAGTGAAAATTCTTGAATTTCAACTCTGGCATTGCTTTATAAGCTGATTTGGTTTAAGAATTCACAATTGGAATCTGTATATTTTAAAGACACCTTTGTAAGTCTTTTTACCCTAACTATAATAAACCCACTTGTGTTTATGACTTGAACAAAAGACACAGCACAATGTAGTTTTGAACTGTTTATTTCACATGTTCCATACCAGAGTTTCTTCAGTTAAAAGTTCCTAGAAAAAAATGAAATAAACATTGTTACAAATCAGTTTGCTTCAACAGCTCAAGTAAATATCTTTGAGCAACTGTGTAATCACCCTATAAATACAATGTACAGATGGTCATCCTGAAAGCTGGATTTGGGAAGGGAAGTTCCCCCTGCAAGAGTCAGAGGGTAAGATAAACATACGTACTTGGAAACAATTCCATCATTTTTCGCCAGACGCAAAATGGAGTCATCTGATTCACCCTGTAAAGAGAAAAAAGAAAATATTCTCAAGTGTCCAAATAATTGCTGACACATGTAGAAGAGAGGCAGCTGTAGCAGTTAGTGTAGATCAGTGTTTTCAAAATAAACTGTTAATTCTTGGTCACCCTTAAGGGTAAGAAATAGCTTTAACTGCATAAAAATATGCATTTGCATTACCAGCAGGTATTTATGGATATGTGGACTCATGATGAACTCCTCACACCACTTTTAAGTCAAGGTAATATCATCTCCAGTAATTATAAACAGGAGATAAAAGCCAGATTAGTGCCTTGGTACATTCTTAAAAGAAAGAAAATCACTTGCATCCTTCACTTAATTAAAAAAACCCCCAAACATAACTCCGGAAGAAATTGATTATTCCAAGTTAATCCAAGGCCCTGGCACAGGTTGCCCATAGAGGCTGTGACTGTCCCTGGATCCCTGGCAGTGTCCAAGGCCAGGCTGGACAGGGCTTGGAGCAACTGGGACAGTGGGAGGTGTCCCTGCCCAGGGCAGGGGTGGGACTGGATGAGCTTTAAGGTCCCTTCCAACCCAAACCTTTCCGTGACTCCATGAATTTTTTCACATCTTTACTCTGCCTTCATTACCCCCCAAAAACTTTGTGCCCTAGAAGGAGCTGAGGGCACAGTGTGTTTTCAGGGCCATTTCAGTAAGCTGACTAATTGCTAATGACCAGAACAGGCAGCAGTCATTGTGCAGGGCAGGGAGGCACTCACCATCCTCCGGATCGGGCCGCAGATGGCGTAAGTCTTGAACTGGCCGTTCACTCTGCCTGTCACCTTGTCAACCTGCAGGCACAGCACAGCTGCAGAGTTTTACACTCACACACCACTCCTGCCAAGCACCCACAGCTAAAACTGCAGAAAAACACCTGCAGCGTTGAAAAAACAAACCACACAATCTCGAGGCAAACAGTGAATTAGAGAGTCAGCCACGCTGATCTTTGCACAGCAGATTTGCAGCTACGTGGTGCAGCCATAAAATCCAGTGGATCACACAGATTAACAAGAAATGGTAGCTCAAAGAAAAAATATCTGAGTTCTGAACAAATGGCAAAGCTCAGTGTAAAGTTTACTTGTGGATTTTTCTGCCTTTACTCTTTGTTTTGGTTTAACTAAGGTCATATCATGGAAAGCTGAACTGAAGGAGAGAAGGGGACAGACTTGTTTCATGGGTAGGAAAATGTCCAAGCTGAGACACATAAATTATCCCACTTTCTCAAGCTGCTGAGAAATTTAACAGCAAAAAAGACTAAACAATATAAATCATGTGAACCTTGTGATACCAGGGGGGTTTGTTTCCATGTTCTGCTGATCTTTGACCCTCTGAAAACAAGAATTAGGGATCACTGAAGGAATGGAACATGGTGACCAAGAAAAGTATTTGCCTTAACTACAGGAAATCAGAATCAGGGTGGGTTTTTTAATTACTTTTTTTTGTGAGATAATTCAGAAGTCTCAGATTTTTAAAAGATATGGGAATGTGGTCTCCCATGCAAGAACGAAATCAAGCTCTGTAGCTCATAAACTACAGGAACATTGTGTCCACAAAATTCCTGAAAGCTGAATACTAATAAAAAATACTAATAAAACTGGGGAAAAAAACCCCAGACCATGCTACAAGGAGCTTAAATTAATTGGAACCCACGTGCATTAACTGGGAACCTGCAGGAGTCAAGGTCTGTTGTGGCTCTCTGTACTGAATTATTGGAGGTGCATCACAAGGCGTTTTATCCCTCAAGTTTTAACAAAAGTTTAAAGGTTTAGCCCTCTCATCACATGTTGTGTTGATGACCTTACCTCAGAAATGTTTATCTGAATGGAAGCATGATCCTTAGCACCAATGATCCGGTTGCTAGCAGAGCTAAGGAATAAACCAGGACAGATTGAAACAGAAGGAAACAGGCAGTGACAGTGACAGAGAAAGCTGCTAGAGCCCATTCTACAGGCAAATTAGAACTGCACAAGAACTTAAGACAGCAACAGTTTAAGCTTTCATTACTGAAATGCAGCTTTAAGTACATTTAAAGGAAATTTTCACTTGGTAGCATCACACTAATTAGCCAATTATCCCTTCACTTTGGTTTCTGTGTGCCCAATTCATCCTCAGAGTGCACAGGGCAGTACAGGCCTCCAAAACACACAGACTGTTACTTTCTTTTCTAAAATGCAGAAAATACAGTCACTGAGGTAATTAATAAGATTAATTTCTATGCCTTGTTCACTGTGAGCCACTACAGCTGTGAAAGACACTCAGGCTGCAAATGCTCAGGAATCACAGGCTGTAAAACACATTTAATTTAATCTAATAAAGTTCATACAAATGGTTTATTAATGATTTTTTTAAACACACACACTCAGATTAAACACACACAATTACTACAATACCAAAACCACATTTATGATGTGCCATCCAGACAACCTGTGATTATTGAATGGGTTCACTACAACTTGCAGCAGAGACCATGGAAACACTTGTATGCTGCAAATACATTTATTTTTGATATGAACCGTTTAAAGAAGAAATTCTTCCCTATGAGGGTGGGGAGGCCCTGGCACAGGGTGCCCAGGGAAGCTGTGGCTGCCCCATCCCTGGCAGTGCCCAAGGCCAGGTTGGATGGGGCTTGGAGCAGCCTGGGATAGTGGAAGGTGTCCCTGCCAGGGCAGGAAGTGGAACAAGATGAGCTTTAAGGTCCCTTCCCACTCAAACCACTCTGATTCCCTGTAAGGCTGACAGAAAGTTTTGGAACACAAGGTGCAAAGTGCCCTCCTCTCCTCTAGTCTTTGGTTCACATACTTTACATAAGGCCCTTAAAGTACAGAAACAGACAGAAACCTGGTGGGTTTTGTCGCCCCCAGACAGTCGCTGCTACAAAAAGCCCCTTTTGCACAGGCTGCAGCGGCCCCGCGGTGACTCCAGCCCCGGCCCGGCCCCTCGGTCCCGCTCACCATTTCCGAGGGACGTAAAGGTCCACGAACTCGCCGGCGTCGTTCTGCATCTCGCGCTGCTCCCTGCCGAGGCACTACGCAGAAACACCTGGGAGCACCACGGAATGCGCAGAGCTGAAGGGACCCGCGAGGGTCACCGAGTCCGAGCCCCGGCCCTGCACAGGCAGCCCCGCGCTCCCAGCCCGCGCCCGAGAGCGGCGCCCAAAGGCGCCCGGAGCTCTGTCAGCCCTGCGGCCGCGGCCGCTCCCCGGGGGCCCTGCGGAGCGCCTCACACCCTCTGGGGAAGAGCCTTCCCCCAATACCCACCCGAACCCTCCAGGACACAGCCCCAGCCCTTCCCTCGGGTC
>VZRX01018097.1:45034-211661 GCA_013398075.1 Notiomystis cincta | reverse complement strand
CGCTCGCCGCTTTCCCGGGGATTGCTACTCTGCTTTGAACTTAAATGAACTAGCCCCGGACCGCGGGAGGAGGAGGAGGGAGAGCCGCGTCCTCCTGCGCCTTCTGCCGCCTGGCCGCCGGCCGCACCTTGCTCCGGCACCCCCTCCCCGCCGCCGGGGATGCTCTGAGCCCTCCCAGCCATGACACCCACCTGCCCCCCGGCGCCGCCAGTCCCTCGCTCCCACGGACTCTGCTGACTCCCCAAGGCCGGCGCAGCCCTCCCGCCCCCCGGAAAGTACTTCGCTGCCCGCTCCGCCGGGCAGGGGGCCCAGCGCATCCCGCCGTTCCCTTCCTCTCCTCTCCTCGTGTGCTTTTTTGTTTTTTTTTGTTTTCCTTTTTTTTTTTTTCTTTTTTTTTTAAATTTTTTTTCTCCCCTAAGTCTTGAAGTTGAGTTTTAGAGGCGACACGGCGGCTTCAGCCGATTTCTTCCCCTTCCTTTGCCTCCCCATGGATATGCACTGCAAAGCAGACCCCTTCTCAGCAATGCACCGTGAGTACTGGAGCCCGGCTCCTTCTGCTGCTGCCCCTTTCTCATCCCTTCATTCTTCCTTCCCCAATCATCCTTCCTCACCTGATCCTCCTCCAGGTCCACCTTTTCACCCTGGCCGATCCCGGGCTTAGAGAGGCGGTCAGAAGGCAGGGCGGACGCTGCCGGTCCGAGCAGCAGAGCAAGGATGCCGGGCAGCCCCGGAGCTGAGGGGAGCAGAGCTCCGTACCGGCAGTGGGGCGGGGGGCCAGGACCCCCAGTCCGAGGGCAGGGAACTGTGTGCGGCTGTGCCTGGGCTGCGTGCCCTGAGAAAGCCCCCTCCGAACCAGAGCTATCCTCCGCAAATACACTTTCCCCATGGCCCCGCAGACAACAAGAGTTTATTCTGACTCGTGTCAGCCCCCGGGATGGGCCCTTTCCCTGTCCGTGCCCAGCCGGGCCGGGACTCCCCGCAATCCTCCGCGGCTTTAACCCCCCAGATATCCCCGCGATCCGATGCTCTTTGCTTTGATTTCGGATTTCGGTGGCAGAGAGGGAAGACGCCAATTTCGAATTAATGGCGGGTTAGTCGGTGGCTGTTCTGTGAGTCGTTTTGGTTTGGCGAAAGGCTGGACTGCGGGAAAAATAGGACAATTGTATGGCTGGGAGATGAAGTGGCTTTGGAGGCTCCTAAGAAGTCTCGATCGCTTCTGGTTTATTTACCAGATACCTGGTGGGAATTTTAAATACATTCCTGGCACAGAGGAAAGGGCATTCGTGCTATATTTTCAATTTTAAAAGGCTTTCTTAAGAGGGGAATGAAGGAACCCGAAAAGCCCCCTTTACCAGGGACTGTAACAAGGAATTTCCAGCGATTTTAATTAAACCGCAGGAGAGAAAATAATTCCGAGATTTAAATTGAAGAAGAAAAAATACAAATAGAAAACGGAGATTGAGAGAATGTTGGGTCAGGAAATGAATAATTAAGAGCAATTTGTAACTTTTGACACCGAAACTTTTGAGGACACGCCCTGCCCGCTGCATAAAACACAAATCGAAAAGATAGAAAATAGAAATGCTTGAAGTTTAAAAAAATCCCGATTTTACCTTGAGAAGGAAGGCGCAGAAAAACAAACCCATGATTACATCCCCAAACGCGGATGTAGGTAACTGCCTTTCTGTTTCCTAATAACCGATTTCCAGAATACATTGCTTAAAATGTGAGGTTTAATTTCCGAAGAGCTTTAAAACAGCAAATAGTCCGTGCATTAGACATTATTTTTAGTTTTCAGCGATGCGACCAGTTTCAAGACACGGTGTCAGTAATTCCAGCTCCAGTACGTTCCGAAACATGTCAGCAGAAGAAAGAGGCATTTCACTGTCGCTGATTTTTTAAAAACTCCAGGGAGATGCTTGACCAATTTTTGGCTTCCGATTAGGGGAAAAAAACCCAAACCCCACCAAATCTAAACAAAACAAAAAAACCCCACCAACATTTAATTCATTTCGTAAAGTGTATTTCTAGAGCTACAGACCTGGACATTATTAAGCAATTAAAACAAATGCGGGCACAGGCTCCTGACACACAGACAGACAGACAGACAGCATCACACGGTCGGTACGACAGCGGCACGACTGAGTCTGTGCAGATACAGATGCTGGCACTTACATGCAGATAAATACACGTAAATATCTGACTGCTCTGATAGAAAGAATCTTAGAAAACCACGGGGCAAAACAAAACAAACTCGTGTGAAAAATATCCGGACTGCAATAATTTGAATTATTAATTTTTAATCTTTTTGCATCTGTTGCCTTTTAATACTTTGTAATGCGAGTTATGATAGGTGCTTTGAATTATTTATCATGGAGTTGCCGAAGAAATTGCTATCTTGTAACTTTAGAGGCAACATGTGCAGAAGGGGTTCTGAACAAATGAAGGAAGAACACAACAATATATACCCGCGGGTTTTAGTGGAGGAAGATAAATATCCCCCGTCCCCTCTGAAACCCTAAATATGTTTTTAAAAAGACTAACAAAAGAATGCAAAAAATAACCCCGGTTCAGCGGGGAACGACGAGAAAGCCAGCCGGCGCCCCGGCCGATGGGGCTGGGAGGGGATGTGTGAAGGTGTTACTGAAGGGGTGGGGGGAGATGGGAAAAACTCTATTTGTGCGAAAGGACTTGGATCGATCGCAGGGCAATGAGAGTTTCCACTAAGTTCAGAGCCAATAAGTCAGTGTCAGAAGCAGGAGAGAAAAAAAACTCAACGAAAATACAAACAGATCATTTTTCAGCAAACTGCAAAACGAACTAAGATCTCTTGGCGAGGAAAATACACGAGGTTAGGGTTGTGTGAAAGGAAAGCTTTAATACAGAGTGCACTCCACAGCTATATCAGCTGGATATTCCGGAGACAGAGACGCTCAGGTAGCAGCGCCAGGGAAGCTGTACCGCCTGCGAGCGGGCATCTCCCCATGCCCTGGCAACGGCGAACTGCTCTCGGCTCTAACGTAGATGTTTGATTCACGACCAGAAAGAGATATTGTCTTGTGTCCCAAAAAGAGATATTTCCCTTTATCCCCGTCACTCCATTTCTCGAGCCCACGCTTAGCAGGTGCATACTTATTTTTTTTCCCGAAGTTATTTCTCGAAATGGAGAAAGATCGGGGGGGAAAAAGCAATCCTAGCAGTCCTATCTGAGAGAGAGCGGGTTTTTGCCTGGAAAGGGGGGAACAGAGGAAAACGGAGAATTTAAATTCTCCCTGAATTAGATTTGTGTGGTGGAAAAAAACCCGGAACCGTACGAGTCTGTTAAATTCTTTTCCTGGAAAATTTTTTCCTGTAAAGATCGAAAGCTAATGACAGAGAGGGTCTGCCTGTAAAGGAACACCAGCTGCGAGACTCAAAATATTTTCTTTCTCTCTCTCCCTCCCTCCACTTCTTTCCCTTTCTCTTTTTCTCTGTGAGTCCTTTCAACTCGCATCCCAAAATAACGGGATAGGACTGCTTGCATGGGGGACATGGTGCGGGGTGAGGGAGGGCGGAGTTCGCGAGGAACTGTAATTGACAACGTGATAGAAAATCCTGGAAAGAAAATGAGAGAAAAAGCCCAGGAGTAAAGAGAAGGGGGTCTGCGGCAGGGTCCGCCAGGAGCCTCTGAGAGGTCGGGCTCTGGAGTTCGGGAGCGCATCGCTGCCCTGCTCTGGGGAGAGGAGCGGGCGCGGGCGCTGTTTCCATGTTCGGCCCACCACAATGGCCCTGAGAATCCACCGCTCCGGCATCCCGGTCGGGACCGCAGGAGAGCGGCTCGGGGAGGGCGGGCGGCGTACGGGAAGGGGGAGAACAGTCTTCCTCCGACTCGGGAAAATTCATTCTGCCTTCTCTTTCCTTTCCATCTTTCCTCCTTTTATGTTCTTTCCATCTTTTCTCCTTTTATGTTCTTTCTTTCTTTCTTCTTTCTTTCTTTCTTTCTTTCTTTCTTTCTTTCTTTCTTTCTTTCTTTCTTTCTTTCTTTCTTTCTTTCTTTCTTTCTTTCTTTCTTTCTTTCTTTCTTTCTTTCTTTCTTTCTTTCTTTCTTTCTTTCTTTTTCTCTTTCTTTCTTTTTCTTTCTTTCTCTCTCTCTCTCTCTTTCTCTCTCCCTTTCTCCTTCTATCTTTCTCTCTTTCTGTATATTTCCTCCTCTTTATCTTTCTCTTGTTATCCTTTTCTCTCATTTGCTCATTCTCCCTGTTTTTAGCTCCTTCTTTTTCTCTTTCTCCCTTTTTATCTTCTCTCGCTTCCTCACGTCCTGTTCCCCACTCCCGAACCCCGCCATCACCTCCATCCGTCTGTAATAACTGGAGATTTTGCAGTACGAGTGGTAAAGAATCCACGACTAACGGTGTGTTTCTGGTGTGCGTGGGTTGTTGTGTTTTTTTTATTTCTCTTTCCCCAGCAGGGCACGGGGGTGTGAACCAGCTCGGGGGGGTGTTTGTGAACGGCAGGCCCCTACCTGACGTGGTGAGACAAAGGATAGTGGAGCTGGCTCACCAGGGGGTGCGACCCTGTGACATTTCCAGGCAGCTGCGGGTCAGCCACGGTTGTGTCAGCAAGATCTTGGGCAGGTAAGGAAAGAGGCAGCTCCTTTCCCTCCCCTGAGACCGCAACGTTGCAACCCTTCCCCGCTCCAATATGACCTTCCGCCCTTCCCGCGGCACCGGGCTCTCCCCGCCACGACCCCGAGCGGCCCCGGCACCTTCGCACAGTCGGAGACCGCGGCTGAGCAGGGCCCCCTCCAGCTGGCAAGGACGTGTTTCTCCCCTGCCTCCCCCCTTCCCTCACCGGCGATGTTTGAAAACTCCTGGGAAGAAAAAATAATTTGAGAAGGGTGGGCAGGAGGGCGGGAAAGAGAAGGGACGGGAGAAAGAAAACGAAAGAACGACCAAAAAAACCCAAATCCATTAAAAACAACAAAAAAAATCCTAACTCACAACAATCCGTAAGCAGCCTTACCAAATACACGGGTAAATAAACAAACAACGGGGCAAATAAATAAATAAATAAATGCCCGCGGTAACCGATCGTGGCCAAATGAGGTGTGCAATATCCCTGGGGGCTATTCGGGGAGACCCAGCGCCCTGGCCCGGCCGCTTGGATGCGGAGCGGTGCGAGCAGGCGGCAGAGCCCCAGCCGCCGGTGCGTGCGGTAGGCGCGCTGTGCCCGGCGAGGGCCGGGACAGAAACGCTGTCGGCAGCAGAGCTAATGGCCAGCGGAGAGTGGGCTGGAGCTGCCCTGTACGAGCACCTGTTTCAGAGGGACCCGGGGCGGGGATACATCGCTGCATCCGCCACCCGGCCAGCGCCCCGAGTCGGGGAGATCCGGGCGGGGGAGTGCGAGCCCGCCACTGCCCGGTCCCCACGGCCCCTCCCCGGCCGCCCGGCCCGACCCCGCGTTCGGCGGGCTTCGCCTCCGGACGGCTGCATCGGGGAGAGGGTTTCTGTTTCATTTCCCAACCCCAGGGCCTAAAAGGAGTGTGTGCGTGTAAAGCGGGGGAAGGGGGAGGCAGCGCCCCTCGCTTCTAGCACACACACAAAAAAAAAAAAAAAAAAANAAAAAAGAGGAAAGGGAAAAAAATAAAAAAGGAGAGCGAGCCCTAGAGAGGCGAAGGGATTGCTTTAGCCCCAGGTCAGGCCGCCTGGCGCCTCGCGGAGCTGCGACATGCAGCGCCCGAGCAGCCACGGCCTGACGCCGCGTAGCCGCGGGCCGAAGCCGAGGTGGGGCACGGGGCAGGGGCCGCGGGGCCCTCTGAGGGCCACTCGGGCTCGGAGTGCTCGAGGACGGCGGAGCCCTTCCCGGCACGGCAGGCCACTGACCATCTTTTGTGCAGGTATTACGAGACGGGAAGCATCAAGCCCGGCGTGATCGGAGGCTCCAAACCCAAAGTGGCCACCCCCAAAGTAGTGGATAAAATCGCCGAGTACAAGAGACAAAACCCGACAATGTTCGCCTGGGAGATCCGGGACAGGCTATTGGCCGAGGGCATCTGCGACAACGACACGGTCCCCAGCGTCTCCTCCATAAACAGGTAAGAGCAACCCCGCAGCACGCGGCCCAGTCGCATCTTTACGGCCCCTTAAAACCCCTTCCAACAGCGAGGACGGCCTAATCCTTCCTCAGCCAGAGTAGATCCAGCTTTCTCCAGTCNGCCCCGCCGTGACCTCCGAGCCCAGTTCCGGGCAGCGGGACCGAAAACAGCTGCCCGTTCCGCAGCGCCCGCCCCGAGCAGCGGGTGCGCGGATGTGTCCCGGGGCTCGCTGCCGCAGGGCCGCAGCTGGTGCCCGCCGCCTGGCCCGGGGGCAGCCGGGGGCCGGGGCAGCGCTGCGGCGAGAGCAGCCCGGCACTGCCGCAAGGTTTGGCGCTGGTCGGGCTGGAGGAGTGTGGGGCTGCGGGGCCGGGGTTTCCCGTGTCCCTCGAACACCGCTACCGGGGTGTAGACGGCCTCCAGCCTTGCCAGGGTATTAGAGCTCCGAGCCGAAAGGCTGCCGTCCTTTTCTGCCAAGCCGGGCTTACAGCCGCGAGCCGCTGAGCGCGGGAGGAAGGATTCCCTTGCACCTACTCCCCCGGCTCACTCCCCATCGGTAGCCTGAGGGAACGGCTAAATTTGCCGGGCGGTTCTTTACCCGGCTGGGGAGCGTTGCTCTCCGCGGTCCCTGTGGCCCCGACTCGGTCTGATCCCTGCCCTCGCAGGAGGCTGGGCAGCAGCAGAATCGATTTTGCACTAGCGAACCATTTCCACTCTCCTTCCCCCCACTTCCCCATTTCCTCCCCCGGCTGCTAGGGTGCGGATTTTGTTGTTGGAGGGACTCAGATTTGGTCTCAGGTTTGAGGTGACAAAAATAACCATATGACAGACAAAAACCCAGGATCGATGTAGGAGAAAAGGGAATAGATGTAATCAAGTACTGACAGACGTCAAAGCACAGACTGTTCACATGCCTGCACGTTCAAACACAACATACACCAGATCTTCACACTTTGGCAACACAACACTTTTGTGCACACAGTAAAAGTAATTACACTGTTTTAGTGTTATGGATGTACAGACACCCTGACTATGCCCACAGAAACACAACCTCTAGAAACCGAGTAACACAGAGATATTTGCAAAAGGTATATACATAGGCATGGAGTATCTCACCAATAGAGTAAAAATACTTTAAATTTTGGATGCAATCCCAAATGTATGGCTCTTCCCAGTCAAATAAACATACATAGGGTATGTGTAAATAAGCATGCAGGCTTTTGTAGTGTCTACATAGAAAAAATGCACAAATCGGTATATTGGCCCTTTTGATATATAACAAATTTAGCCAGATTAAAAAAAAAACCCTGTTGTATTTATAGCAAGGGAAGCAAAAAATAAATAGCAAGGAAAACACAGTGCTATTTTTTTGTCTTGCACTTTTCATGGCAGATTTATCAAAATATGTCTAATAACTCAGACTGTGTATTTCTAAATCTGGCATCCTATATAAATGGGTTTTAATATTTTGCAAATGATATGGAATTATCCCAAATCATCTTGAAAACAGCAGGTAGAATTAGCTAGTGGAATGTACCTTGGCTAAGAAAGATTCCCTCAGACACACTGTCTCTGTAATATACTGCTAGGCTACCCTAGGAAATTATCCCTGTGTGTGCCATCTGTATTAAAATGGTTATTAAGTTATGAACAGGGTAACATAATACTGATCGGTTAATTATACACCCTCCTAAAAAACCTCCAGGTCTCTGTTACTCTCTCAGTCAGGTATTGAAATAATAACAGTTTGACATTCAGACACCTTACAAAGGCAGCTGTGGAAGGACAGACAGCTATCCCTGTAAGGAATCGAGCTGGTGGTGAGGAAGTCCAGAGGAACGGACTCTTTGGAGAAATAGCATGTATGGACCCAACATACATTTAGACTTCAGCTAGCTTAAGGGATCTCAGAAACCAAAAGTCACTGAAGTCTCAGTCCTATGCTTGCTGGACCCAGTGCCTCGTGTCTGGGTTGTGATGTCCTGGGCAGAAAGCTGAGCACCAGGTTTGGCTCCCACCATGCTACCGGTCTGCGGCAGGGCTCTGGGAGTTTTGTACCTCAGTTTCCCCACACGGGAAATGAAAACTGATTTTTCTCAGAAGGAGGTGGAAACAGATGTCAGTTAGATTTGTGCTTATAAAATACTTTGAGGACAAGTGTTTTGTAGCTGCTAAGTATTATTATACTAGAGAGGCTCAGCTGTGACCCACCACGGCAATGGTATTTGAGTGTGTAGTCCCTGAGGATCAAGAGCATTTTAGCTTCATAAGATTTAGTCTTTCCCCACTCATTTTAAAAATTCAGACCCAACTTCCCACTGCTCACCTTTGTATGAGGCTCCCCAAAATTCACATCTGTGAGGGAGGGAGCCCATAACACAGGTCATAAAATTTGCAAGTCTGTCCTAGACAAGAACAGGACAGCGAACTGGGAAAAAATCACAGTGAAATAGGAAATATTGAGTATATTAGGGCCCAATCCAAGTGCTGTGGAGAGCAGCATGAACTTCATCACTCCAGTGACTTTCATGACTCCAGGTCACAAAACTAACAAAACACAAAGAAGGGACTAAGCTTACAATTTAAATATACATTTTTCCTCTCCCTCATTGTAAAATTTCACATACAGAATCATGTCAGTTCTTTGTAACAGCAAATCCCTTACCTGCAGTAAATTGTCATCTCTCTGATCACCAATCACAAATTGGAGTTAATCTAACACTTAGTCTCTGAGCAGCTTCAGAGAGATGACAATTTTAAAACCTAGCCATCAATAAATATCTGTCTTCCTACTTCTGCAAAATGTGAAGCTTCCAAAGCAAAATCTGGTTTGGCCCAGTGTCTAGAACAGTTAGAGCTACATCCAGGAGCATTTAAATATCTTAAGGCAATTATCAAGGCATTTACAGAAAAAGAAGTTTCCTATATCCCTAGATAGACTGTGAATACTGTGCTTCAAAATGGAGATGTCCTTGTACACAGAAAAAAATTACTTTGGGTTTTTACAAGACTTCCTGAAAATGTATTAATTACATTTTATTTTCTTTCTGAGAATTATTCTAACATTAGAAAAG
This sequence comes from Notiomystis cincta, assembly GCA_013398075.1. Taxonomy (NCBI): domain Eukaryota; kingdom Metazoa; phylum Chordata; class Aves; order Passeriformes; family Notiomystidae; genus Notiomystis; species Notiomystis cincta. The sequence goes on along the minus strand of VZRX01018097.1, from coordinate 202,517 downwards.
GTTTTTGGGTGAGAGACTACAGAATAACACAGTTTCAATTCAATTTTTAAAGTCTCCCTTAAACAATTAATTTTTTTTTCTGTTTGTAATACATTGATTCTGTGTGCCTACATTGCACTGATCTGTCACTACTGCACTGAGAATAGCAGGATGCATTTGGGACGACATTACTCAGTTCTGAGTTTTATCAGAAACTTGTTCATACCAAACTCATGCAGACAAAGGGTAGATACAAACTCTAGTGACTTAACTACCCTGTCAAGATTCAGGGAAAAATAATAAAGTCTGCTATGCAGTAGATTTCTCTTAATTACGGGAAAAATCTAGGGAGTATATGAGTTAATAAGCAAAGTGCACCAGAAATGTCAGGATCGAGATCGGTTTTCTCTGCGCCAACAGCTTTCCCGTTCCCACTTCATAGGTGAAGTGCTCTGACTACGAACCAGTTGTGTATCTGTAGGTATACACACATACACACATACAAATGGGTTTATACACATCCATATATGTAAACTCACACACACATACACAGCACACGTAACTGAGAAGCAGGCAAATGACAGAAGATGTTAATTCTTCGGTAGGCAATTAATGCTTTACATCGCTTGAGCACCTTGCTTCTTTAGCACTCTGCCAGCCCAAACTTTTCCATCTATCACATGACTAGAAACCAGTTATCTTTGGTCACTTCAGGTTAGACTATTTCAACTGAATTTAGACACTGCTAAATTTAGATGCTCCTCGTGGCAGTCTCCTAAAATGAACTAGGAGGCAGATGTTAGTGAGAACTTTTGCTTTGTTTAGCAGAACATATAGTTCACCTAAGAACATGGGTTTCAGGAGATGATAATCATTCCAGAAAATCTTCTGAATTAGCCAGTGTACGTTAGCAGGAACAGGATGGAGCACATCACGGACATACGTTCACCGTAATGCAAGTTGCGCAATGGACATTGTAGTTTAAGCACTATTTCCTGCTTCTCTTAAATTAATGAATTATCTTGGACTAATGAAAGGTCCAGAAAGGCAAAGCAAAACAACCTCCCCCTGATTTGTACCTCTAACCCAGTTCTTGGATGGCCAGGTTCAGTACTGGGGACTCCCAGTTAGTTCTTAGCCAAGGCATGCCAAAGGTAAAGCATTTCAGAGTTTAGTCAGTCTTCTGGATACACTTTGGACCCTGAGTTCCTGAGAGCAGACCTAACTAATGCCCCATGGCAGAGAATAGAGTTTAGTGGATATATTATCTCAGTCAAACTGCTGTATGCTTTTTCGATTTTCTCTTAGGTATTGGGTATCCATTAATTTCTAGTGTTAAACATATGGTTTAGGAAGATGTTTCCATTTTCACAATATAGCAATTGGCTAATGATGTCTAGTTAAAGTCTCCAATAATGATGTGCTTTTAAAAATACATATGGAAAGACACATACATTGACTTGGATTATAAAGACCAGTGAAATATACTTGTACAGTGAAATATTATTGAGCATATGGCCAATTTCAGTGGCTGTAGGCAGACCTGTAGTTTAGAGCAAAGAGTGGCATATTCGAAGATCAGATTTCTCTTACCAGTTCTGACATTAATTTTCTGACTGATCTTAGGCAGGTCACATGGACTCCTTAGGAGGCTGTTTTGCCATCTGTAAAAGGAAAATAACAGCTTTTAGTTACTTTTGTAAAACTCAGCATGGTCTTTCGCTAAAAACGTCCATCGAGTTCAACACTTAACGAGAAAAAGTTCAAAACTGAAGCTAGATTGTTTTACATCAGCTGAAGCTTTAGCTCATGCAGTTGAGGTAAATGTAACGTTTCCAGACAAACAATTGTCTGGTGAGAAACGGGCGCATTAGGGCGGGGGCTGTGTTATATGCGGAAGAAATCAGTATTACGCAAACTGAGCTTTCTGAGCCACCCTCGCTAGCCGGCAGCAGAGAACTCCCCAAAGGACATCCTGGCCACAGTCACTGGTGAATCTCTTCTTGTTTTTCCCCCTGAACAAACCTGGAATTCTTGGAAGACAGGTAATGAGTCTGGGGAGAAGCTGGAAGAGTAGAGAGTGTCTCTAATGGCAGCAGGTTCATAGTGATCAAAAGCAGTGACAACTGCATAGTCTGCAGGATGAGCTGCCTGAGGTTTAACCTGCACGCGCGCTCTGTGTGTCACACAGACCTATCACCACCGCTAGTATTTAGTAGGCACAAGTCCATTTTCTCAGCATAAAGACCAAATATTTGACTTGTCATACAGACTGGATTTCCCTCTGTCTGGCATTGTTTTGCTGCAAGGGAGAGGTGAACAAAACTTGTCCGACAGTACTCAACGGAGATTACCAGGACTGGTAACCTGGCACTTCCCAGCACGTGCAGAACAAACTCGGGATTCTAGAAGGAATCCCCTCTCCCAGGTGATGCTGAGTCTAAGGTTCCTATGCGATTTCCTGCATCGGGGCATGCTCTCAAGGTAGAAGACTTCTACTGCCAGTTGCTTTCAACTGAGCAAAGAATGTAATCGGGTCACACAGGGCTTCATTACAGGGAATATACTCCTTTAAATTCAGACTCTTTTCCATCAGACACAAACCTGGTATTATCTTCTTTTTATCATTGCAAATAAAGGACAGGCTCATAAAGCAGAGGTTACAGACAATGTTACTGCAGCTGAAAGAGTAAATGAATGCTCGCAGCATTTCTCTTTGTCTTATTCATCGTATCTGGCCATTGGAAGGTTGTATGGGGGGAAATACAATAAGCTAGCTGCATTTTTTCTAATTTTCATATTGCAGAGATATTAGTTCAACAGAGGCAGTTAGCAAGTAGAATTGGTTGTGCCTGGGAAGTTTTGAACTCCCTGTTCTGTGAACCTCGAAGTTCAAAACCGTATCGGCCCCTTTATCATCTAAAAATCCCAGCCCTTCCTTTTTTTGTAGATGTACAAAAAGCTTGATTTTTGCTGGCAGTTAAATATTTTCAAGGTTTTGCAACTACTGAATTATTGCTGCATTCTGCCATGGAGGTAGCTGCACTTCTGCGCTGGGTGAATGAGTCTTATGGAGCTAAACCTCATTTACCAGAATCAGTATTATATGAAAAAAAAACCTCATTTGACTTTGGGAGAAAAGAGAAGAAAATATAAGTGGCTTGGCCAAGAAAGGTTGAGCACAATATAGTGATCTGAAGGGCACAGTCCTTCCAACAGGAAAGGAATTATTCACATTTAAACAAAGCACTATAGGCAGGAATGAAGGGAGGGAAATAAGAAAGGAAACATTTAAATGGTAGCAGAAGGTATCCCCTGATAGGGAGGTCCATTAAAACATGGAATTGCATCCTACAGGAATTCCTGATTTCTTGGAATATATATAACTATGTGGCATTAATAACAAGCAAATATACAATAAGAAATAATCTTGTGTTGGCTAAAGAGACAGATAATGGTCTAGCAGGCCAGCTGGACCTTTTATGATATGATGACATGGTGCATACAAAACAAAGTCGTGTTTTCAGACATATATCAAATGTCAAAAAACTCCCATCTCTAACCTCAAAGCCTAGTCAAACAAAAGATTTTCATATTACTTGAATAACAGTATATGACCTCAAAATGGTTGAACAAGGCTGAGCTTCACTTAGATCCATTGTCCTTAATTAAGGCATGGTGAAATTCAAATGGAATTTAGGCTCTCCACTTAAAATCAGCTAAATATTTAGAGATAACACTTTTGGTGTTGGGCTCTATAAATGGAAAGCTAGAGACTTCTAAAAACATTTGCCATTGGTCTGACATCCACATAGCTCACTGGGGGTTTAGGAAATTCCATCTGTGTGTAGATAGCTCTAACAATGATTACTACTCATGAAAGCATCAGAAAGGTTTGAGTTCTTCTCCCAAATGATTATTTTTTAAACTGAGACTAACAGGAATGAGGATTTTTTCCACTGTAATCCAAATTAATCTATTGGAGCCTATAGCTGCATTGCCATATTTATCAGTCCCAACTGTTTAAATTTGCCAAGGCAGAGCCTAAACTGTGTAATTGGCATAAGAATCATGAGCACTTGTAATACAATGTAGGTTTGTTTTCACTTGTTTTCTCTTTTCGACTCTAAATTTTAAAGGGGATTTGGATATTTGACTCCTATTAAACAACTTTAAAAACATCTTAACAATGCCGTCCTTTGAGTCTTCTGAGAGCTGACAGGTCCCTTTTCAAGCCCCCATAAACACTGGCCACATACTTTATTAAATGAGAACTGAAATTCTCATGCTACCACTTGACTAGAGGAGCTGGGAAACCCACAAAAAACACCGTTAGGCTGGTGATGAAATACTAGACACTATGATATTCAGCACTAGCCTCCAATTTTCTCTAGTGCCAGTAACTGAGGGCTGATTTTGCAGCACTTACATGGCTATCTACCCAGCTGAAAATCACAAATCTAATCACTTGGTTTCCAAACTCCTCAGGGTGCACTTACAAATATTCATTTCCAATCAATTTACACCTGCTAATATTTCTCAATGCTCACATGTGATCACAGAGTCAGAAGCAATGCCAGTGCTTACGATTTCTATTGCAATAGCATAAAGAGGCTCTGTGCATAGATCACAAACCATTGTCCAAAACAGGCACAGCGTAAATAGGAATTTCTTTCAAGAGGCACTTTTAGAAAATCAGTATCTACACATGTTTTGGTTTAGACCAGCCCCTTAGCTTCTACTAGGCTCATAATTCAGACAGTCCTCAAGGTTCCAGGGGTCCTGAAACAAACATCTTTGTCTGTCATACGAAATGAGATATGTGGGAAGGGCTCACTCATCAAGTCCAAGTCTAGGTAAAAAGCAGAGCAGAACTGGAGAGTCCTTTTCTGTGGGCTCATATTTGACAAGACAGAGGCTGAACACCAGCTAGGCTGAAAGTGCCTCCCCCCTCTTCCATGATAAGTAGGCATATAAATAAATAAATAAATGGCATCCTAACTGCACTGAGAACTCAATAAAACAATCACATCAAATATGAGGAGGTATAAATCTCATGTCTGCACAGGTAACCCACTCAATTGCTTTTATTATGGCTCAGCCTGACTCCATTTATTACCATCCGTGGCCTGGGTGAAGGATGTTTGCATGGAGGGTGGTCTCCTGGTGAAATCCTATCCCTGGAGTAGTGACAATCAGCCCATACAGAGGTGGATTTTGGTGGGGAGACCAAAAGCAGATCCATCTGTCTGCATGAAAACCAATCAATAACCCTGTAACTAGACCCCTTGTCACTGGGAAACGGACAACACAATAGTTCAATCCTGGAGCCATAGGAGAGGAATAGCTGTGGTTGGGGCATGAAGAATTACAGGATGTATGCATGAAATGTTTGAGACATATGGAGAGAATATGTCTGTCCATACAGATACTGAGGAGGAGTGATGGTATAGAAGGAGTGTAGAGGGTACATTAGTATACAGCAGGCAAATTTGAAAGACTGATGTGTTCAGAGATGGGTATAGGGAACAAAAAACCAAACTATACTGCATTTTTCTATAAGGGACATTTATACAGGGACTCTGAGTGCAAGGCAGATAGGTACCTTTGAGGAAATGTGCCTGCTGGTTGGATACTACCTACTGGTCTATGGTAGGGAACACGTGTCCCTGAGCAGGCACATAGATGGTGACACAAAACACTGGTGCGCAAAAGGAAGCATTTGCAGGAGTTCAGTGCAGTCAGGGAAGGATATTCCTTTGTCCTTTGTCTGGCTTGGGATTTATGTGTGCACTAGTTTTGACAGAGAAGAGGAAGAGTGATGTGCCAAAAGCCTGAGCTAACGGACTGTGAGTCCAAAGATACACTTCCCAGAAAATGCTATATATGAAACATTCACCCAAACCTTCCTGTTAATTCAGGAAGGGAGATTCTGGTGGCTTGTCTCTGTCTCTATGGAAAACAGAAATAGGACATTTCTTGCTTTTGTCATCCCCTAGCTCTGCAGTTCCTGTAGCATTTCTAAAACCTGCACATTGTTCCCCATGCTTCTAGCGACTCCCCCAACACATGCACACATGCATACATACACAGGTGGAGTTTGCCTCTAATAACTGTTCTCTCCTGGGGACAAATTTACTATTCCTACATTGAGCTCCATTTTCAACTGATCCTCCTCCTTCCAAGGTAAGAATTCTTTCCTGTCTGTATGGGTCCAAGGCATAAGGGTTAAATAGCCATTTATGCTCAGAAGACAAATTGCTTCAAGATTAGTGATCAGCTCTGCTCAAAATGCCCATCACTGTATTTCATCTGAGAAGGGTGGTACCCATGTTTTGCAAGGCAGACTGATGTCTGTTTGCTAATTTACACAAGCAAAAGCAGAGACTGTGACCAGACAACAAAGTCACAAAGGAGACCCTCACATATCTGTCAGACAGGATGCCCTGTACCATATCTAGTTCCAGGGTAGTTTGCAGAGTTCTGGCAACAAAAAGAGTGCTCATTTCATTAGAAGGATTAATATCCCAGTCCTTTGATTCTCAAAACCAATCCTCATTTGTTTCAAACTGGGCCAAAATACAACAACCTCCTTAACCCCACTGCCCACTTTCAAGCTCTCACTTTAAAATTGCATTAGATTCCTTGAGCACTAAGATTTAGGCTCTTCTTAAAGGGATTACTGCCTTTCAATATACTCATGTTTCTCTAAAAATTCTTTAAGAGCAAGTTTTGGTCATCTGCCTCTAAAAATAAAGACCACAGCACGATGTAGCTAAGTAATAGTGCCTGTTGTTAATATTTGCCTAAATTTAGGCCATTTCTTGGTTGTTTAAATGCAGACTTTTGAACTTGAAAAATTAAACATTTATACATAAATTACACAAACACAACAAATACATACTCATTTATAAAATCAATGTGAAAGGAGGAGATGTATAAGAGAAGAGAAAAGGAAGGAATAATATTCCTGAAGGAAAGGATATCGTGTTTGCAAACCAAGTGCATTGGTGAAGTGTATTTCAGGGATACGCTAAGTACAAATGTGCCAAGGCAGTGCAAGCAGAGGCAGAGAAGAAAATGTGCAATGTCACAAATTCCCTTTCCCTATGGAACAAATAGAAAATTTAGAGCTTAAAAGAGACAATGTTTGTAGTGTTGACTCCGACAGACGAGCCACAACATGAAGTTTCCAGAATAGGAAGAGCACAGTTGTGTGGGGATGGGTAAGGAAAGGGCAAGAGATAAGGATGGACAGAAAGGCTAAAGCAGATTCGAGTTGCATATTGTCAAAATCAAACCTGAAAGCAGTTTGGGCCACTGTGCCAAACAAGATGCTGAGTCATTCAGTATTAACATCCAACTCACTTATGTGGCTTTAACAATTTCAGGCTACACATGTGCCTGAGTTTAGGGCCTGTGAGTATGAAGGCAGACAGGATGGGGACAGAGTAAATGGGTCTGGCTATATGTAGATTCTTGTGAGGGGCACAGGCAGGAGAGTAGAGAGGAACGGCACGAGTGAGTTCATATGCTTACACATGAGAAAGCACATATAAATTTGTAAAAAGATGAGTGTCATGATTCTAAACCCCCTTTGCAGTTTGCATGAGTTTTTGTGACTTGTAAATATTTAAAGAAAAGTGCATGCCTATGGAATACCTATGGTTCTTCATGCCCTGCAGACAAAACTGTGAGAGCTGGTGGCACAGGGAGACATGAAATGGAAGGGAGTGTGGCTCATTTCAGGTGGATATGTTTACAAGGAAATGCCCCTGGCACAGTGAAAGACAAGGGATAGTGTGATCCTGGGGAATACAGTCTTTTGAAGCACGCATGAGGAGGATGCCAGCCCTGTAAATGAAGCCTTAGCACTGTTCAGAGCACCACCTTTCCAAAATGAAAGCACCTTCTGCACTGCTTGAATATGCCCCAGGATCACTCTGTGCACAGTGAAGTAATTTGAGCATGGAAACCTGGGTGCATTTGTGCAGATAAACCTTTGAGTCCCTATTGTTCCAGCAGACAATCTTCTCTGTAATGGATATTTGGGTGAGACATGCCCTATACCCCACGACATGTGTACAAGGAGGAGCGCGGGTGTATCACTAGGGCAACATGTCCAGCTGGGAGTATAGACTTATAGCAAGTAGGTATTATTGGTCTGTGTAAGAACTAAGAATAGTCTTATCCATGGAAACAATGTCACAACTCTGCAGTTACATGCAGGGAGTCACAGTGGTGAGCAAAGGCAGGGCAATACCTGGGACTCTGCACAGGATTCTGCACGACTGCTTCCCGATGGCCTGAGAGTCCTGTGAATGCACTGATGAACTATGGCTCTAGGCAGATGCAGGGGGGGATCCTAACAGTGCTCATATCTTTGTCAGCAGCTCTTTTGGGCAGATGTGGGGATAAGGTGCTTTGGCAGCCATACCACCAATGTGCTGAGGAAACACAGCTGGTGAGATGGGCAGCATCGGTAACACAAACACATGTGCAAGCATATGTATGACAAAGGGGCATCTGCTGAGCTGTGTGAACACAAAAGGTGTACGGCAGGGCAAATACATATATACAAGAAAATGTCATGCACAAGTGTAGGGACGTGCCTGCTGTGGGTACCAGGCGCACCCGAGGGAATGAGGGGTGTATATGGCATGATACATTTGTCAGGGAGTGGATGTGTGGTAGTTCACCTGACACATGATGCAAGAAGAGGGTACCTGGGGATAATGGGGGGCAGAAGAGATTACACTAAAGGAGATAATTCTAATTATAGCTATAGTTTAATGCACTGGACTCTGCCCTTCTCTCCTCTCCCCTCCCCTTGCACTCTTTTCCTCATTACCCAGGTTATCTTGTTTGGGTTAAGAGGCCAATTTCAACAGACTATAATTGAAGAGTGAAGAGAATCTGATAAGATAAGGAAGGGACATCATTCCTCAAGGGATCAATAGAGGTTTCATGTTCCTCCTTCCCCTGCTGTGTCCCTAACACGCTAACACTCTGTGTCCATGGGCCTGGTTTATTTACTCTGCTTGTCTGCAAGACTGGGAAGGAAGTGCGGGAGTAGAGGGGGGCTGTAGCCCGTCTGTCACACAGCGAGAGCTGGGAAGGGGGCATAAGGAAGGGACCACAGTCTCCTCTGGGACTCATGAGGAGGCAGGGAGGTGACAAGTCTGATACCCTCCTGGCTTTGGCAGGGGCACAGATTCACAAGGGAGGTGTTCACCTTTGGCCTTTTATCTGGTTGTTGCGCTCTGCAAGGAAAGGATATTGATAATTTTTCTATTTTTCTTGATTTAGACTTGCTTTCCCTAGCATCCATGTGCAGACAAGCTCAAGCTTTTTATAAGCACTGACAGGGCAACCTCTTAGGGCCCCTCAGGGTGACTGAGGCATAATTACCCCTTCCACAAGGAGGGCTGGTAGCTAGTAGTTTATGTTAGTATCTGAAGTTCAGGCTTGCCAGACCCAGTATCTCGTAAGCAGTTCTTAGCAGTTTTTTGGACCAAACTGACATGTGAGGATCTCCTTAAGAAACATGAAGCGGTCTCAGCAGTGAGCACAGGTCCTCATGGCAGGGCTGCCGGGGCTCCCACACTGCAAAGGCAGAGTTTGCTCCACTCCTGACTCATGCTCTTGGGCAGGAAGATGCATATCTCACAGAAGCAATGTGAGGTCCATAGGAACCCGTGCCCATGTGAGATGCATATGAATGTGCAGGCAGCTGGGGCACTGTAGAGAAATCCCTCCAGGAGGCCCAGCCTCCCAAATCAGGCAAGCTCTGTGGAAGTTCCCCTGTCCCTGCAGCTGGCGTAGGAATGCTCAGGCACAGGGAGATGAGCTGAGAGGTCAGCACAGTACAGGATCCAATCCAGATCCCACACAACAGGGCTGGGCAAGTTGCTGGAGAGACTGAGACACGGAGGGGTCTGGGGCTGAGATATCTTCTTCCAGCTGATTTCTCTTTTATTTTTAACACCCAGAGAAACAGACGCTGAGAGCAAGTCAGTCATGCAGTGAGCATGTGGCAGAGTTGGGAATACAACCCAGATCCCCTGACTCCCAACCTCAGGCTTTAACCACTAGACCATGCTTCCCTCTAAGCCACCTTGAACTTTCCTCAGTGAGGATGGGGGCTACTAAGCCTCTGTGGGCTGCAGTTTACCAAGCTGTCAGGAGTGTGCTCACTGGACCGCCTCACCAGAGACAGCCTTCCTCACGCATGCTAAAAAAGTTGAAAAGAAATTCATTTCATGGCCGGTGGTTGCTTAAAAAAGGCGATTCCAGCATATGTATGTGATAAATGTTAACTGTGCATTAATCGCATTAAAGAGGACCCTATAAACTTTTCATTTCTAATTAAATTCTGGCCGGTGATTCTGGCGAAGCCAGCTCACTCCGGGCCTTTGTTTATGTGGAAAATTAAAATGCAAATACAATGGAATTTATTTCCATTACTAGAGTGATATGCTGGGCTCCTCTGTTTAACAGCCTCCAATTATTTTTCAAACAGGTCCCTCTCCCTCTTTCCCTCCCTCTCTCCCTTCCTCACTCCCTCATTTTTTTTCCTTCTCCCTATTACCCTGATGCTGCTACCCCAGTGTGAGGGGTGGGATCTGGTAAAACAGTGGGTGGGCTAAGGATCATGTAATCTGTTCAAGGTCAAATTCAGGCCAGAATACACAGGAGAAAGTGAGGAAAAGAGTGTGAGAGCACAAACAAGGGAGCAAGGGAAGTAACAAGGCTCAAGCCAATGCAAGGATGAGTAAGGAGTTACCTGTTAGCAACCTCACTGAAAAATATAAGCTAAATTCACTGGCTTGCTAAATCCCAGCCATATAGATAGCCTGACTGAGAGAGGTCATAGATCTTTCCCTGATGAGATATTTTGATGAGAGGGTACAATTGACAACTCTCTCTGGAAGTTTTCTGGATCTTTCACAGCCTTTTTCATAGACTTCGTCTGGATGTGACTGCTGCTGGGCTAAATCCTGATGGCTGAGGCAGGACAGAACAGGCCCAATGCCAGACACATTGTCTGCACAGAGCAAATAAATTCATGCAGCAATGACACATAATCATCAGCTGAAAAATAACTGAACTCTCTTGCTCATTTCCAAGGGACCAAATGTGGCCACACTGTCTTAAAGCATTACTGCACCATACCTGCACAAGTCAGAAGCCATTGCACAAACCCAGAGATTCATTGTACGTTTAAAATTTCTTAACACATACATTCACTGCTAAATGCTGCTGACACTGAGTCCCATTCTTTCTTACATATATGAGAGACCCAGGTCAGATCAGACTTGGGAACACTGCTAGTCAGTCACACACAGATCAGAGGCATCTGTTAACTGACACAGATGCCCTTCTATGCATTAATGCAGAAAGTCATACAAGAAGACCCTTGCAAAGGCAAGCGTGCACTTCACTGAAGACGTGTAGTAATTTATAGATCCTTTCACAGACTCAGTCAAATCTATTTGAAACTGCACGGAATTTTCTTGCACGTAATTGTGAAGAAACTTATCCAAAAAGGTAACTGAAAGGTCTCAGCAAAATCCCTGAGTACACCAGAAGACACACACACACCTTGAAGCATGCAGCTGAGAGCCAGCCAGACATGCCACCCCACGTGTCACACATACACGAGAGACATACCTTCGGCATGCCCCTCTGGCAGGGAGAGCTTGTGAGCCAAAGGGATATTCTTTTAGTGCATGTGAGCATCTTAAGGAATCACCTAGTGTAAATGATCCTGCCCCAGCCGAGACAGGGAAACAGGAGAAGGACACATTCACTTACAACACTGAAAAGAGGCCATTACCCAGTCAAACAACCCAATCCCTGACATCATTATTCAATACACAGGAGCCCTGAAATGCACACTAACTCAATCACACGATTACAAAATAATACTGATGGAATCAATGAGACAGACATGCGGTCATACAAAGCACACCCAGCCTGGTGTTAATACACAATAACAGCCGCCCAACAAGCAAATACAAAACAGCCATTCACAACCACAGGGCAAAACACCAAAACATGGGGCCACATTCTCAAAGGAGACTTGAAAACTCTGGTAACAAAACCCCCCCTTGCCAGAGGGGTATTAGGGTATGGGCAAAATCTGGCAGTTGTCAAGTCTAGTGAGCAGCAAATAGTAAAAGCCTTGTTGAACAGCACAACCAAGCACATTCATATCCTAGTGAGGCTGGTGGACTCTCAGGGCACTCAGAACCATTCAGGATTGCACCCACAGCCTCGAAATAGAGTGGTCTAGTGAAGTGACACCTGCTCAATGACCAAAAGCATCATGCAGGCACAGATGAAAACACTGTTCAGCACCCAAAGCCACAGAACCATCTCACAGATGTGCCTCTGCAACACAGCCAATTCCTCTTCCCAAACCACAACAGCACCCCCAAACCTACCACAGCACTAGTGTCTTTCCTCTTTAGAGAGGAAAAAAGCAAAGTGACACACAGAACAGGCTCATAAGGCCTCAAATAATCAACCTTCCTTGTGCCTGGCAGATTGTGCCAGACCATGCTAACCCAAGCGCTTAACACACAGCCCAAACAGCCAGCTTTTGCAAATCCTGCATGATCTTCCTGGGAGGGAGATGGGGGAACAGGACTGTAAGTCCTTTCTCTGGCACAGCAGGCATCAGCTTGTAGCAGGTTGTGTGCACAAGAATATGCTGTTATTGAAACAGCCAGCAAGGCTGGGGGAAGGCTGCTGTTGGTTGTGTGTGCCTGCGTGCGTTGTGTGTACAGGAATTCCCCTTCCTCTACCCAGTGCCGCTGCTTGTAGCCATTAAAAAGCCCAGGTCCTCATGCTGGGTGTTCAGTGAGTATTGATTCAGTCTGCAAGCAATTTTAATATTTCTTCAGGGACTTTCCAGCAACAGCACAAGTCATTAATTCACCCTCCCAAATTGCTTATTCAATAGAAGGAACATGGCTCCTGAATAAAGTCCCAGAATTTATGTGACTCACATGAGTCAGGAGGTCAAACAACTGTTATGGAGCGAAGTTAAAAATCCAAATAAAATATTGACACTTTTTTGGGAGTGAGAGGAGGGGGAAGGGGGAAGGGAAAGAAAAGGTATTTAAAATAGGGTTTTGTTGCAATGCCCCCAGGATAAAGAACGGAAAGAGATTGAAGACAAGCTGGAGTTTGTAAAATCAATGGGATTTATTGCATATCCGCTTGGCATTTAATAACTCCTTCCTTTCCATCTTCCCCTGCTCTGTTTGTACATGGGGGAGATAAAAACTACAAATAGCCAGCCACAAAGTACACAGATGGACACCCCAAACACGAACACACAAAGGCAGGTAAATGCAGGATGAATGTTACTGTGAGGCAGTGGCATAGCATCAGAAGGAACTCTCAGGACTCAGTATCTTGGCTGAACTAGATAGAGCCATTCACATAGGGCATTACATTATGCCCATAGAGGAGCAGGGAGTGTGTGTCCACAGTCTCAGCCAAAAATAGACTGGGAGGGGAAACTGAGGCATAGAGTGAATTAAAAGACTGCTCACTCACAGAGCTCATCAACAGGGATCCAGGTCTCCTGGAGCCCAGTTTGTGTTTTTGCTGCTGAATGCTGGTGCCTTTTACAGGAATGAAAGCACTCACAGTGACCGAGCTCAGGCCTCAAGAAGGCATCCATCTCACAGGAGGGACACACAAACCACACAAAGAGACGGATCTACAGACACCACGCAAGCCCATCCATATGCAGATAGATGCACGCACAGATACAAATACATATGTGCTTTACTAAGCTCATTGACATTCAGAAAGCAGCACAGCCAGATCACACACACAGAAGTAGGAGCACACCTGCAGACAGACAGGCCTGCTATGGCCTGTGTGTACAAACCCACAAGCACACACACACACATACTGACACATCAGTACAGCCCTGCAGAGCAGCACAGCCACACTGAAAGCCACTGCCTCTGCAAGCCTAGATTTTACTTACAGTGGCATCCTCTCAGCTAGCTGCATATAAATGGATGCCCACATACACTGAAGTGCATTCTGCACAAGCATATTAATATATAGGACTGTCTCCTTATTGCATTATACTGTGGCTGTTTCAGTGAAACTATGCTAATTTTCTACCACTTAAAGATCTAAGACTGCTGTAGCCATCAAACAACATTATTCATAAGCAATAACTCCATAAAAAACAGCACAGAAAATACAGCCTAACCATCTAATCAAACAGTACCGAATGGCTTAGGACATTTAAGTCTCTTTCTTTGGTTTCTTTGGTTTTTTGTTTTGTTTTGTTTTTTGTTTTTTTTCCATTTGGCTGGGGTTTGTTTTGGTTTTTTGTTTGTTTGTTTGTTTGTGCTTTTTGTTTTGTTTTGTTGTTGGGTTGGTTTTTTTTTGTCTAGTTGACTTTTTTGCAAAATCTTAGGGCAGCTGCTTTCTGAGATGAATTTTCCAAAAGGGAATTTTTCAAGGGCTTGTTTGCATTGTGATAAAGATATTTGACAGCATTTCCTTCCTAAGGTATCTTTTGACCAAATACACAGTGTGTGTTTAAATTAAGGAAGGTAATGAAAAATTTGAAATTTCCATAATGATGCTTCAAAAATATTAATATTCTTGCATTAAAATATGCTTCTGTCTTACTTCTAAGGTTATTTGGTTCATGATTGATTTTGCAACTACCTTTTAAAAATGACATGATAGAAACTTGGGTTTACCTTATGCTACCTCCTCTCTTCTTAGACTACAATATATTCAAGAAAAAATGTAAAGGGAGTATTGTTTTTTAAATACTATTGCCTACGTCCCTCTATATTCCTCTGCCTATAAATCCTGACTGCATCTGATTAAGTTAGATAAAAAAAATTAAATACATGCTGATTTACAGCTGGAGGCATTCTGATTCATTAGGTGAACAAGTACTTAATTCAGATTAAGGGGACCATGTTTTGAAATAATGGAACTGAATAAAATCACTAAAATTCTCTAGAATATCATGATTTGCAGAAATTATATATCGTAATTTGCAATATTGTATTCCACTGCAAAATCCTAAACTGCAAAATTTGAATAATTCAATATTTATGACTCAGGTCTTCAGATAGTGATAAAAAATTGCTGCATCTCTTCCATGTTTACCCCAGCTAGTGCCTGGTTCAGCGAGTCAAGCTTTAGACAAATCAGTCTTAGAGATCACTAAAGCTCACTGGGAGAAAAGTTGGCTGCCCGGGGATGTAGGGATAAGGAAACACTTGTGCGTGTGGGAGGATCATTTAAACCGCTCCTCTTGGGAGGCCGGTTGTCAATTCGGAGTTGTTCAAGGAGTCTCAGCTGAGATGGTTTCATTGAAAGGGAAGAGAAAACAGGCTTGTTTGCACAGGGGCAAACAGGAAAATTAATCTGAATTAACTCTGCAAGTACATTGGTTAAAAGCATTAAAACATTGTTCAGGTGCTCATTCAAAATTTGAGTGTCCTAAATTGAATTTAGTTCACTTCATTTCCAAAGTGAATTAAACGAAACTAAATTAAAGCTGCCTTAATTCTAAACAAGGGAGTCAGAGGTGTAATGCAGTTTAACTAGACCACTTTAATTTCACACATTCAGTTAATTCACATTATTTTGCAGAGCCTTATGTAGATAAACCCTTAAACTGCTAGCTCCTATAGACAGAGACGGTACTTATCCAAGAGCCAGGAAAAGGGGACTCAGGGTACTCTTTCAGTCAATGCAACTGTAATGGAAAAGGATGGATGTAGTGGGTTGGTGGAGGCCCACAGAAACCCACAGTTCTGCAGTTAATCAGATTGAAAATCAGATATGTTTTTTAAGAACAGAGCAGATCTGCATTCACAAACTTACACAATTATGCAAATGCACACACAGGTATGGGCCTTATAATACAGCAAGGTTCCACATAAATTATGTATTGGTACTCAGATATTTTAGCTATTACATCATAGATACTATAGCCTTGTTAAAGACTGGTGCTAGGTCACTGGCACTTATTTGTAATAAGCGTGTGCTGTACAAAAACATCCACATAGATAGCTGATGGTGGTTGCAAGCCACACATCTGAATATTTTCTCATAAAGCTCTGTTAAAACTTGAAATGGTTGAACAAATATTTATTAATTCTTCATGGGGCCTGACTATATAATATGTGACCCAAATTTAGACACATTTATAAATGCAGACTTATAGGCAAAGATAAGCAAGTATGCTGGCTGTGTGGTGAATTAAAACACACTAAGAAACAAACACTAATGCATTTGCCAACACAATATGGACACATAAACATACAGCTTGTATCTTTAAACACTAGACCTGACAGTGACTGACATGAGCCAAACAGACTGGTTACAGATTTATCTTTTCACTGTATAAAACTAACTTTATCCTATAAATATGAAAACTAGAAAATCTTCTACAGAGACAGGCACCAACTTGATGCTGGGAGCCTATGAAGCACCCTCATCCTGAAGTGCTCACTTGTGCTTAACTGCTTTGGGTGGTACAATAAAGCAGGGAGTAAATTATACCAAGAACAACAAGGACTAAAACAGGAAGGCAAAGATTCAGGTTCTCTGTGAATATTTCCTATGTGGTTTTGAATCAGAACTTTATTAAAATTCCACCACTACATTTCAGTGTAGTTGGAACCTGCCTTTTCAATAAAATTGAAACATACTATTTTTATTTTTTAGCATAGTCACCAATTCACCTGAAAAAGGTAATTTTAAAGGGAAAACCCAGAATTTTTCCATTCTAATAAGACTTATATTCTTCTTACAATTTTGTTGATTTCTTTAAAACACGAGGCAAAAATAACATTAGACACATTCTCAGCACTGTTTTTAAAAAATAATTTTGGCAAAAAGCTTCTAATGGTAAAGAGTCCATTGTGCAAATTTTCCCCAGTTCTGACAAATGTAAGGGAGGCACACAAAATGACACCCCTGTAAAGGGGATCATTCACTTATCCAACACATGCAAGCACGTACTGCAGTGCAGCATTCTGCAGAATACAGAGATAACACACAGCTAATACACAATGCTGCCAAACCCAAAAGTTAAAAAGTCCTGAGTGAATACCCTCCAAAATTAAGAGATTGGCATAAAACTCCCATTGCTGTAAATAAGATTTTTTTTCCCTTTGCCTCCAGTTCTGGCCCCTTGGGAGGGAGCCAGGTCCCACTTCCACATAGTCCTTGCAGTTATGAAAGCCAGAAATACCTTGGTATTAAATGAAAGCTGAACTAATTGTTTATCTTCAAGATCTGAGGCTTTACACAAAATTCCAGGTATGGCATAACTTGCAAGAGGGCTGAGAATGTTATCTACATTTATCTGATTCCTCCCAGTTCAAGACTCCCTTCCTAGTACACACATGTCTTCTGTTAATCAAAATGAATGTCCACAAGGAATTCAGCACAGACTCCTGAATTTTAATAACTGGAAATAGGCTCAAAGCAAAGCTTTCAATTAAAAGTTCCCATACTCCAGATTAAGATATTTAACCTTGGCAAGCCCATGTGTTTCTGTAGGTCTTCTTAACTCACTTGCTGGCACAGCTGCTGTTCTGCCAGCTCCAGCCCAGTCACTGTGTGCTGGCAGCTCGTGGGGCTGTGCCCTATGCCAGCTCCATGCTGCTGCAGCAGCACTGCTGGCGGGACTCAAGCTGGCCAGTCTGGAGGTAAAAGAAGATGACACTTCAGAGCTGACACTCTGAACTACACGTCATTGCAGCGTAGGTGTAATCAGAAAACAATTCTTAATTCCTAAGAGCTCAAAAATTTCTGGGCCTTTTCATGGCAGAAATGTCTTTCTAGTGAAAGGGATTTTATCTACTAGTGATGCTTTTCTCCTGTTCTTTTCCTGTGGCTTCTTGGTTTTATAGCTTTCGGTCTTCTGTTGCAGAGATTATGAATTTGTTGAGGGGGAAAGGTAGATCTGTAGTGGCTTTGATAGATACTTTGATGGATGCTCTGAGTTGAATGTCTGCTCCATGGTTGCCTATGAGATTAAAATTTGGACTCGATGACCCATGTGCATCCTCCCAGGCCTGTGTTTCTACACCCAAGACCAGTAGAACTCTTGCTGTTGTTTAAGATTTCCTTAATTCACCTTAAAACCGGGATGTAAAAAACCCAGGATCAAGTTTGCTTCCAATATTTTGCTAACTGTATGATATCTTCTAAATGTTTGGATTTTAATGAATTTCTGGAAGAAAGCCTTCCAGATGTGAACTGAGTGTAATAACAGTACAAACACCTGCCTGAGGACATTTCTATGGTGCAGTCACTGCTCAAGTGCAGCTCGTGTAGACATACTTTAGCCAGATTTAAGCCAGCCAGCCTGGGTCCTGATGGCTCTGTAACCACAGCTTTGCATAGCACAGCAACTATTCAAGCACACCTGTTTCCCAAGTGGGCAAATGGTTCTTACAGCCTCATGCAGCAATTCATTCTAGGAGGTCAGGCTAGGTAACCTATACACAGGGGACTGACCGCTGTCCATCATCAGTACCAGGGGCATGAAGTTGTATGTTACTGCTCAGCAGAAGGAGGTGGCAGGCCAGCCTCCTGCCTGGCACATCTACTCTCAGAAGGCAGACATCTTCCCCTTTCTTTCTTTCTTTCTACCCCTCTTCCTTGTCAGCACTTGTACCATGTAGCACAGCAGAACTGGAATGGGTAGAGATCTGCTAGAAGCTGAACATTAATGCTCTGCTCAAATTAAATGAAATAAAACCATATGGTGTCATCATGGGTCACTGATTTAAAACAACAAAAAAAATCCTAGCTCCTCTCTAAGCCCTTCAGATAGTAAAACTGATGCTGTGAATTGTGCCTCTTCTTAGAGTGCAGTCAAGAAATGCAGTAAGAGAAATGGGCAGGATTGGGCTTTCTCTGGTGTTCGTAGTGAGCAGGCTAACCTGGAACAAAGTGACACCTTTTTCCCCATGTCTGCAGGCATGATGTCAGTCTAGCCCCAGTGAAATTGATGAACCTACACAGATACAGCAGATACAGAGTCAATTCTCCTCAGAGAGAGCTGGGATTGTGTTTTGAAATATGTAAGGCATCTCCATTTTGACCTCTCATCTATTTGGAAGCTTTGGGAAAACAATCCCTCTTCATGCACCTTTTAGGACTATCAATCTAATTAATCTGTCATATTTGTGCTTATAGACTAACATAGTACATGATCACCCTTCTTCTCTCTCCTTTTCCAAAAGGTAGGGGGAAGAAAATGCAATTTTCATGATAGGAGCAAGTTTGAATGTGTGAATATTGCTTGTGGCCCCTGAATATGGCAGGGTTTGAAGGCATTCTGGTGCCTTGGCAGGGAGTGCCAGAGCCCCAGGCCAGCTAGCAAGGAAGCTGAGTCGGCTGCTCCTGCCAATGTCAGCTGTTGTTCTGAGGGTTCTAAGTGTTGCAGTAGATTTTGAGAGCAGTAGCTTCTACAGCTCCCACCCCACTTTGTAGGAAAAATTATGTTGTGGCTTTTATGTAGCAACTGCAGCTCTGATCTTCCCAATTACATCTGCTGTTGCAAATTCAAACACCACCACCAAAGCCTATGCAGCTGAAACACAATTCCTGTTGCTTTTGCCTATTTCCTTTCACATACAGCCACTGTCAGCAGGGTACATGTCACTTCTGCTTCAAGCAGGAGAACGAAGCCAATACTGTGCTACAGCTCGCTGAAGCACTTACTTGGCCCCTGTTTATTAGAGAGTCTGAGCCCTTCACTCCTCCTTCCAGCTGTCCTCACTGTGCCCCAGGTGGCACGGCAATGCTCCTATCTTCACACTTCAGGCAGGAAACAGAGCACAGAGAGAAATGCCATTTGTCCAAACTCTTGATGAGAGAGGTCCATGACGGAGCAAGAACTGAAGCCCTTCCCTAAATCGGATTAGGCTCTAACTATCAGACTTTCTATTTCCCTTCCTTCACCCCCAAATCCCTTGGCTGTTTTCCTCACCATGTTACAAAGCTTGCTTTCCATTTTGAACTTTGTGCAAACAAGACTTTCCCTCCCCCCTTCTTTTGCTCAACCGTGAATTCAGCTGTGTTTCAACCTATGCACAGAAACATAAGACTGTCTCTTATTTGAACCAAAGCCACGTTCAGAGTTCTTTATGCCTCCGCAGGAGCAATCTGCAGGTGGGATATTGTTGGCTCCATGGGGGCTTTCACCAAAGACCCCAAAGCTGCCTCCTCTCATCCCATGTTGTGCCTCTTTGCCAGCATCACTGGGATGGTCACAAGCCCTTTCGTAGGAAGCCATCTGACGCAGAGAAGGCTTCAGTGTCTCACTGAGCCCTGCTCCGTGTCCCCCGCAGGCTGCCTTGTGCGCAGCGCCGGCACAGCCCGTGGCTCAGCACTACAGCCCGGCACTAATTAAGCAGTGCAGCACAGCAGGGTGTGTGTGCCTTGGCCATCACAGTCTCCCCTGGACACACTGCAGAGAAAAGGCTGAAGCTTCACAATGTTAGCCTTCCAAGAACCACTTTAATTGCCCAGTAATGCACACCCTGGGGTCTTGTAATGTGCTTCTAATATGGAGCATTTAAAATATGAACACTCCAAAACAATTACAAGGAGTTTGGTGCTCTGCTGAGTGTATCCTTCCACTCTCAAAAATAATCCATGACAAAGGAATATGATCAAAGTGAGGATACCAGTGCTTTCTGAAATCTGTCAGAGTCTTCTTGAGGCAGCAGGACACACCAGTCTTTCCTTCAGTTCAACTTCACTCTGTTCTTCCAGGATTAAAAAATTGCTAGATCGTGACTCCAGATGATTCAGTCCTACCTTACCTCTGATCAGCCCTTGTATGATTTTTTAATTTGAGATACTGTCAAAAGACTCTGCCAGCTGTAGTAAGAGAGAAGAAACCACAGAGTATGTTAGGCTATAAGAGAGTTTGGATAGAAATGTCAGAGAAGCAAGGTGAGTTTTCTACGATCTGTCATTCTTTTAGCAAGTAATTTCTGGACAAGTTTAGAAGTGATTTTCTACTTGCTTATTTACAAGGAGTGAAAGTTCTTCTTAGAAAGCACTTGGCTAAGCTAATTTTAACTGCTAATATTTCTGTTACATCTCTTGATTAGAGCTTGTTACCATTGTAACACTATAAGAAAAGATTTTTTTTCTCTCCGTCTCTATTCAGAATCAGGAAAAGGATTTCCATTAAGACTGACAAAAATAATGAAACAGAAATCAAACACTGGAAATTCATGATCTAATGTTGAACTTTTAAGAAAGTCAAAGGCATTTGAAAGTAAGCAGTTGGTTTCAGCTGATGCTGTATGTAATATTAACTCTAGAAGGAGTTACTACAAGCCAACTATGGCAACTCATGAATTGCAGGATGGATACATAATTCACAGTATAATACTATTTACTGTAATGACATTATATGCCATCACTTAACATAATATTGCATATTAAATTCAGATTGTGAAATGGAGTTCAGTTGCTTTACTGCAATCAAAGATCTATAAATGTCCTGTTGCTGAAACTTCAGAAGGTTATGTATTAAATCTGTTTATATTATCCAAAACTCAAAGTAGTCAACTTGTACAAAAATCTCCCACTGGAAAATGAAAAATGGGAATTTATAGTAAGTACCAGTTTATGTTCCTAACTAAATACAAATGCTGTTATTGGAGTCACTGATTGTGATGGAATTAGAACAGAGATGAATTTAGTCCAAAGGGTCAATTTCTCTCGGAAGAAGATGTTTGAAAATATTGGCATTTATCTCAAGAAATCAGCACTGCTAAATGGTGTGCCAGGACTTGTATCCCTTCTGCTTTTGGGAAGGGCCAAGATGTAATCTGCAAGACTTTGACGTGTCTGAAGGCAAGAACAAGCCATCAAAGACAGCAAGAGGTGATTGAGGTTTTGCGACCTCTTATCCAGCAGTAATCCAGAAATCCTAGATTTGAGGCAGCAGAGCTGGCTTAGTGCATATTTCAATCCCTGGTAAGGGTGAGAAGCTTTCAGCAGCACTGAAGTTTAAAGACAGCATTATTACGCTGCATTTGTTGCTACGGGGCTGGGTCAGCTCTGTTCATCTTTCATCTGCTGTTTCATTAGGTGGTCTCGTGTAGGACAGACTCACTTGAAGCCTCTCAGAGCAGCAGCAGTGCTGCCTTGCTGTCCTGCTGTTTATCACTGTCCCTAAGTGAATCGACCCAGGGGGATGCGCTGCCGTGTTCTGTACTGAGCATTAGGATCCTGAAATTTCTCCTCTTTCCTTAAAACACTGGAGTTCAGTCCTCACTTTAGAGCAAAGTAACACTGCTGGGGAGAGTCTTTTCAAGACCTGCCTCTTCTTTTAGCCATAGAAAATATGTTCTACCAGAGACCTCATTAGGTTCGCTGTGCATTTGATGCCAAAAATTATTTGACCCAAGCCACTGGAGGCTGCACAACCAGAACTGCACCCCTCTGCTCACAGTTTCCAGACACTTTCTTTTGACATAAAACCAGTTCCATTCTTAGGAAGGGAATGTTTTTGAACAGAGCCTTTCACCTCTGGGTCACTAGCAGAAATCTGGCCCTGCTTGGTAGTGACCGAAAATCATTATCAGCTGACAGCTACTTGGTGCAATGAGCTGGTGAGTCTCATTCCAGTTCCTAATGGACACATCTCAGTAAACACAGACACAACTGGCACTAACTGGTGTTCTCAGCCAAGAGACCTCGAACTGAATGGGGAAGGAAATTGAACCTTCCTCTTCATCCCCTGCCTGGGTTTTGGAATATTATGGACAGGCATTTTATACCTGCAGCGTTTCACAGGCTGTTTTTACTCTAAATGGCTTTTTGAAACTTTGCAATTTTCATGCAGCATGATTCAGCACAGCCTGATCTGCTATCTCAGTATAATTAGACTCATCTTATGGTTCCCCTCAGTAGAAGCTGAGCTGTCTGGTGCCATCTCCCAGTACAAATGGCAAATCTGATGTCATATCTCAGTATGAATGGAACCGTCTGATGTCACCTCAGTGCTAACAGGACGTTTTATAATATGTCATCTAAGGCTGCAGGGGAAATCTTCTAATCCATTCACTATGCTACACTACTATAGAACATAACACAGTATAATGTGTAGGTTAACTTAGACACCCTCAGGCAGATTTTGGATAGACGGATAGATGGATGGATAGAAACATTTATACAAAGTATACATATATTATATCACTCTATTGATTTTAAAAAAGTTCCAGGACTGCCTAGCTATAATGAGATTTTTGAACTTTGTGTTGCGATCAATGAGGGGAATATTATTGGCCTGGAGAATTGATATACCCGCTCTCTGTGGCTTGTTCTGCTCCTGGACTGCCCCTGCCCCCAAGGTGTACGATTCCATCAGACACTTAACCTCTTTTACAGTGTCATCAGGCTAAAAGGAATCTAATAGTGACACGGGACTTGTGCTCAGCACTCTGGCACTATTGCTTTCCTGTCACAAATAATTTATAGCTTTCTATTTCCATCCCTTTGCCTGCACCCCATCCCCTTTTTCTGTTTCTCTGGGCTGGGGGAAATCAATAAACTCACACAACCGGAGTGGCACTTCAGGGGGTTTTAGGGGGAATGTGAGACAAGAGGGAAAAAAGAAAAAAAAACAGAAAAGAAGAAAAAAAGTTATATTATTTGCCAAAGCCCACATTTCAGATCAGCTCCTCATCTAGTTTGAATGGTATGACCTCAGAATCTGGCCCTAAGGCCCTCAGACACTGTTTGTATAGGTTCTCACAACTATATATATACCAGGGCATCTGGTACCACTGTTCTATATGGAGTGAGGATCTGGATCTCCATCCTCAGCTAGAACCCTGGAATTCTCTGCCTCCAGCTATGTCCCAGGCAGCCTCTCTGCCACTCCAGCTATTGGTCAGGCTTTATTAAGCGTGTAGCAGAGTTTTTTAACACGCTGAGGTGAGATGTTCTCTTTCTTTTTCTAAGAAGGCTTCACTTTCAGGAATTGTGGTTTTTAAAAATTGCCCTCACAATGTCTCTGCCTATCTCTGTCCATGCCATATCACCCATTAGCCATACATTTGCTCTTTGAAGTTTTGCCAACTTATTCTTTAGAGCAAATTTTTAAGGGAAGCTCTCAAGTGGGCTGGGAGAATCTTCTCTTTGCTTTCACCTTCTGGAGAGACTTTTGGGTAGAAAATAAAGCTAATATAATGCAGAGCTAAGAGTTCCAGAAACTCAGGCTGAAGAGAATCTGCAGCCTACACCCTAACTGGAGCAGTTGAAGAGAGGAGAGGCTTGTCTTAAACTCAGAAGAGAAGTTGTTTTCCATGGCCTTCACAGCTTACTTACTGAGTTCCTTGGTGGAACAGCTGTTCCCAACTCAAAGATACCAAATATCTGCCAGCAGTCAGGGCCCTTGCCAGTCAGGTACCAGGTACTAGTGATTTTCTTTCACCACTGACCTCAGCTGGATTTAAACCAGTGACCTAGAGGTGAAAGATTTCATGTAACAAGAAATGGAGCACTGACAATTACAGTTCAGTTTCTCATTCTGATCTACATTATGAGCATTCCGATGTCTTTTTGAGTTCCCATGCTGTGTTCATTCACCACGTGACAAACACCAATTTTTGCCCTGTTTGATGGAACTTTTTTTTCCTAGTGATCTATATCCCATCACCACTCCCTACAGAAGCCTTCTGCTTTCACCTCATTTATGAAGGGCAAGGGCTTTGGGCAAGCCTTCTACAGTTCAAAGCATTTAGTCAGTCAGAAGGGTGTTTTTCCGGTAGACAGCAAAATTAAAGCTACACCATTTGTAAATTCAGCAATGTCTCTATCAGCTGCAAAGACTGCCTTGTGATTTTGCTCACAGATGAGACCATGAATGACAGTGCAGCTGTTAACACACAGAAGATCCCTAGCTCGCTCACTAAACACCATCCTTATGCAGTGAACACCCAAGTTTGGGGTAAAGACAACAGAGCAGAAATAGAATGATTCTCTGAGAGCTGGACTATTAAAAGCAGCAGAATCAGGACCACAAGACAAATGAAGCCACTCTGCTACACCAAGAGCCCAGATCAAGCCTTCAGGGACTGTGGGTCTGCAAAGGCACAGAGAAGATGCATTTGAGTTCTGAATGTGTTTTGTTCTTTTCCAGGATCATCAGAACCAAAGTTCAGCAACCTTTTCACCCAACACCAGACGGGAGTGGGACAGGTGTGACTGCACCAGGACATACTATTGGTAAGTAGACTGGCATGAGGGGTGGTGACAGGTCAAGTGGAAATGGGGATGAAGCTTAGTTGAGGGAACAAAGTCTGACAAGCAGATGCTAAGCAGAGCAAAAGAAAGGAGGGGGTGGGGGAAAAGAAGCCTCCATGGAAATCAGAGTTTTCTATTCTTTGTCTCCCCTGTTGCACTGCAGAGAAGTGAATCACGGAGAAACTAGTCCAAAGTAGGGGTTTGCCCAAGTGATTCTGCCTTAACATCCATTTCACGTTCATGCTCTCTCCTTCATCTCCCTATAGAGAAGTACTTACTGCTGTCCTGTCTAAGAGCCAGACTTCACCTTTTCTCTCTGACTCTCTTTTCCCCCCTACCAATTTTTATTCTCTCCTCAACCTTTGCTGGAATTTGTCCATTTCTTAGCACTAGTAATACACAAACATGGGTAAGATATTCCAGCTGCCTCACAACTAAGTTCTTCATTGTTCTAGCTCTACAGTCAGGTATCCTATGGGTGTATGTCACTGAGAAAATGCATTTTTTTTGCTGGGGGAGATGTTTTGCTGGTTTGCTGAGGTGAACAGAAGATGGAGGCTGTAGTAGAGGACCAATGTCTCCTAGTCTGTTTAAAGGTGTTAGATGTGTGATGAGATACTTTTTAATCTTTGGGCTGAGTG
The DNA here is from genome assembly GCA_013398075.1 of Notiomystis cincta. Taxonomy (NCBI): domain Eukaryota; kingdom Metazoa; phylum Chordata; class Aves; order Passeriformes; family Notiomystidae; genus Notiomystis; species Notiomystis cincta. Next base: position 176,589 of record VZRX01018097.1, on the reverse strand, counting down.
GTGGATATGTCTGCTGTTGCTAGCATAGCTTTATCTAGTGACAAACCAGAGCAGGAAAAACATGCAATGTTCTGGGATACTGTGAAATACAGTGGCTTATTTGTGGCCTAAGACTTTCTTAGATTCTGTTGGTTATTGAGAATCTGCTGCTACACAAGGATTTACCGGAAAATGCTCGTCTACATGGGACAGAGCTGGTAGATATAATCCTGTACACAAATTGTATTCAGGAGTACAATGGAATTAATGGGCCAATATGGAAGAGCATTTCTGGATGCCCTTTTAATATGGACTTGCTCACTGAACTGACAATCACTGATCACAACAGATGGAGCTGGCAGATATTATCCCTTCTTGGAACAGTAATGCAATGTCTAGGGAATGCAATGGCTGAGCTGGGATAGTGATTGTGAGTGCTTCTAGGGGGGTCTCTCATTGCTCTGGGATGTACTAGGAAGTGTGGGTCTACACTGGCTAGTGTTGAAAGGTTCTGCTCCATCCTGAAAAGCTTGTGTTGGAGGTATTGATTGCTTCAGGTCAGTGCTTTATGAGCTGAATGATGAATAGTGGCCTGTAAGAGAACTGGGATATTCTCTATTACTGGGACACACTGGGACACAATAGGTATGCCTGCTGGATGCATAGCTCTACCTGTTCTACTTTCTAAAGGCTTGATTATCATGAAGGGATCACTTCTAATCTGGATAACTTGTCACTTTTGATATATTAGAAATTCATAAGCAATCTTGGACAGCCAAGTGGCCAGAGCATTCTGCCTAATGATATGGTCAGTACAAAAGGAAGGCACTAGATTTTCATTAATCTGGGTGGTAGCATGTATCACCAACCAGTCATTCTAGTAGGGAACCGAATTTATTAGTCTAGCACTGAAGTGCTTCTAACCTATGCTAAGAAGGTAGTTTTTCACTAAGTGTTTTGGGTGGGCATGTAAGAGGCTAGTCTGCCTAGGACAGAGTATGGGCACTCCTAGTGAAAAAATGCTGAGGAAATGATCTGGTAAAATATGGATGGACTATGAAGTCACTAGAGAATGTGGCCTATGCAGCATTTCACACGATTACCTTGAAAGCCTGCTCTGAACTGGGATGTAACAACAACATTTAGCTTTTTGATGGAATACACTTACTTGCTATTAATGGCCCTGTACTGGAAGGCTATGAAGCTACAGTATAGAAGTGGACAAGCAAAGCTGGGATGCAGCTTTGCTGGGATACAGTAGAGTAAGTCCTTCAGCATGAGAGACTAGGAATCTACTCAGTGCCCAGGCTTTCCTATTAGACTGGTGGCATGCATAGCTTTCAGCTGGGGATCCCTGAGTGCTGTGCTGCTCTCCTGATGGCCCTTTTTCCCTTTTCCTTTTGTCCAGTGCCCAGCACAGCATCCCCTCCTGTCTCCAGTGCCTCCAATGATCCAGTGGGCTCTTACTCCATTAACGGGATCCTGGGGATTCCTCGGTCGAATGGCGAGAAGAGGAAACGTGATGAAGGTAGGGGGAGGGGAGAAGCTCATCCTCCCTTTTATATTCTTTGTCCCCATGTACAGGCTCCAATTTCAGGCCAAGGTTTGCAGCTGCTCCAGGGGCTAGATCAGTTTTAGCAACAGAGGCCAGTTCCCCGCCACTGCCCTGCTGGCTTGGAATGCTCTTCTTCCGAGGCCCTTTCATGACAGGCTGCATCTCCAGACATCTGCTCAGCAGGCAGAGAGCGTCTCCATTGCTGGAGCTGATCCCAAGTTCATTCACTGCTGGAAACGGCTGGAACTGAACTCCCCAGGTGCCAGCAGGTGCCCGGACTTTGAACTGTGGGTAAACATGGTTTCCCCAACTCACTCGATTTCAAACTAAATGCCATCTTGGAGAAGCACCAGCAATGTGGGGGTTGTCTTTCATTCCCCTTGCAAACAAGTTCCTGCCCTGTGATGTGCCACGAGCTACATTAGCTGGTGATCACAAGGGCCCAGTTTCCAAGGAGTAGCATCTACCACAGCAGAACTGTCATGGTTACAACAGTCTAGGAGCAGAACAGGAGGTCTTCTGAGTACTGTGATCCTAAGGTTGTTTTCTAAGCCTTTCAGTAAGGTTCTAAGGAAACAGAATTAAGCTATTTCCTTTTGCTTCCTACTTGCTGTGAAGTATTCAGGGCAAAGATCCTGAAATGAATCAAAAGTTGGAGCCTCAGGCCTAAATACACTGAGTCAGGAAGGATGGGTAAGGTCTTGGTGCTCTTATGCTGGCTTTTAAACACTTTTCCTTAAATCTGTCTCTTTTAATTTGATTTGTTCTTAAACTGAGGGCCAGGAGGTGACCTTTTTAAAGAATACTGACTGACCAGTTTGTTGGGTTCAGCTCTGACTTCAGTACGTTGTGTTGCTTATTGCATGGAAAGATTTCTTAGGACAGGTGGCTCAGTGTGCTGTGTGTGCTGTGCAGTGCAAGAGAACACGAGAGTTCTCTGTGATATGTGGTGAGAAGAGAAAGCTCTCCTGAGACAGGTGCTGCATTTTGAGATTTTGCTAGTAATTTTCTCAGCATTGGTTCTGGTAAGGTTCACATCTGTATGTTTTTGATCCAAATAAACACAATAATTCTAAGAATAAAAGGCAGTCATCAAGTTCCATTTCTCCCTAATACAAAGTAAAACTAGATGCAAGGACCCAATCCAGCTTCTGTTAAAGCAAATGGGAAGATTTTTGCTGATGTCATTGGAAATTGGATCGGGCCCCAGAGGAAGATCCATTTCCCAGCTAGATGGCAGTAGGGCCCAGCTAAGAGAAAAGCGTAGCAATGGAAGGGCTGAGTCAATGCCTCAAAGTCAAAAAATATCAGGAATAAGAGACTACAAGTATTGCAAACCTTTCCAGCATTTGCCATCATTACACATACAGGAAATAGTGACATTTCAAACTGAATGAAATGTTTCTCTAATGGTTGTGCAGATCTGGCAGTTATTTGAGCATTTTGTGAGTCCTTGTTCTCATACAGTCCAATGTGGTGATCATCAGCTTTCAACATGGTGCCTCCACATCTCATTAAAATGAAGCTCTTCAATCTGGCTTTAGCTACTATTCAGGCTATACCTGGAAAGATCATCCCACTTTAGAGGCAGCCACACAGTCACTTTCAGCCTCAAAACCCAAGCTTTCTTTGGAACAGTACAATTAAACACAGACACAGAGCAGCCATCTAAGACTGTGACACTTCATAATGATGAAATGACAGTAAGAACTATTCTTTGTATCTGTCCTTAATTCATCCCAGGTTTGATTTAGGCAAGTGACAGTGTGCAGCTCCTTGCTGTTGGCCAAGTGCCCACACATCCCTCTGGTATCAAAAAGGTACCAACCAGACGATCCTGTAGGTGTTGCTTGTCTTTAGCTCTCAGACTTTTAGGTGGCAGTTACATGACATGGTCACAACTGCCTTAGATCCTGCCATCCCAGATATCTGCTGCAGGGACGCGTTGTGCTCCTGACCCAGAGAAAGCTCGCAGGGACCCCCAGGTAGCTGCTGAACATCTCTAACCATGAGTTGAGTTACCTAGGCTCACACTAGGCCTTGAGAAATGCTGAAAAATATAGTCCCTTTGTAGGGCTGGGTCCTAAGGTTAGAAGGGTCCAAGGGGAAGCTTTGCAAAGCCAGCAACCTGCACTCATTCCTGAGCAGTCTCCTCTGTAGCTCTCAAGATTGTGATTGTTTCTACTTGAGATGGGGAGTAAGAAAAGTCTGTCAAGAGATGTAATGCAAGTATTTCTTTCATGCTTATGCTGGATGCATACACCTTCTCCGTATTTCCCAGAGCTTCTGAACACTTTGTTGCAGTTTCTTTCTTAACTTCAGGGTTTATTCTCACATTGAAAAGCCCTCGTGAGCTTTGCACATCTACTTTCCAAGCATTTAGGGAGTGGTTCTTCCCTAAAGGAGGCAGAAGAAGCAGCACTGCTCTCTCTTTCTTTCCGCTCTGTTGGACCAGCTCTGCTGCAAGGATTCCTCTGTGAGGAATGCAGTTCAGCAGAAAGGGGAAGTACCAAGCTGTTCCTGAATCACCAGTTCTGAAAACCTTGTTAGCAACCTCTGTGATGGCTGGGGGGAACAGGGTGGGAGAAAGACAGAGAAGCTTCTATGTGAGCACACCCCCTCCCCCAGGTCCTCCTTGCTGCAGCTGGTGCCTACATTAGACAGTAGCACAGATGATTAAGAAGAGGAGAGATAATTATGTGTCAAGATGATGTAGCAGAACTCCCGAGTTGGACAGAAGGAGCCAGACGGATGCATGAGGTGGGCTCAGAGATGGACGCTGACAGCCAGGTGTGTCCCTCTCAGGGAGTTAAAGGGAAGAGTGGGAATCCCAACCTACCAAATATACTGGTTGCAAGTGCAAGGGTGGCCTGGAAAATCTATGACATTGAGAGAGACCTAGCTGGGAAGCAGCTCTGAGTGTCTACTAGTCACAACAAGGAACTGTCTGGCCATGAGTCTTTCCTCAAAATTCAGTATGTCTTCCTCAGGTGAACGCCAAGAAAGAATGGTTAGGATTTACCTTGTTAAGACCACATTACCCTTTTGTTTCAGTTTTTAACCAGTGATTGAAAAACTTCTGACTTCTGTGATATGTTAGACAGAGTTTGTCTCCTGCGAGCTTTAAAATAATTTGACTTTACAAGTTCACCACCATTTGTGTAGCACAGTGTGGTCTGTGGGCATTGCCAGTGGAGCTGTAACTCCCCTCTGACCTTACACCCACTGTCACTTACACCCATCATCTTCCAAAAACAGTGAGGGTCTTATGCTATTAAGCTGCATCAGAAAACAGGAATTCCTGGCTCTTCATGATGTGAGTGTTGTAGCGCTCTGCGAGGGCAGGCCAGCCATGCTCAGTAGGGTCACTGCCAGACTAAGAAGCAGCAATATTATGTCCAGAAGAATAAAGGGGGAAAATATGAAACTATTTTTGCTGTTTCATAACCCCTTAATTGACAGCTAAAAGATTGAGAACTGGGGTGACCCAGAGGCACTAACAAAAACTTAATATCACTCATACTGTAGTCTTGAACACTGTACACGGAGAAAAAAGGAGAAATACAGAGAAAGTAAAAGATAGATAAAAAGATAGATAGAGATGGATATAGCTAGATAATTAGATAACAGGACCAGAGTATATCAAGCTGCTGCCAGCATACCATAGCATCTTCAGCTGGGTGAAACTTCTGCAATTTTTACCAAACCATGCTTATGAGACATGGCCCTTTCTTTCTGTAATAGGCTGCAAAGAGACTTCCTGTCTAAACCCAAATTCTCATTTGGGATTCATCTTCCAGTGAGGTTGGTGCTGTAACATTCTCAGCATTATTAATCTTGGTCCTTGACAGTATCTGTAGTATTTGACAGCATTACTGGCAATAATATCTGCAGTGCCGACAATGGCAGAGATAATATCCCCCAGTATTATCGGCATTAGCAGGGATCATATCTGCAGCCTGTTATTGGTGGGAGCAGACATAATGTGTCCAGTATTATTAGTATCAGTAGTAATAAAACCCAAAGGCTTGTTAGTGTGATCAGTGCTAATATCAGCACTAGGTTTGTGGGAGAGGAGGGGACGGAGTGATTGCTACTGTAAACGGCAATAATACTCTGGCTGTTTGCAGTAAAGGAATCCCCAGCAGAGATGGGGGAGCAAACCTGAGAAGGCAGAAATCTCTCTTTCCTTTCCTTCACTTATCATTTTGGTGATTAGAGTGAGTTACATTGATGCCTAGTAATGCAGGACTGTGTCAGTGCAGGGGGACAGTAAAGAGTCATCAAGATTTCTCCAGGTCTGGTGGTGTTTTCCGAGAAGTGTTGGCTGAATCAGTGCAGATGGCTCACCGTACTCTTCAAATGGCATTGAGCTATGCTGAACAGGGTGCTGCCACTACCTGCAGGAGCATCTGCACTGTTAATCCTGTACCTATAGGATAGGCAGCATCACTGCCCTTCTCTTTGGTGCTGCTCATATAATTTTCTGACTGTTATTGCCATAACACCCTCTACTGAAAATCAGTGCTTTTGTTACAGGTGGTTTTCTCTTTCCATACTCCAAACAGGAGGACTCTGAGCAGGGTTTTGACAGTGTTCAGTTTGGGACTTTTCCCACCTTGCCACAATCTCATTTTTGTATTGGGAACTTACAAATGCTTCCTTCTCGTGGAATGTGAGGCAGGGACATCTGTGACAGTCCCAGTACCGAAAGTTGTTTTTTAAAATACTGCCCCAGGACACAGACTGTTTTAAAGACTTGGGCTCAAAATTTTCTTCAAGTGGAAAGTAGCACAGAGGAGAGAGGTGTGTAATGTGTCTAAGTTTTTTGAGCAGATGTACATCAGCTGAGTATGCCACTGCAAGTATGATCCCATTTGTGTTGTTCAGAGTGGCAGTGATAATATAATTTGAGAGACATAGCTATGACATTTCAGATGACTGTCATTGTCAGTGGCACCAGTATGTGTTTGCAGGCAGTGTGATGGTGGTTATCCTGTTGTTGTAACTATCACTATAGGTTGTGGGTTTGTGACACTAATGATGAGATTAACTGTCTCACTACTTGCTCTGCTGCCCCATTACACTCAAGGCCATTACACTCTTCAGAGAAGCAGCTGTGAATTGTTTCTTGTGGTACATTTGCATCATGGCATGCAGTAAGGTTGTTTCAACACAGTAATTGTTGGTACACTGGTGCAGTTTCTACTGTGCTGTCACTGCAATTCATAGAGTTGTTACTGCAGCTGATGTGACGTGTTGGTTGAAAACAGACTGTCACCTGGCCATGACAGTTAAGTCAATACAGCTATGTCACTGCAGCACCATGTTCAGAATGATATGTTTTCATGAAGTATGATATTAGTGTTCCACAGCATACTGGGGTCATTTCAGAACATACAGTGTGCTTATGCTGTCATCTGCTTTGCTTGTGCTGGAGTTGTACCAGAGCAGAGGTCTAGCCCGGAACTGTCCTGTGGGGAAATGCATTCATTCATTTTTCTATGCTGCCTGCATATGTTTGCAATGAATATGAGCGAGTCATTCCACTTGACTGTGTCATGGCCTGATGTATGTTCATATCTGGGCATGTTAGGTGTATTTCTGTTCTCCCTAAACCCTAAAAATTGTTGAAGACTACAGGGTGTGTTTGGACCCCTGCAGGTGACAGAACAGCACGACTGTCTGTGGCGAGCCTGCATTGTTTCACAGTGTGATTTTTTGTCACCACAGCTGACTTGTTTGTGTTATTCTATATGACTGCTTTATTGCAGGTCAGCAATAGGCTTAATGACACTGGAGACATATGCAGTTATATTGCCTCAGGTGCTAACCCCATGTTCCAAGCATTACACAGAGTTGTGGGGTGTACATATAGTAGTTTATGGCTGTGCAGATGGGCTGAGCAGACTCTGGAGTCTTTCACACTCTCACAGTATCTTTCTCCTACTTTCTCTGGGACTGTATTGTTTTATACAGCATGGCTGAGTTTCCAGTAGCTGGCAACCTGCAAACAGGACCAGTCACAGGGGACCACGCTCACTGTGTTTATACACGCAAGTCTAGGAAACACTCCCTGCCATTCTAGATGAAAATATAAATTGAAGAGGGAGTTTATTTTAGGTAGCCACCCACTTCTCCCTCCTGAAGGTCTTTGGTTAGTGAGACTCCTGGAAGCACATAAGAAAAGCACCTGCTACTCATCCTGCACCTCTCTAAATAAACTGCAGGAGGATGTCAGAAAAGGGAGAGTATGTATGGGAAAAGAAAGGAGGGGGAAACTGGATGGAGCAGAAGACAATGAATAAGAAGCACAGCAGTGTCAGAAATGTGGGCTGCTGCATCAGGAATCTGGAGGTCAATCTGTAAGCAGGAGAAGCAGGATACGTGTGTTTGTGTGAGCGTGTCTGCACACACCCTGGGAGTTTGGGGAGTGTGCATTGCTCAGGAGGAAGTCAGGTAAGGGAGAGTTAACAGCTTACATCACAGAAAGCAGTTTGGACAGAATGCCCTGCTTCTAAAGCTTATAGTGCTGCTTAGTTTGGCAGGGGTTGGTATTTTCTGAAGACAAGCTGGTCTGGCTTCAGTTTTATTTGTGTGCGTCTCTGATTGTGTACTTGTGTCTCTAGGAATGCACGCCTGTTTGTGTTTTGTACTTCTGTGTTAGGATTGCTGGTTTCTACTTATCTGTGCTTATGTACTGGGGTGAGTGGCAGGTTGGACTGTGCATGCCTATGGAGACATGGAAAATGAGTATGTTAAGCTGTGTATAATATTGCCTAGGAGGAGGATGCATACTGTGGATCATATGGATGTCTGGGCATGTATGGCTCAGCATTGGTGCTATGTATTTCTATGAATGCGAGGTATTTGTATTCACATTTTGAGCATATATGTGAATGTTGTACGTTTGTATGTATATTCTGAGTGTATGTGTTGTTACATACTTGGAGTATCACTGTATCTTTGTGGCTGGATATGAATATGTAGCTTGTTAGTGCTGTGCACTTCTGTATATAGTTTGTACAGATGTGTATTTGTATTGAGGTTATATATTTGTGTGTATATTTTATATATACACACACACACACATATTGGTTGTTCTTGCCTGTTTATTTATGTAAATCTGTTGTATCTGTTTACATGATTTGATTCTGTACATGTTAATTTAAGGAAATTACTTTGAGTTACAGGTTTTCATTTAGTTAGTGTACATATACTTTTGTAAGTTATTTGTTTATTCAGAAATTACATTTAATTGACATGCACCTGCAGTAGTACCTCTGTGTGTCCCAGTTTGCATTCTTGTGTCTTTAATATTAATTTGCTATGTTTTGTGGGTGCTACTTATGCATAGCGCTTTTCTTTATTTATTTGTGTGAGTACCATGAGTGTGTGCTTTTCTGACTGTTTATTATGGGTATTTAGTTTGTGGTTAGATCTTTTCCCACTTTTTGACTCATTCTTGAGAGGGGTTGTTGCAGCTAATGTGCCAACAGGAGTCAGGCAGCTACAACTCCTCCCAGCATCTCTGCCTCCTCCATGATTCTACCTGTGCAAAGGCTGCTCCCCAGCTTTGCTAGATGCCTGCCTCTCTGGATCTTTTTGTTCACTTTAGATGAGTTTTACATTGGGTCTGCCTGCAGTCATGGAGGTGACTGTTATATATTTTCATGCATATGAAGAGTATGGGAGTCAGAGGGAGCATGGTGGCTGAATCCATGAGGATCCCAGGTTAATGCACAGTGGATGACAGGATCAACTGCAAAAGGAATCAGAAATAGCTGGCATTGTGTAGGCAAATGGTATTTTAGAGGGTTGTTGGTACAACAGTGGATGATGACACTGTTTTGGGGTCGAGTGACAGGGCAATGAGACATAAGGGCAATAGTACTGTGGAATCAAGGTGACATGGCACTGAGACAAAACATGGGTCAAGGTGACATGCCGATGACCCAGGCTGATCTCTCAGAACAGGGAGAGCTGGAATCTGTCCATCAGCTGAATAAAGCAAGGGAGAACAGGAGGAGCAGGGTGAAGAAGATCAGAGGCAAATCAACAGACCTGTATCTGGGCTGTTGGACCCAGGTCACCAGCAGTGTGGCACATGCAGTGTCTCCACTGGATCAGTTGTGTCCTGGTGTGAAGGGCTAGGGCAGTCTGTTAGCAGTGGCTGTTTGCTCACAGTGATGGAGAGCAAGGATAAAAGTGATGACATCAGGTGGTGGCCATACCCTGTGAAGGTAGCCAGGGACCATAGTGACTGTGTGGGCAGGGGCATTATTCCTGGTTGCTGGAAAAACAAAGAACCTAACAGGCAGTAAAACAAAAACAAAGGAGACTTGGAAGCACCTGACAGCCCTAATTCATCACAGCCCAAGATTTTTTTCCCCCCCTCATGTTCCCATTATATTTGTTTGTAAAAGTGGAAATCAATTTTGAAGGTAATTTTCTGGAAAGAATGGAAGGAAGGTGGGAGGGCCGGATAAGGCAGAGATGGCAAGAGGAAAAAAAAAATTTAGGCCAGGCACAGCCCAGGGGCAGCTCTTGGCAAGGTGAAAGAAAATTGCATATTCAATCTCCATCCATGAATCTCCCTTGCTGCTGCCCGCCTCCTGCTCGAAAACAATGAAGGCTTTCTCCCCTACACTGCACAACGCCTGAGTATCAGCGCTCACTTTAACTTCAGGGTCATTAATTCACCTGATTATTGCAGGAGAGGAGAGGGTTGCAGAGGCATCCATTCTAAAGAGCCCTCCCTTAGCTCATCCTTTGATTAGTTCAGGGTGGGGGGAGTTGAGATAATGTGTTGTCTTGGACACAGTTTAAAATGGGAGGGGTTGAAGAGGGGGTGGAAGGAGGTAGAGGTAGAAAGGGAAAGATGTGGCCCAGCTTGTTGTGGAAGGGAGGGCTGGAAAGCAGTCATTCTTGCATCCCTCTGCTGTGGTGTTACTGCAAATTAAAAGTAGCATGTTCCACTTCGTAGCTATCTTTCAGAGAGGGGAGGGGCATGGGTATATGTCGGCATGGGGATGGGGGGGATCTTATCATTGCTTCCTCAGCAGCCCAGCGTAGTGTCACCCTGTGAGGTGACATTTGAATTTACAATTCCGCAGAGAAAAGCCATTAATTCACAAATTAACATTTCTCCCTCTCTCTCTCTAGCTCTTTCTCTCTTCCTCTCTCTCTCTCTCTCTATCTCACATGGATGTGCAAGCAATTGAAAAGACAAAGGAAATAGCCTTAAGGAAGAGACTTTACTGCTACTCTGTCTGTGCAGAGATTGCTACTACTGCTTCTAGATAGATAAACCAATTACCTGAGCTGCTCTGTTCATGGCAGCCTGCTATTACCTCCTTTTGTAGAGCTGATTCCATTGCTGGATTACACTGTGTGTATCTCATTAATGTAAACCAGCATGATACTGGGCACTGTTTCTGACCCTTCTTGCCATAGCCCCTTGCTCTGCAGTGGAAGAGGGAACTGGGAGAGGAGTTGAAGAGAGGTGACAGTAGGCACAACATACTTCCTAGTGCAGACTACACACAGAGCTTGTTAGAATACCTGTGCTAAGCTTGGAGGAGATGGGGGCTTCCCTGCTATGGAGGAGATTGCATGACATTAACTCTGATCTCTTCCATGTCTTGGTGAGCACTGAGGGTGCTGTGCAAGGGGCCTCCTGTATGAGCACCAGGCATGGACAGTCCCTCGCATTCTCAGCCCTACACAGTTTTCAACAGGTGTAGAAATGTGTGTGGCAAGCAGACATGGAGGTGAGAGTACAAAAGCTACGTATCCATAGCTATAGCACATATAGCTGACTGCACCAGGAGCTGACTGACTCACAGAGGTACACAACAGAGCTCAGAACAAGAAGCAAGAGTAAGCACTTCAGCTTACAGATTGAGAGTGCCAGATTTCTCTGTAGTGCAACTCCATTGAAAGCAAAGATGACTGTGAAGATGTTCTTGTCTAAGACAGACACTGGGCACTACTTCCACACAGCCCTGTTGTCTTCTAAATCTCTCTTGTTGCTCTTTACTGCCATAGTCTCTCTCACATTATTACTTCTGCTATCGCTGCTGCTGTGGCTGCTTGGACAGCACATGTACAGTATAGACACATACACACACATAGGCACTCGGCCACACACTGGTCCACCCCAGGCACACATCTGTGACACTGGCAGCCTGGCTATGCAAACTCATGCCTCTGTAGACACAGCTTCTCCCCACCTTCTCTGGTGAGGTCTCTTCAGTGGCTCCAAGCCCACCTGCTGCAGGGCACACTGGCAGTCAGCCTTCTGAGCACCTTCTGGTGCTCTCTGCAGACAGCCCTGTAGGAACACGCTGGCTACCCTGCCTTTTAGCCTGGTCACACAGCTACGTGTGTTTGGGGAGAAATTATCCATTCTCCTAACTTTCATGGAAGGAATAAGCTTGCAGGGGGCAGTTATCCAGGTAAAAGAAAAATGGATCAGAATAGCTGTTTCTAAAACTTGGTCTCCACATGCTCAGTGGTTGGAGTATGCGCCTTTCTTCAGCGTTGCCTTGGGTCCTTAAATCTTCCCTAAAAACTTATCCTTTTAACAAGAGCATCTGCCTCTCTGACATTCCCTGTGCCCCACACCGTGCACAGCACATGGCTGGGGAGCATCATCCCGCAGCTGGTGCTGGAAGACGGATCACGATGAGCGGAGGAATCGGCAGGCAGTGCCAGTAATTCAAACCATCCTGACCGTTCAGTGAACCTGAACCTGCTGACCTTGACAGCACTAGACAGCAGCGGCCTCAGGAATCCCAACCTTTAGAGAGGCGTTGGCTGGAGGATGGCTCCTGCTCTCTCCCTTTTTTCTCTCTTTCTCTTCATGATCACATCCAGCAGCCAAGGGGGCCCAACAGTCAATCCCCAGTGCACCAATTAACTCGTAATTTGGCTATCTCTGCACTCCCAAGTCTACATCAATGTAATGTAAAGCATCGCTGTCCGTAGATGTAAATCATTCCTATAGAGGAGTGTCTTCTTGTGCTAAAGGAAAACACTAAGCACCTTGTTCTCAGTCAGGGCCAGAGAAACCCCTCCTCCAAAAATGGGAGCTGCTGCTGCTGCTGTTTGGGAGGAAAGCAGAGGCTCTTTACTTCCCTAAGTGGCAGTATCAGATCCTCTAGCCTTGTTTCACTGGATCCCAGGGGGAACAACAAGATCTCACCAAGTGATTAGCCTGTAAGAATCTTGGCTAGATAGATGAGGGGCAAGGAGGAGAGAAAGAAAGAAAAAGCAGTGTGTTTAATTTTGTCACCAGACCTTGCACTAAAAAAAATGCAGTTTGTGAACATTTTAAGATGCTTTCAGGAGGCACTGGATTTACTCCAGCTATCTCTGTAGCTGCCAAGCAAGACCTGCAAAAACCAGCATTTTGTGTTGGCCTGCAGAGGCTATGCTAAGCTCTAGGCTATTGCATATGAAGGACAACTGTCTTAATAGTAGATGGCTGGAAAGAAGCAGTTACAGATACATATTTTTATCTATCTATTGACACATACCAGACATGTTCTGTCTTCTGTCTGCCTCCATCCATAGGTCTTTGAAGGTGATTTTTCCAAGCATCAATCAAATCAAATAAAGGATGCTTTAAATAGGTGTCAAATGCAATTCATGCTATCTTAAGGTCCTTTAAAATGTCAGAGTTTTGTTAAGGTGCCTAAAAATAATGCGTAGATCCACATTTTTCTTTCGCATTTCTTTCATTCATCCAAGCATCCTACTGCTTACATCCCAACAGGTTCAAGGTACCAAGGCCTCTTCTCACAGAGGTCAACAGCTACAGGAAAACACACAGGAATATGGTGTCAGAACAGGAGCTAGGTTATGGGTATCACAGTTTCCATTTGGATGTGCATCAGGTCAGGATTTCTTTCTGTCATTGGACCTGCCTTTTTTTGGCAGCTCAGAGGAGCTATTCTGTTTTTAAGCTAGGGGATCTGCATTGAAACAGATTTGTAGATATCTGATTAAACCTTAATGAGGTGGCTGTTGTATATGAAATGTCCATCAAACCTTGAGTGCCTTCTACTCCTCCCTTAAATGCTCTTGAAAAGGCTGTTGTAAAGGACACATATACTTCCATGCCTGGTTTCCCAAAGGACCTGGTGTTCTTTTGCTTTGGCTTTTGGCATCTAGTCTGAGAAGAGGTAGGCCTTGAACAGAAGAGTTGACTTCCCAGGAAGATCAGAACTGTTCTAGAGTTTGGGACAACTTTACTAAATCCCAACAAATGAAAAACAATACTCCACTAGCTAATCCTCAAAGATACTTATGGCTCTTCTCTGCACAGACCTCACTTGTTTGTGAAACTGACTGCTGCCCATGACTGGGCCCTCTCTCGGTTGGAGACTACCTCTTTCAATTTGGAACACATCTGCAATATACATTTTGTAGAGGCCACAACCATATAGGTTCCTTCATGAATCTATAATGACCTTTACATTATAGGTTATAGTGACCTCATTATATATTATAGTGACCTCATGCAGAAAGATGACCAAATATTCTGCTAATGATTTACAGTTACTATAGGAATGAGCATTCAAAGAAATTTTTTTTTGCATGGTGACATTTCAAGCAGATTGCTGCTTATTGCAAGCCTATAGCTCCTTTATTGCATGGCATTTCACAATTATCCATCCTGTATCATATGTTGTTTATTAACCTTCCCATTCTTAAGATCTCATTTTCTACTGAAATGTGGCTGACTCTCAAGTGGACCATGGCAGATGTTGAACAATACAGAGCATCAACTGTGAAATTTTGCTGTGCCATGTCCAAATGAAACCACAGGAGAATTAAGATATGCTGTGGGTAATCACTCAGGCTGGATTTTGTTCAGGACAGCCAGGTTAATGTCTGCACTCTTGCAAAAAATGCCATGGGAATTTTAATGACTCTGAGTGATTGGAACCTTTGTTTTATGGCACGTCAAAAATGGCAGCTCTAAAAACACTCTGCTTGAATACTGGTTTAGTGCTGACTCAGAAGAGCTTCCAATAACATGATTCACAAGTATCTGGCTCAGGGGCAGGTACAGACTCCTTTGACTGGTGAGGTTTAAGTAAAAGCGTGCATGAGGGGAAAATAGGTGGAATGAAAGGAGGTGAAAGTCTAGAGCAAGGGAAACAAGGAAAGGAAGTAATTAAGATTAAACCTTCAGAGGCATATTAGTGGGGGACCAAGCCAATGGAACCAAGCAGGCTAAAGAAGAATTCATATTTTCTAGACTGTGCATTAGAGGTGTCCATGGCCTGACCTAGATATGCTGAGTGTTTATGCTGGTGTCCTCTCAGTGCTCTCCACTGGAATCTCAAGGATTCCCAGAAACTGGGAGATGGAACTGGATGGCGACAGTCCAGCTCTGAGCTCCCTGCCTTGTCTCTAGCAGTCCTGATAGCAGTGTTGATTTGCATGTCAGGCAAAGCACTGCTTGAGGAAAAAAAAACCCTCCAAGTGTGGCGGTGTCAGCGCTCGCTGTTGTTCGACAGTGTAAAATTAAATTAATAAAGCCCCCAACACAGGAAAACATAACAGGAAATTAATGGCCTTTACTGTCGCTCTGATGCAGTCATTTGCAACCCTGCTTTCCGCACCAAAGACTTCATAAATGCAAGCAGTTTCTCTAAACAAGCATAGTTAGGGCTGCATGCGATGTAATTTTTTGTGTTGCTTCTGTCCTTTGGAGCTAACAAAAGCCACCCTTTTTTTTATGCTCACCAAGGGGGATCCTGCCAAGAAGTAGCTCCCCAACAAACATGCTTAGGAAGATGAGAGAAGAGAGTGAAGTCATGCCAATGATGCTAAGAACATCATCTTCTCTGGCAGAGGGAAAGCATAGCTTCCGGAGCCCTGCTTCCCTGCAGCAGCAGCTGTCCCCAAGGGCACTGCACTAAAGGCAATGTTGTGGACACCACAATAGCATAAATCAGGGTAACCCTTCTGATAATTTTTAGGATGTGTAAATCAGTATAACCTCTGAATGCAAGAGACTTACAGATTTACACTGACCAGAGGATCTGGCTCACTGTGTGAGAATGCTGATTGCTACTCTGTCAACATAAACAAAGCCAGTCTACTGCATCCTGGAGGCAGCTGCATTTCTATTTGTCTAACAGTCAAGCCTAATAGCACTACTAAGAGATACTGGACCTAGGGAACTACTACCTAGGCTAAAACCCCTCACCTGCACACCCACACATGCTCTAGTGCACACATCTGAGACAGCTGCTTGCATCTTAACACCTGGAAAGACTTTTGCTGGCATTTTCAGTAAGGCTGGATGTGCTCATTATTACTATCCAACACAGACTTAGTTTCCCAGATGCTCTTGTCCAAATTTGCAATCATACACTTAGATACAGTAGTAAATACATATGATTTTCATATGCATATACACACTCACTTCCTTAAATGCATTTTGCATGCTCCCATGATAATCCAAGATAGATCTGAGCACACACTTCATTACACATTTGCACACACAATTCATTACATTTACATTCTCATTGAGCACTGCCATTTTTGCTCACGTAAGCCCTGTATTAAACCTGCACTGCCCTTCCCTGCTCCATCTAGGGTGCTCAGTCATACACAACCCCCGTGTTAAAAGCACTGCTGTCAGGCACCAGCACACATCTCACTCTTCCTCAGTCAGGCACACTCACTTCCCTGCATGAGCAGCCTTCCTTACTCACCAATTCCTCATGTGAGCTATACCCTCATTTCAAAATGTAAAATCCCTTTGTTTCTCAGCCTTTCTGCTTTAAGCCTGAGCATATAAGAAAGAAATACAGGCAGTCTATGCGTTGCTGACACACTTAAGTTACAGAGACACGTGGACCAGCGCAGTACTATCAATTAGCATACTAAAATTCAGGTTTGTGGATTCCCTTGAGGCAAATGGACACAGGAATCTGAACAACTGTGGAGTTCCTGAAGGCTGATGTACTTCCCTGATGTGACAATCCTCCAATATTTATCTCCCACTATCCCTATTTCTGCAGGATACTGTACAGAACCTGAACTTGTACGGTATCTTCTTTCACCATCACAGCGTAGATCCCTGATAACATTCCTTCTCTATGCATTCCTGAACCTTGCCAGCCCCTTCCATGCTTCATCATCTCTATTCTGCATTCACTTAGGATCCTTCCCATCTGAATTTGAGGTTCATCTTTCTCCCCACCAGTTATCACAATCAAAGCATTCAAAATTCTTGCAATTCTGCTACATGCTGAAACACAGAACTGACCATCTAGAGATGGCATCTTCTTTCACAGGTCTAAAAGACCACAAAAATTCTCCTGGAAAGAAATGTAACCCAGAATTTACAGCCTTCCTTTCCCAAACCTCTAATGAGTACGGCAAGAAAGTTACATAGGTGAAAATGTCACCAAATTAGAACTTCCAGTCCTTTGTGCTTGTCCTTACTGGGGGGAGTACACTATTAGTTTAATAATTATTGAGGATGCAAACAGTGTCTCTAGAAACATTGTGACAGCTAGACTGGATCAGCTTGCGTAGATCAGGACATCAGCACCAGACAATCCCGGCCATCTGCAAATGTGTGATCCACTACCTCAGGACAAGGTCTTTGTCCTTGATCTCTCTCGGCTGGGGGTCAGCTCAGACAGGTGCGGGAGGTCTGCTACTGCCAGCAGGGACCAGGCTTTGAAGGCCAGCCCTGATAGCGCCGGGGTCCTTCGCGGACCCGCGCTGAATGCAGCGCGAGGGTCTGCGCAGGGCTGGCTGCCGTGAATGACAAGCACTGGCTATCGATCGCGTTCTGAACTCGGCCCAGCCGATAGAAGGTAATTAATGACTCCATTTGCCTCAGTACCGAGGAGAACAATTGAGTTTGAAACTGCAACAACTGGCAGTGTGGGGAGAGGCCCCCCGGGACGGACAGGAAAGCTGCCTGACAGACCCGGGCTGCACAGGGACACGGAAACACATCAGAGGGGGAAAAAAAGAGATAAGAATTTGGAAAAAGGGAAAGAGCAGTCCTAATACAGAAGTGTGACTTGGGAAGGGGCAGCACATGTAGCCACAAATGCTCAGAGGAGTGGGAGAGGGCTGCTCTGAGTTCAGCACCCCGGCAGGGATGGTGCAGGCAGGCTGAAGGAGAGGACAGGGTCGCCTTGCTGGTGCAGAGGGATGGCATTGCAGAAGCTGGTTCAGCATCGCTGCATCAGACAGTTGTGCTTCCCTTGGAGCCTTTGACAATTAGATGGGTTCTGCTGTGTCACCTGGCTGGCAGTTCTCATGCCAGTCACATTTGCTTTTATTATAACAGCGATTTTTATTGGTAGAGCTGCGAGGGCCCAGCTGAGATCAGGGCCCCACGACACTGCAGGTAGACCATGTCGTGGGGATGGTAACAGCCCCTTCCCTAAAAGAGAGCAGAATCTCCATGTTTGAGTGGCAGCTGCACAGCTTCTCATGACCTTCCTACATGTTTCTGTGCCACAAAGGTCTCCCTATGTCAGCAATACTTCTGAGTTATTTGTTGAGATGGTCCTGTCCCACCCTGAGAAAGAGTCCTGTCTCGCTTGTAGCCAGGGAAGTAATGTATTATGCTACTTTGTGCTACTTGTACATTATGGTGTCTTTGTGGCTTCCAGACCCGAAAATGTCTCTTTGTTTTGGAATTATTTAATGGGCATATTCCCTGTGTCAGATGCAGTTAAGGTTGCTCAGTTGTTCTTTGGCACAGCATTTCCTTGTTATCTGTCGGAATAATTCTG
This sequence comes from Notiomystis cincta, assembly GCA_013398075.1. Classification (NCBI taxonomy): domain Eukaryota; kingdom Metazoa; phylum Chordata; class Aves; order Passeriformes; family Notiomystidae; genus Notiomystis; species Notiomystis cincta. Next base: position 158,262 of record VZRX01018097.1, on the reverse strand, counting down.
TGACACCTGTGGAGCATTTCTGTGTCTCGTGTTGAGGGTTTACTCTGAACATTCACTGTGTGTACCCCCTCAGCTGCCCCTCGAGAGGACAGATATTTCCTGCCACATATGCAAGGCCTGATCACACTGACAGCAGTGTGTGCCTTTGTGAGGGACACAGTGACTGAGACCATGGTTTGCCTCTCAAGCTGTTTGTAAAGATTCTTAAGATTTAAAAGAGAGGTTTCCCTTGCCACTAAAAGGGGTCTGGGAAAGGCAGTGGTGCTGCTTCCTATTGGGTACAGTTACCACAGTTACCTAGGTGGCATCCTCAGGCTCATCTTGCAGCTGAAGCCTTCCTTTACCCCTTTGAACAGCCCTTTCCAATATCTGCTTTCTTGACAAATCCCTGTCCCTTAAGGTTTTACTCCTAGCATTGCTCTTCATTAACTGAAGTAACTGTTGGGATCTGCTAGTCTTTCCCAGTTCAAACTTTCCCCATAAGCCCTTTTTTCACTAGCACCCATAGCCCTTTGATGGACACCCTGTCTTTTCCCCAGAGTTCTCTCTGGTCTTTTCTGCCACCTTTGCTCATATCCACATGGCTGTCAGCTCTCATACTTTGTGTATTACACTGTTTGAAGCTTCTCCTGATAGGCCAGCTCACAGAGTCATACACTTAGATGAGAATTGCAACTTTGATCTAAAACCAGATATAAGCCTGGCCCTTGCAGTTTCAGGGAAAAAATAAAAACACATTCTCTATAGGTTTTGACACCAGAAGACAAACACAGGGGACTTACAATCATTTGGTTTTGAAGAAAATAAAATGATCCATGATTGTCAATGTCTCAACATCAGCAACACAAGACACACAAATCTGTCTTTCAGGATCACCTTTATGAAACCTTCTCTGCTGCATAAGTAAAATACATGCACAATTCATGTAATTGCTGTGTGAAGTTTGGGATTCATGCACCCTAGCATTATTAAGCCCAATATTACTGCAAGTTGTTTAGACAAGATCTACCTCGAGGTACCCTACAGGCCTCTGTGAAAAGTTCCCTTGCTTTTGCAGATTTTAAAGCATAGACTAGGGCAGAGTGGCCCATCCCCCTCCTCCCTCCCTCTCCCCTCCAGGAATTTCCACCTAAACTAAAGCATTGTCTTTCTCCTTACAACTTTTGCACCCTTCTCTATCCAGTTGCTTGCTTTGATCATTCTTATTTGTTATTTAACCCCATTCTTTAACCTTCTCTTTCCTTCATCCTTATCTTTCATTTCCCATAGACTATACAGATCCTCTCTCATCAGCTGGTCCTGGGTTTCCCAAATGCATATACACGCTTATGTGTGCACATGCACACGCACACACTCTGACACAAATAAATAAATAAATAGAAAGGTCAGTGAGCAGAGCAGCAATAACCCCTAAAACAGTACTATCAGAGGGACATGATTGATCAATTGAATTCCATAGCGGCTCAAAAATGTGGGATTAAGTAGTGTATTATACGCACAATGAGTTGAGGCATGATGTTCATTTCAAGTTCATTTCGCCAGCCCTCTGCCACCAGATCAGGCAATCAATAGGGGCAGCAGATATCATATATCACCTCTCTCCGTGCTAGGCAGAGAGCACCATAATCTCTCGCAAATTTAGAGTGACAGATTTGTCAAGATCTGAAGGGCCCCTGAATAAATGAAGGAAAAGAGACTCTTACAGCGACTCGGGAAAGCTGTGATTTCAGCTTCTTCACACAAAGGCATGGCCTGTGCACATGCAGAAGACACATGTGCACAGGGCTCTGAAGGCAGACAGAATTGCAAATACCTGTGCATGTGTGCACAAATCTGTGTAACCACTCAGGGCAACTCGCTAAGGGTAAAATCTGGTTTAATGACAATCAGTGAAAGTTTTACTGTACATCCATCCACTCACACCAAACACCATGCAGAGTATAGGGCTGCCATCCTTGAAAATTAGATATAGCCAGAACCAGCAGCCACAGACCAATGCCTGGTCAGGCACGTACTGTGATGCAGAATCCAAAGAATAACAGAATAATTATCTCCTACAAAAATACCCATGTGTATTAGCATCAAGGTGCGTACAATCGTGCACACTGACTGACACATGTGGAAAAATCCTCAAAGGAAAACAGCTTCACAGGCTGCAGACAGGTTGAGGCTAATACAGAAACATTTTGTTTCTGAGTCTGGACCCAGGAGTTCTGTGCCAGTTTTCTGCAGGGAAGACCAGAGTTCTAGTCCTCCTGAAAGCCATCTCCTGCAGAAACAGCCCCATCCATCTAAAACATGAAAACTGACCCACACAGTGTGTAGTCCACCAAGCCTGATCCTTGCCTTGTTTTCTTAGTCAAATTTGTCATGAACTCCAGATTTCAGGAAAGTGATAACTTTCCCTTGGGCAAATAAGCCTGGGGAGAGGAGAAAACTCCAGGGATCAGTGCCAGTAAACAGCCTTGCTCTGGCTTGGGGTGGAAAAGAAGGAAAGAAGAGGCTGCTCGAGGGAAGGCTGCTGGCAGGGACAAATCAATATGTAATATTTTCTATGGTCTTGTGAGTGGTACTGTACTACGCTACTGTATATAATGTACTATTGATTATATCATATCGTATAATCACCTATAAACGGATATATCTCATAGCCAGAAGGCAGCAGGCTCAGTCATAACTCTGGGCCACCAGTTGGGCATTAACTGTGCCAGGAATCTACCATCTTGGCACCATCCATGAGCTAAAAGAGGAAGCAGCAGAGTGGCATTGTTCTGGATGCTGCACAGTGAACATCACTCCAGGCTCCTGGAAGCATCATGTGTCCATGAGCACCTCAAGATTGCACGGAGGAAGCAAAAGGTCTATACAGAGCCCTCAACCAATTTCTTGACAGACATCAGGTTTCTGAGATTCATAGACTGAGATCCACCAAGCAAGGCTTAAGTATGAGGCACATTAGTGAAAAAACAGGAAGAAAATTACAGCACAAGAGGGAGAACCTGATCTTAGGTTAGTCAGGGTGACAAGGCAGTCAGGCTTGTGTCTGATGAAACACAGTAGGTAGGGATTCAGCACAAAGAGTGTGGAGGTATATCAGCATGGATGAAGCAGGGGATTATAACCAGGCACACCAAAGTTAGGCTCAGATGTGACAGCAGAAAGATACTCAGCACAGTTGGAGGAGATTATAATGAGCAGACTTGCCTCAGATGAGATGAGGGATTATGACAGAGGAAGATTCACTTCAGCTGGGACAGGAGGTTATAACAGACAGACTCACCTTGGATATGACAGATGCTAATAGCAGGAGACTCACTCAAGATAAAAAGGGGTTATAACAGAGAAAAATGCACCTCATTTGAGTTGGGGGATAACAGGGAAAAAACCAAAACAAAACTGAAACCCAGATAGGTGATCAGATGGTTTACCACAGGAAAAATTTACTTTGGATGGGGCAGGGCATTTATAACGACCTCACAGCAGAGGGAATGAGTGGGCTGTAAGAGATGTGGGATGGCACAACAGAAATAGAGATACCCTAGAACATGGCAGGAGGCACTGCTGTGAGATTGGACTGTGTCAGAGGACTCTTGTAGGGACAGAGATGCACTTGTAAGGAAGCTTCTACCAGAAGGCAGCTATATTCCTAGTAAGAACAAAGTAATAGTAATACCAGGAAGGCTGAGCGGGACTATGTTCTGTAACACAATAATTCATTTTGGATAAGAAAGGAGACTAGCAGAGACAAAGATTCATCTCATTTTGGAGGGAGTTTTATAACAGAGATATGGGTCATGATAAATCACAAGCTACACATAGGTGAATGGGACAGAAACCAACATATGTTGGATGGGACAGTCGCCCCACAGGGAGAGATTTGTCTCTGGTGAAACATGGAGTCAGAAAACAGATCTTCCTGTTATCTAAAGGGGATGAAAGACTCATCTAGGATATGACCAGATGAGAAGGAAATTATAACAGTGATAGCTGCTCATGGGATTGGGGGAGCTACAACAGAGACTGGCTCCCCTCCAAACTGCAAGAGAGCCTTTTTCCCATTGCAGGCTTCTTCAGTCCTCTCCAGTACAGCCCATCCTCAGCACTCTTGTTTCTCTGTGAACTGCCTCTCCAGTGGTCTTCTAGCGATGCTAATCGCTGTGCTTTGCTCCCATTTTATGCTCAGCAGTGGAGATTTGGCAATTTTTAACACTGAAAATCAGCGGAACCGAAACTCATCTCTGAGCTAAGCACCATTCTCCACAGCCTCACTCATCCTGGGCAGGAGAGTCTCACAGAACCCACTGGAGCAGCCTGGCCACTCCATCAGAGAGGAGGGGGCTCCTGTTGGACCCCTGCAGCCTCCTCTTGCCTCAGGAGTGGCACAGCTACTTGGGTGGAGGCAGCAAGCCTCACTCTTTCCCACTCTGTCCTTGCCCTGCATCTGTTACCAATCCAAGCCAGGGTGGTGCTAACTCCCTGTTTTCTCTGTCTGTGCCCTGCAGATGTATCCGAGGGCTCAGTTCCCAATGGAGATTCCCAGAGCAGCGTGGACAGTTTGCGGAAGCACCTTCGTGGCGACACTTTCACCCAGCAGCAGCTGGAAGCTTTAGATCGAGTTTTTGAGCGTCCTTCTTACCCTGACGTCTTTCAAACATCAGAGCACATCAAATCTGAGCAGGTGAGGGCCTGGCCTGGTGATGGGAACCCACAGGCACTGAGAGGACAATGGCAGGGAAATTCCCTCACCAAAATCCCTCTCCCCTCTCTCCTTCCTTCGTTCTGACACTGACCTGTTATTGCACATCCCTTTTACAGCCCTGTCTAGTTGTGACTATGTCACTGTGCTGATGCTTGTGTATACACAAGCTTCACCTCCTCCTGTGAACTCGCCATACACACACACACTGTGCTCCCCCTCTGTCCCCATGACCACTTTTCCACCTGTCTGTACGCCAGCCTGCTCTTGCCATGAACATGCCTACACCCCCATCCATGTTCACTGGCAGGCAGCGCTGCACAGAAACTCCTGCACACTGAGATCACACTGGTGACCAGCGAGCCACAGGGTTGGGTTTTAATGGATCATTTTCCTTCATGGCCCAAAGCTGAGACTTGACTCCCATCTCCAACACAGTTTTCCACACTTCTGCAGCTCTGCCCACCTTTTCTTAACTCCCCCGCTCTCCCAGCCTTTTATCCCAAAAGCTGTTTGTCTTAATAAAATGAAAATCAAAAGTCTTTTTAAACCGCCCCAAGCCATAAACCAACAAAGGAAGAGAAGGAGAGGCTGGCTGTGGACTCCCTTCATCCCAGAGTCCCTGGGTTTATTACAATGAATAACCTTTATTTACTTTCATTAGACTATTAAGCACCAGCACAGTCATTTTTCCCCCTGAAACTCTGAGCAGGGCCCATAAAGCAAATCCAAAGCCTAATTGAGTTCATTTTAATTTCTCTCCGATCACAGCGAATTACTCTGGTGATAAATCAGGGGGCAGGCTCACCCCCAGTAGAAGGCCTAATTTGCAGCTAATTACAAAACTGATTTCTACAGGAAGATCAATACAAGAAGGAATTGGAAATGACTAGGCAGTCCTAGCCAAGCAGGGACAGGGGCGGGGAGGGGGCAGCATGCGTGGAACCTGCTGGAGGAGGGGAAGATGTGGGGAGGGGGTTGGGGAAGTGCATGGAAAAAAACAGAGGAGAAAGAGCAGAAAATCAGTTTTAATTTAACGTAATATTAATCAGAGCAACTTTTCCTGCTGTTTTGTAGCCTTCCTGGTTTCTCCAGCTCCCGCGTCTGGTCTGGAGGCTGCCACAATAAAAAGGCAATTACCAGAGCCTTTCGGACAGGACACCCTTTCAGATTCAATGGCTCTCCCCCTCCCACCCTTCTGTTAGCCATGTGGCTCCCCCCTCCCCAATTTCATACCCCAATGCACAGAGTGACAGAGGCAGGGGATGAGGCTTCTTTGTTTTTAAAAAGCTAGGACAGAGGTAACAGTGGAGGGGAGGCAGGCGACCCAAGCAGAGACCCTGGTGACAGTGGGCCAACACTGGCTGCTTCCTACAGCCCGCCTGTCCTAGTCATGTCATTGTAGTCCTATGCCCCAGCTGTCCTTGTCACCAGGGCAAACACCTCCCACCTCCACCCAGCCAAGAGGAGGGGATGTGGATTTCCCCTTTCTTTTCCCCTGGGTTGGCACAGACAGCCATTCCCATCCCCACAGCACTGAACGAAGGCTCAGCCATACCATACATAACAGGCCAGATCCCTCACCCCTCTTCCCCTTCACAGCGTCAAGCAGGCGGGTGGGATAGTTCATCCTAGGATGCCCCCCTCCCTTCTCCCCCTCAACCCTCTTGTCACTTTATCTTCTCCATTTCCTCCTCCTCCTCCTCTTCCATCTGTGCAGGGGTTTGCATCTCTCCTCTTCCTCCCCCCCATCTGTACACCCTTCCCTTTCTCCCATCGCATCAATAGCGAGCTGTCTTTCTCCTCTCTTCCCCAGGGTAATGAGTACTCCCTCCCAGCTCTGACCCCTGGTCTCGATGAAGTCAAATCAAGTCTATCCACCTCTGCTAACCCAGACCTGGGGACAAATGTGTCAGGACCCCAGACGTACCCTGTGGTGACCGGTAAGCTGCCTGACCAAACAGCAGAACCAAGCTTTTTATTTATTTCCCTCATCACCATTAGCTTCTGCTTTTTCTGCTAATGCAAGATACCCCTCTGTGGCAAACAAGGAAAGAGACAGAAAGACTGTGGAGAACATAAAAGGGCTCAATAGAAGTTTGAAATTCAGAGTGTTGGCAGTTTTGGGTACACTTAGATGTGTCCAGATGTGACTCAAAAACAGGCAAACCCAGATGTGAATCACAAACTTGTGTGCCCAGATGGGGCTTAGGGTTGGATATTGGTGGAGGACAAATATGTCCAAATAGCACTGTGAATTTTTCCTTTGTATCTGAGAACAATAGGATCACAGCTTACCCATGATCTCCACTTGGTTTTCTTTTGGAGAAATGATAGTGTAAGTTTTATTTAGCCTTAGCATTTGGAAGGGGCATTTGCAAATTCAATACTGAGATCTGCTGAACTGCGACTGCTAAACTCCCTCCTCCTTAAGCACACGAGTCTCTAATGAAAGCTGGCAAAAAAAATTGTTCACAGCCTCTCCTCATGTGTGGGCACATAAAACTCAGGTGTGTCTGGGAGAGTAGAAACTGAGAGCAAGCACATGAAAGCAGACAAATCAGGATGCAGATAAATAGGAGGCAATCTCTGTAACAGATGCTTCACTGAAACTTCCTTTTTGCTGGTGGCACATGCAGAACCTGAGTGGCACAGGTCTTCCTGGAGCCAGAGGCCACTCCCATGCTGTCCTGATACTGGCATTAGACTGCCTGTCCTATATGTGTCTAGAGCCATAAGAAAGTATTCTGGTGCCACAGCCCTTCTTCTCAAGGCTTTAGTTGCCATCGGTGGCTGCTCACACAGATAACCATAGACTTGCACATCTCCTGGCTAGCTGAAGTGGCTGCAAGGCTCAAGTGACTTGCCCCTGTTTGGTATATCCCCCTCTCTCGACAACTTTTGTAGCCCCTCTAGAAACCTCATGGCAGAAGTTGAGAAACAACTCATGACAAAGAGGTCTAAGTCCTGTTAGTAAGGAAAGAAGCTTCTTGTCCCTTGACCAAAAAGTTGTCGTCTGATGGCACAGAATCAAGAGCACTAGAGTTTGAATCTCAATTTTTTCTTGCAGAAGCCCCAGCTAATAACCCCTGATGTCAAAGCAGCTCATGGCTGAGGCAGGCAGTTATTGCTTGTTCAGCAAACACTGAGCAAAGGCATATTGTTGCAGGCAACTTTTGGCTACCAAGAACTTTGGGATCAGGCAGGATTAGTAACAGTTAACTGCAACACAGAGGATATCTAGTGTGAGGTCTGCAAAGTCTCATGGAGAACATGGGAGATGAACTACATTATTCTGCAAGTGTCTAGAAAGCATGACATCCCAGACTTTTTCATGGCTTTTACGGCTATCAGGCTTGATTCAGAATCCTTGTAGCCATGCTGTTTCTTAGCCAACCAGAAAAAAATGGCTTAGCTGTGGCAAAAGTGTTCTACCTTTCTTTGTATTTGCAAAACTCAGTTGGCATTCATCTACTGTTTAGCAGATCCACATCCCTTACAGCAAATATCTTGTCTTTGTGGGGCAAAGCCAGTAGGAGAGCAAGGAAAATCCCCACGGCTAAATGTAAAGGTGACATGTCTACAATCAGGGTTTAAGATTCAAAGAGGCCATGAATAATTCTTTTTTAGTCCTTCTGCCTAAGTGAAGATAGTGCATTCCAGCCTGTTAATGTGAGAGCAGGCTTCCTGAAGGCTGGGACACTACACAGGCCTTGGACATGACTCTCACAAGGGCACAGCAGGAGACAGATTTGGTCTCACAGAAGAGACTATAGGCCGAGGCAGAAAAATTTTCTTCATATCACCCCCCACCCTGTGCTATCCCTACTCTGTTCCCTGCCACACTCCCAGCCCAGCTTGAGAACATCCCCATCTGATCCATCTGGATCCAAGAGTGAGAAAAGTTCATTTCAGACCCAGCTTGACATTCCCAGGTGGCAACTTAGCACTAACATCTCAATCTGTATGCGACATTTCAATCAGTGCAGAGTAACAAAAGCAGAACTATTAGCACTGGGAGCTGTTCACTGGTGGTAATGATGGAGAAACTCAGAAACTGGAAATGAAAAGGGGAAGAAAAAGCCCCTCAACACCCTGAAAGGCATCAGGGGAAGAGAGGTGGAGAATTTTTCCTGTACACTTAGGCCAGGATCCAATGTTTGGATTAATGGTGCCATTACCCAAGAAAGGACTTCAGATAATGCTCATTCTTAAAATGTTTTTGCTGGCAATTAAATGGTTGCAGGTATTGATCTTCATTGATCTGATGTTCTCAATTTGCATAATCTATTAAAGATGAATGATTCATGATATGTTTGCTATGGGGCTGGGCAGTGCTTTCTGGAAGGACCAGAGAGTTGAGGAACTCAGTGCTGCCTCCTGATCTACCCCAGCTAGGAAACTAAGGAAGAGGCATACTGATTTCTTTGGTATCACCCAGATCCTGCTCCCAGGAAGGGGTATTGGAGTAATAGTGAGTATTGAATTGCTGGCTGCCTCTCTTGCTGCTATGGTATCATCCTTGAAATGCCTCTTACTTTTGTCCCAGGGCAGTCTGTGAAACCTGAAACAAATGTGAAACAAATCTACCCGTTCAGGGTACAAATTCTGTGTGCAGTCACTTCACAGTGTAAGATTTAGAGCTTCAGTCTACAAGCAGGTCTCACCAACCTAGTCTTCCCAGACAGAAAAAAGTATCGCTAGGTCTTTCCAAACCAAAACTGTATGATACCAGATCCTTGTCCTTTCTGAAGACTAAAGAGAAAGTCCTTCTCCTCTGGCTCATGACTAGCTGTGATCACACCATTCTGAGAATACACCCCTCCAAAAGTCATCAAAACCTCAACAATATGTAGCTACTTAATATCTTGAAATGTAGTGAGATAGTTAAGGAATGGTGTTACTGAAGTCCCTTTATCTGTCTGGGGGCTTCTTGGAACTGAAGAGCTGGAAATGCTGCAAAATAGGCAGCCACCTCTTCAACGTGTCAGAAGGCCTTCCCCAAAGTCCTGGTCAGCTATTCAAAGACACAGCATAGCACTACAGCTATGTACAGCCCAGCCTTGCCTAGTACTGCCAATACCAAACACTCCCTTTCAGACAGTTATTCTACTAACACATCTTAGATGGCTCATTTATTACTCAAATCTCCTAAAGCAAGTAAACAAAACCATTTTTTTTACTATGGAGCAGACAGGTCACCCTTATTTCTCCACAGCAAGGAATTTCCATGAATGAGTTGACACTTAAGGACTAGCTGGACACTAGTCCAGCTACCCCCTGCTGTCCTTCATATGGAACAGACAGCGTAGAAATTTTCAACTTCCTTGTGAAGATTCAGAGAGAAAGCTCTTAAGAGTTGCTTGAGAACACCACCTCACTCTTTCTGCACACACAGGCCAGCAGGTGAGCTACATCTTGCCTTGATGTTGCATGGCTCTCATAGCTGGATTGGTGTAGATCCCTCTCAGTTTCTTGGACAATATATTTGGACACCAACCAGAATTCCTAGAAGCAAAGATCCGAGCTCAAACATATCATGATAAAGCAGGTACATGCAGTTGAACATTGTTACAAAGATTCTGTTGTTCAGAGTTGTTCTACTTCAGTCATTTCTACTGAAGGCAAACAGTCAAAGCAGATGAGTCTAAATCTGTACAGGGCTAGGTAAACACAGAAAACTTCAATAGCTTTCTTTTATTCACTTGTTTCCATAGATCTATGAGTTTGGAAGGTACTCAATAGCTAGGTAGGTACTCAACAGCCAAGAAGTGAGTGGAGAAGAACCTCAAGATTTTGGCACTAGCAATAAGAGTATTTTAAAAGCACAAGGACGTTCACAGAAACCTTGAATCAAAAGAGAACAAAGGTCAAGATCCGTCTTTAAGCACCACCAGAAGTCAGAGCTGTCGGAATAGTCAAGCAGAGAAGTGAGATGTCTTCAAAGCAGGTTCTGGGGACTTAGATTAATAGTTCAGGAACAGACCCCTTTCCAACTCAGTTATCTAGCCCAGGAATTATCCAACAGAGAAGCAGTACTACAGCACAGTGGACTTTTCATGTATGGCTTGAAACTTGCTTGTTAACAGACTAGTAAAGGGGAGGATTTACCTACTGGATGAATCATAAATTGACAGCAAAGGTGAAGAAAAATTTCCCTTAGTTGAATCCCAGCAGTTTTAACTAAATAGACCTTGTTTGTGAGCCCACTACAATCCATGAGATGTGCAAAGAAAAAGTAAAGGCAAAAGACAAAATGAAAAAAAACATCACTTCCGGAACTTCTACTGTGATTGAAATGGGAATATGTGTCCCCTTCTCCTCCTGTGAGGTTTATGAGTGCTTCTCTACTGCAGTTAGCACCTCTTAACAGGAATAGAGAACTTTTAGTCATCACCACCCACCAAAACATCTATCATGTCCTATATGGAAAATGTTTCCTTCTCTCTGGGAAATAATTTTTTCCCTAAAGCAACAAATATCATCCAGGGTGAGAAATCCTGATGACAACTCAAAACGTATCAAACAAAGGCACCATGAAAGCAAAAAGATAATGGATTTCACTTTCCTCCAGACCTCCCTTCTCTGGCATAGGATCAGATTTTTTTTCTGTTTATTTTTTTATTCACACATGAATGTATGCAAAGAAAGTTGGAATTACTGACAAAAAAGGTACTTGCTTTACCTGAAAGACGTAAAAAAAGTAGTACTCAAACAGTATCTGATTTCTATGAAAGTTTTCAGGAAAGCTGTGATGCTAATCATAGAGAAATCACTGGCTAGACACTTGGATCCAAAATTTTTCTGGAATGCTAAACAATCCTTTGAGAACTTTAGCCTGCTGCAAGCTGAAAAGATACTATTTCCTTCATTTTATTTTAGATTAGGGAATGAACCAAAGAGAATTTTGTTCAGTTCAATAACCTGAACTGGAATGAAAGAATGAAGAAACAAGCTAGGATTTGAAAAAGCAGGAACATTTGTTTTCCTCAAATTAAGTGAATTAGAATTGGTATGAAAGGATGAAATCTATTAGTTTTAAAATAGGGTTCTTAAATCAGTCCAAATTCCTCCTGATAGCTGTCCTTTCCTCCATTTAATAAGTAATTTTAAATGCAAAACCTGCTTAGAAAAGCTTGCTTTTTCTGTTCTAATATATTTAGGAAGTCAGGGAACTTATGGTAATTTTATTTAATTAGCATGAATAATTACAAATACTGTTTTTAATTTAATTCCAATTTCCATCCAAATATAACTTGACACAGATAACAAGTAAAAAGTTAATAATCTAATAAAATAATAATATGGACTCATCATTCACTATTTTCCCATGTAATAATATGTGAAGACAAATTATATTAAACAAAATAATTGCTTAAATAAATGTGCACATGATGCAGTTCATCTACTTAGCAAAAACTGAAATAACTATTTTAGGCTGAATTTTGTAATTGTCAAAATATTTGTTACCTCCCATAAAATTCAAGCTTGTAGAAAACAGCTCACAGTGGAAATGTAAAACAAATTGATTGAGCTTGCTGTTTTAAATCATGACTAAAACTGACCATTACATTCAGTTGTACTTATAATGTTATGGTGAGAGGAGTAGTATTTCCTTCCCCTTTTCCTTGTTTGTGCTGGTGAAATATTCCTGTCTTGTTCCAGTCTACTTTAGCCTCTGATATCAGCAAGCAATGGCCCTGGCCAGGGCTTGGCTGAGCTGACTTAAGAAAACCTGTTTAGCAAACTGCTGGGGGGCCCAAGCTGGCTTTGGTGATGGCAGATCCAACAGATGCTGACCCTGCTCAGCAGCATGGCTGCAGTCACCAGCAGTCAAACAGCCTCTGGATGCCCCTATGCCATGAAAATGGAATATGAGAATCATTCATTTGTCTGTTATTATCCTGCCTCACTAAAATGAAGGTAGTATTTTCTGTGAGCAAGCTTCTCATATTTAAGATGAGGAACTGGCAAAAGCAGAAGTCCAGAGGACCTCCAAGTTAAATCAACTGTTTCCCCTCCTTAGGAAGAGATAACATTTCTTATCTAGTCAAGGAATTTGTAAAAGCAAAAGGTGTTACTATTCTTCTCTGGGACCAAATGGCTGAGAGTGATAGATGGTCAGATGAATAATCCTTGAAACAGACAGGAATGGGTGTGGAGGGGAAGGAATCACATAAACTATTTATATGTATTCAGTGGAATTTGCACTGACAGTATCTTTATGATGCTGAAGAAAGAAGCTGCTGGGCTTTAAAGGGATATTCAGCTAAGAACACAGAAATGGATGGGCCCAAAAGAAATAATATCTTTGCTATCCTTAAATTAGCATTTAAGTGAACAATAGCAGTGAATGACAATAATGTCATATAATGACAATAGCAGTGAATTGGTATTCCCAGTCCAATTTTCTTCAGCAAGAGGACAGCGTTGCAGGCTGCCACACTCTATGCTGCTGGACAAAAGGGGATTTTTTAGAGAAAATAATTGTATTGTATTGTCTTTCCAGCAATTCAAGTTTTGCCTTTTCTTCTAAAGTTAAAAGAAGGATCCAATTAGTATGATTTTGATAAAAATTCTTATGATGTAGATATTTGCCCAGTGTAGCAAAGACTGTGCTTTATACTTGAGTTAAGCAGACATGAATAACTTTTGGTGTCCATCAGCTGTACTGAATTTAATCAGACCCACTTCTTGTACAACCAAAATTGCCCACTGCAGTTTTTCAGAGAAGTTGAGACCTTAGAGTAATCTTTGTCCCATCTTTTTAAGTTTAGCCCACTGCTGTGGGCTACCAAGGAAGACCTATCCCATCTTGTGATCAGTAAAATACCATTATGATGAAACCTTGGAGTTACCTATAATAAGGACTGCATGAAAAACTAACAGGTTCTAATTGCATTGCCCAGTGTATATTTCAAAAGCATCATGTTTAAGAGGTAACATTCAAGTCAAAACAACAAGGAATAAGCACGTGCTACATTCAAGAGAGGCAGAACTTGCCAAATCCAATTACCTGGGACTCAAGAAAGGGGACAATATAAACTCCACTGAGCCTCTCTGTTTGTCAAGTGCACAAGTTGCATACACATCATTCTCCCCTCTACCCAGGACTTCAAAGCATATCCTCCTTCTTCAGCTTCATCTTCAAACAAATGTACTGAGAGCCACATGAAATAGATGTCAGTGGAGTTCTCAAGTGATTAATCAGTACTCAAGTAGCTTCAAAGAGTAAGTCCAGATCACAGGTCTACTGGAAGCTCCATAGTCTATATGAAGAGTATAAAATATTCTCTTCAAAGTAACATACAGAGTTAGCAGGTCAGTTTACTTGCAAAGCAGCAGTTGATCAGATCAGACACAAAATCTAGATTTATAACATTCGATTTAATGAAAAAAATAGGGCAAATAGACTATAAAATTTTATATGGGATGTGATGTCACAACAGCTTTGACTCTTAGGGGAAAGCAATCCAAGGTTGTTTCTTTAAACATATACTTAACAATGTAATGGGCTAAGAACATGGATGAATGGATCAATGTGTGCAGAAACAACAAATAAACTTGAGCACACAAGGCTCACTCTCAGTCAGCAGGAAGACAAGAAGGGTATAATGAGAAGCAGGTTGATCTTGGCACAGATGTGTAAATTCTTTTAGCAGAGGTCTGTTATGATCAGAGAAGAGAAAAAAACCCAGGAGAATCTTTATTTTCAGTGCAACTTACAAAATGTTCCCATAACAGAAAATCTAAGAAACTAAGAATAGAAAAAGTGGTTTTTCTGATATGACAGTAAGCAAAAGCAAACAATACGCTGTGTCGGTCCTGTCTGGTCTTTTGTATGGCTTCTGGAATTGGAGGCAAGATTCCCACATGGGAGAAAGTGATGTGACTCCATTGCCTATAGTGTAAACTCTCCGGTCCATGAGTTCTGAGGACCCAGTCCCCTTCTGTTTACCACAATGAAACTTTTCTAAGGAACAGAGAACACAAATACAGAAAAAGATGTTTCAGAGGTGGGTACAAGGATAGAATTAAAAATACCTGAGATAAGATTCAGCTTTGGCACAGGCTTCCTACACAAACTTGAGTATTCTTCTCTGGGCTCAGTTCCTCACGTATAAAAGAGTGATCCCTAAGCAATGCTGCAAGGATATGTGTTCTAAAGGGTGGGGCATTGGGGTCATACAAATATTTGATAGAGACCTCAGGAAAGGACAAAACAGGAAATATTGTCAAGGTGGTAAGCAGTGTTGAGTGGGTGTGTAAAAGCCATCCCTTATGCATGGATGTGCCATCTTGGTATTCTTTGTGTACTGTAAAGAAAAGGAGCACTGGATGCAGAGAGCTTATCCTCCAGGAAGCCAGCAATGAAAAACAAGCAGCTTATCTAGTCCTGCAACCAACCCCCCACCCTCGCTTCCCTTCCCTTCAGCAGGACAGAGCATGATAAAAGCTGAGATGAGTCTCTGTAGGAACCCAAAGCTGTGAATCTTCCTCTCACTCTGTCTGGCCAAAATCCCTTCATTCGCAGTGGGAATTTAGGCTAGAGATCACCAGTTCTTGCTCTCCGCCAAAATAACAGAGGAGAGGGTTAGAATGGAAGAAAAACAACCATAACTCAGCAAATACAGTCAGAAAGAGAGGAGTAGGCAATTCACAAAATGTTATCCTCTGCTATGTTTCCAGCTATATCCCCATTCTGCTGACTTTCAAGTTTCCCCCACTATGACAGTGGGAGATATTATTTTGCCACCTATAAACAAGGATACTGTTTACCTTTTAGAAGAAGAAAGGAGACTGGGGCAGGAATAGATTTCTGCTGCTTTGGAAAGGGGTTGCAAACTCATTCCACTCCCCTCCCATTTGATTACCTGTTGATATTCCAGCCTTATGAGCAAGATATACCTCGGGATTTGCTGAAGGAGCCTTACTGACGAACACTCCCAACAAAACATAGACAAGCCAAAACGGCACTGCTCCACAGCTTACTGGAAGTAGTAGACTTGGGATAGGCAGGGACAAGTTCTCCATCACAAATATGAAAGAATTAGAGAATGGAGAAAATCAAAATTGAAAACATAAAAGATGCAGCTGAAGTTTGAGGTGGTTAAAATGAAAAATGGGACTGTGCCATTCACAGGTGGATAGATAGATCAATCAATTGATTTTGTATACAGTGACACGCTTTGGAGCTATAATTCACTTCTGGGGCAATTATTTCAGCATAGCAGTGGCAGGAGTTATACCAGAGACAGAATTCAGGCGCTTTTAGTCAGTGGAGAGTTGGACGACAAAGGAGTAAAAAATGGTAAATGCCATCCATCAGTAAAGATACATGGGATATAAATTATGTCTGTGCGGTTGCAGAGTGTAGAGGGAAAGATAGACAGACAGATAAATAGACACATAAAAGTCTGAGTTTTGGTTGTGCAATCATTTGCTGTCTGACCTTACCCTTGCCTCCTTTCCACTATTCTTAGAGAGAAGAGTGTTTAGCATTATTGTGTTCAAGCCTCTTTGCCATGTTACTGTTGACTTCTTTATCCCCCCACACACTGAATAAGTGGTGATGCCTCTGGAAGGTGCGAGGAATTTTTCTTCATAAGCCATGATGTGTTCAAGAGAGGGCTAGGCTCATCTCCACTGTGAATCTGACAGGGGTTTTAACAGCCTCACAACATCGGGACAAATAGCTCCTGGTCCCTTAACCCTTCCCAGCTTTGCAAGGCAAGGCCTAGCACTGTTGTTCCCATTGCAAGGGCTTTACACAGTCTTTCAGGCTGAAATCCTCTCTGTGGTGGCTGGGCAGAGCGGAAATCCAGGGGCTGGATCAGATTGGCCTAATGCTACAGCAGCTTAAGCGGTCTGTTTTACCAGAGATTATGGTTTCACTTACACAGAGCGCCTGAAAAATGCTGCGGTTTAGGAAGGATTATAGCTGAAAATTCCATGCTTTAAAAGAGAAATAAAGCAGGGGAGGGACTAGGAAACCCAATGTGCCTGGGGGCTGTGCAAACAGGATTAACCCCTGCCCATAGCACCTCTTGCTTCTGCCCACCCACGCTTCCATGTTCACCTTATTCTCTGGCCTTTCCTCCTCAGCAACTCCTCACACCTGCTGTCTCTTGTATAACAGAGAGTTGAAAAAGGAGTATGGAAAATACCCAGGACCAAAGTGTCCCTAGTTTATTTACGTATCACTGTCAAATTGCTTCCTTGAAAAATATCACCTCACTCACAGCCTGTGAAAGCCCAGGGAACTTTTGGCCCTCTGCCTGCAGATAGGTCTATTCATCCAAATTATCTTGTATCAACATTATTTGGATAAAGGCTTCAAGCACTCCCAGAATGCTGGGGGTGACTCTGCCTGTTTGGTCTGAAATAAATCTGTGCACTCCTTGCCATCTGATGACAGAGGATGCAGGAGAAAAATAGCTTGGGAGGGTTCCTGATCTACAGAGACTGGCTCTGGCACATGAGGGCTCACTAGTGGGGTAGTAGGACAGTGTATGGTTGTAAAAAGCAGAAGCTGGGTGCTGATGTGCTGCCTACTCTGGGGGCTTTAACTGTAAAACAAAACCCAGATATTCCAACTTCCATTCCCCCATATCCTCCACAAAAGGTGCTTGCCAAACAGAGCTTCCTAGCAAAATGGAAAAGAAATTACAATCCTCACTTAGCATACCAGAGACTTCACTTAGTAAACTAAATAAAGAGGAAGTGCATCCCTATTGGTCAGGACTGATCCTTCCCAATTAATTGAAACATTAGCATATGTCTTTGCTGCAAAGATGTCTTGGTGATCAGAGACCTTTGCTGGCCATCCATGTTAGAAGTACGTAGGGGAGAACACAGATGGCAAACTACCATTTTTGCCAGGTAGCAAATCTTTAGGAAACAAATATCTCAGGATAAACAGCATTCACAGAAAGAAATTGCCCAGCCCTTTATTGTCTAGGTGAGCACTGCAGCCTCGCAACAAGGTGCCTAAAGTTAATTAAGCCGGTTCTACATTAATGAAGTCAGATTTATGATCTAATTATATGTCACATTTCTATTTCTCTGTGTAAACCAAAATCACCAGAACCAACTTATTTTATAGGCCATTGGCAATAGTTACCATCACAGCCAAGAGATGGTTTTCATTTATTGGCTTGAATTTACCTGAGGATGGATGGTTTGCTAGATAATTTGGATTGGATCTGATCACAACATCCATGCTTTGCTTTCAGGTGTCCAAATACAGGACTTTATTACTGTTAACCCAACAACAGCGGGTGTTCTGGAGTACCCATGCTTTAGGTCACAGAGTTCTCCAATTCCCAAACATCCTACTTGGCAGCCAAGTTAGGAGCAGTTGCAAAGTTGAATCCATTGTGCCTATGAAAATCTGCACATCAGAAATGGAGGCCCAATGCAAACAACAATGAAGATTAGACCTCTTACAAGTTCCCCACATTTCCTCTCTTCCATTATGTCTCTCTGTCAAGGTATCTGTCTGGCAAAATTACACTCCGGGAACAGAGTCAGCCCTGACTGCTTTTATGGTTACATCTCCAAAATGTGCCACTGTGAACAAGATCAATTGATTGATCCATCTGTCTATCCACCTATTAATCACACAGTCTCATTTGTTTTTTAACTTTCTCAAACTCCAGCTATACCATTTTTGTCAAGCTTTTATGAAATTTGGCTTGAGAAGCTTTGGCCATTACACCCAGAAATCTGTTTAATAGATGCTTATTGCAAGGCTGCTCTCCTGGGGAAGGTTACCTTGGGTTTGAAGAGAAAAAGTGGTGTAATTTCTTGGGCCAAACTGTATAAGTGTAGCATCTTCGTATGCCCTTGGCCAGCAAGAAAAAGCAGCAGGAAAGGGAGCACAAAAGCTTCAGAGCATTCTTCTTCCCAATCCTATGCTTGTTCCTGTCCTCCCTTCTCCTGCATGTTCCCTCCCTCACCTCTCCTCTTCCCGCCTCCCATCCCTCTCCTCTGCCACTGCACTCCATTCCCCTCATCTCCTGCTGCCCTGCAGAGGCATTCCTGCAGTCCAAGCCTAGCCCCCAGGCACATTTACTGCTGTTGTCTCAGCACTGGCTCCTCTGATCTACTCCTAGCCTTTTTATTTTTATTTTTGTTTTAAAATTAATTTCCCTGTAGATTTTAACCACTCCATTTTCATTTACCCATTTTGTTCTTCCTCTCCTCCCTTCCCTTCCCTCCTCTTCCTTCCCCTGTTCCCTTTGTCTGTCTGTGTCCATCCCTTACCCTACCACAGAAAACCTCTCCTCTCCCCTCAGTATAAAGCAAGAGCCTCATGGAGCCTCTCTCACCCCTTTCACCCCCACCACGCCGGTCGGCTCTGGGCAGGCTGATCTTCAGCCCTTCCACATGGCCCTTTCAGACGATGCGTCCACGCCTTGCTACAGTGCCTTCCTTCATCATGGTGCCCACTTTGGGCAGTCCAGCAGCCAGCCTCTGATAGCAGGTAACCGGCCTTGGCCACCAACTGAGTGGGGATGCTGTAGGCAAGGGGTTCAGTTTCGTCTGACGGGGAGGCCACTAAATGCTGCAAGCTCTTTGAGTGCAAGTGGGAACCAGAGCAACCACGTTCCAGGTCTGCATATGCAGCTTATGTTCTCAGCTCCACGAAGAATCAAATAGTTTTCATGCCTGTCCTTCATTTTTAGAATAAAATGGGAAGGGAGACTGTAACTACCTAGAAGTGACTGGGTGTCCCAGTTGGATTGGGTTTGAGACTTAGTATAGAAACATGCATACAGCAAAATCTTGTGTTGCCTCAATAGCCATAATGTCCCTGAGTACTGCAGGTGTAGCACAGGGTGTGCTAGCCTAAGGTAGATGATAGCAGCATGAAGATCCCAGCCAGCTCTAGGCCTGCCTGGGCTGTTCAGCATGGGTTGTAGCTACTAAGTCAGATAGACATGGGTGGTTGGTGAGCACTGCCATAGCTGTGCTGTGAGCAGTACTTGAGTCACTTAGTTTGGGAGTGTCAGTGTGAGCTGGTGCCTTCACAGAGCAGACCAAGCAGTTAAGAAACCCAGCATCATGTCTGAATGTCAAGAGCAGGAAGGATGTGTGAGAGACTATGTTTTACAGACACAGGAATACAGAGCTGAGGTAGGTGGCCTTTAGGGGAAGAGCAGAAGTGAAGAAATAGGTTACAGAAGATAGCAGCACTTATGAGCAGCAGGCAGGGTGGGAAGATGAGGAGGAAGATCAAGTTTTGGGCAGGTAATAAGAGAAACTCCTGAGCAAGGTGACTGAAGCAACATTGCTGCAGAATCTTAGGGGTGACTTGGGTGAAATAGTTGGTGACCACTGACCATTT
Organism: Notiomystis cincta; assembly: GCA_013398075.1. Classification (NCBI taxonomy): domain Eukaryota; kingdom Metazoa; phylum Chordata; class Aves; order Passeriformes; family Notiomystidae; genus Notiomystis; species Notiomystis cincta. The sequence continues at coordinate 138,214 of VZRX01018097.1, read as the reverse complement.
TTCAAAGGACGTAATCTGGGCTTTTTCAGAACAAGTCTTAGTGCAGACCACAGTTCCTAATACTCAAGAAACATATCTTACCTCTGTCTCCTTCATGTTCCTATATTAATTTTCTCTTTTGACTTAATATCCTTCCTTTTTCTTGCCATGTGAGATTTCCATTTCTAAACCTTCATGCAGGAAAATAGCAAATAACATCAGAGAAGACTTGTGTTCATAACACTGTCTTGGTTTTACCTTACTGCAGCCAGTAAGAGCCTCTGAGTTCTGGGCACTTCCTAAGCCAAGAAGTCTCCTGACCCTCTCCCACATTACAGATATCTGGGGATACTGTCATATATGACCATCTTCTAGTCTAGAAGACACTGTGTTTCGAGAGAGACACGTGCCTTAGGACTGCTATAGGGAATTAGACATGGGACAAAGCATTCAAAAGCACAAACAATGTCACAGTGATTCAGGTGCTGTTCCTCACTCAGAAAGTTCTTGCAGGAGGAAGAATGGCTGGAGTTGGAAGCATGTTATAAGCTAGCTTTGCCATAGCCCTGCAGAACAAGAATTTAATAATCCTGTCTACCTGTTTGTAATGAGAGGAGTTTATGGAAGGGGCCTGTTTGTATGTTTGTATTATATTTTAAGAGTTTCTCCGTGAGACTCTTACTGATGCTACTGATACAGTACTTGTTTGTTATGTTATTTTTCAAGATGGGGATTTTGACAGATGATCACTTCTCAACAAATTTTCTATGCTCAGTTTTGAACATCAACCTCTGTGTGCTCATGTCTGAATAAAGACACAGGGTCATATGTGCACACATCAAGTAGCAGAGTGAGTGTGTATGTGTTCCCACCTGAACAAAAGTGTCAAAATGATTTAATTTTGCCTGCAGCTACATAATGTTATCTCTAACTTTTCAGTGATACTGTTTTCTCACTCATCACTTGTTATTTCTCAGGCTAGTCAATAAAGGAAACTAAAAGAACAAGAATTTTAAAAATAAAAATTTCTTGCCTTAAACCAAAGTTAGGAAAAAAAAACTACATCTACTAGGTGTTACTCATATCATTTAACATATAGCTACAAATCACTAAAGGAATGATGGTGACAAAAAAGAGTGTAGAATATTAATCCCTGATACATTATGTATTTATTTTTGTCAGTATTGGGGAGTGGCTGGAAAATGGCTCAGCTGTTGTCAGAGGACGTAAGCTAGGAACATCGGCCACTGATCAGGAACCTCTTCAGGGAGAAAGAATGAACTTGCATTCCTGGTTTTTTTTAGTAAATCACCTCAGTAATCTTTAGTCAAGACCTGTGAAAGCAATGACACTGGTTTAGCCTACCTCGTCCCAGAGAAACTTCCTCCCTTCAGGTTAATGTTCCATGCTTATTAGTTTTTGCTTTGCCTTGTAACTGTTAATTATTTCTGATTCCCCAGCCAAGGTTCATGCTTGTTCCAGGGCCTGTTTTATCAGTTATCATTCTGTTGGTAGTAGAGCTAAACCAATGCTGCTTCTTCTTTCATTGGCATATCCCAGCACAGTTCCAGTGACTCCAGTGCTGTTAATGGACTAAACTTAACCTGTCCCTCCTAAAGGCAAATCAGACTCTTGCTCTCCAGTTACAACAGACAGGAGAGACAAAATTTAACAAAAGAACGACAAATGGGACAAACTTCTTGGTGAGCTACAGTTCACCTAGGGAATGTGAAAGGCTTTGGATGCCTGGAACAGGCTGACATCTCAGTAGGCAGTGTTGGAGGTTGAGCTGTAAATCTCTCAGCAGCTGTGGGGGAAAGATTATCTTAATTTATTTAGCTTTTTGTTTTGTTTTGTTTTTCTTTGTTTGTTTTGTTTTGCTTTGGCTTGAAACTCCCAGCAGCTTCTGAGATTATTTTAGTTCATTTAAATGCAATAAGCACTAACAGCAAATGCCCTTCTGGCTGGCCCATTTTCAGGCTAACCAGTCCAAATGAGGAAATGCCTCTGGCATCAACCAAGAAGCCCCCAGCTGCACTTCCTAAGAGAAGAAAAATAAACTACAATCATACACCCAGTCCACATCCCTCTCTACTTTGGTGGTGGTGGTGAAAAGAAATCACAACTTTAAGTATTATAAGCAAAAACTTGTACCAGTGATGAAAATGAAGTGAGACCCAAACTAATTTGCATGATCCTATAATTATATATAGTACACCAACACCTGGAAGGAGTCCAACCAATATTCATCTCATGCTAAGCACTGTGCAAATGTTCTAAAAGTGTGCCCTTGCACCAAAGAGTTTGCAGCATAGAAAGAAGTACAGAGAGGTAAAGTGACTTGCTTAAAATCATCAGCAGGTGAATGGAAAAGGTGGGAAGAGAGACAAGCACAGAAAACTCTTGGATCACTTCCCAGTGCCTTGCACATTGATCACGCCCTAAAGCAACATCACCACAGGTTTGGAACTGCATCCACTGCATATAGACAGGACCTCAGCTACTTTGGCAATGAATATGCTGCCATTCTCTGTGCAGATCAGGGCCATTTTGATTTAGTTAAAACAGATCCAAAATCTACAGTGAAACAACCCAAATTCTTTTGAGCCTCATCAAAGCTAAGTTTTAGCATCCATCCTTACAGTGTGAGATCAAAAGTGTCCCAGTCTTCACCCAGAATTTTCAGTGGGTGGACACAAAACATGTAAGAGAAGGCCGTGCAGTAGTTGCCTACCAAGTCATGTGACAGTGGGACAAGAGGTGATGCCAAATCAATATTGAAAGATCTTATCTGTATTGATCACCTGTCCTGATTCTCTCCCTTTCTAGGTCGTGATATGGCAAGCACCACCTTGCCTGGCTACCCACCCCATGTTCCCCCAACTGGACAAGGCAGCTACCCAACATCAACTCTTGCAGGAATGGTTCCTGGTAAGTCACTGCCAACCCTCAGTAATGGTGCACACATGTCTGAACGGTTACCAGCACTGTAAGAGCTTTCACAGCTGGCTTGGCTGTTGCTTTGCAGACATGAAGAGCTATTCTTTTCATGAAGAAACCATCAGGTGCCTATAACCAATGTAGCTAACAACCCTTTTTGTAATGTATCTCTTTCCCCCTAGTAACTGATTCACTGCTGCTCTGGGCAGCTAGCTAACTATAACCTGTGGCAATTAATTGGTAATTAATTAACCCTAGTATTCATTAACTAATGTAATTATTTTCCAATGACCCATGTAGATTATTATGTACTGCTCATGGCTCCAGATACTCACCTATCCACTAACTAAGGGTAACAACTCACCTTCTGTCTAAAGCCATGGCATCAAGCTGAAAATTATCAATGGTAATTTAATACCTGCAGTATTTGAAGACCCACTGTCTATATAGCCTAAACTTACTAAGAACTCAGCAATGATTAACAGCATTTCACGAGAAACTAACTATTCACTTCTAACAACCAGCTACTTACCCACCTCCTGTTTGTAAGACAGTGCCTCCAATCCAAGAAACTATCAACCTAATCCTACATGCAAAGACAACCTGTTTCTTTGATACCCAGTGCTTTGGAAAAATACCTTATCTCAGCACATGGATTCTCCCACTCGTTCGGAAGAAGAGAGGAACATTTACTCTAGGACAATGGAAGAGTTTATTACCTCATGCTCTATTACCCATTCTCCTCTGAGGACAGTTGTCCCCAGCAGATGAATGAAGAGGCTGGATTTTCTTTTCTCAGACATGGTAGCTCAGAACTCATCTGCCACTGATTTCTGCTTGTTATGGCCCGTGGCTGAGAGTCATGAGAGTTAAGGGGCAGGTACACAGCCTGTTCTGCAACCTCTGCTTCTGAAGAGATGTTTCCAGAACAAAAGCAGCAAAAAGTTGAGGACAGAAAGCTCTTATATTACTATCTTATGATTTGTCAGGGCTTACAAGTGGAAAGCCTAACTTAACCCTCATCCAGATCTTGGAACAGCCAGCTAAATGAATATTAACTTCAGTGATGACAGTGAAAATATAACTGATAGGAAATGTTTTCAGGTCAAAGTCTTAACATCATTAAGTGACAAATCGTGGAATAGCTTGAGTTGAAAGGGACCTTAAAGGTCACCTAGCTCCAACCACCCCATCATGGGCAGGGACATCTTTACAGGTTGTGCAATGCTCCATCCAACCTGACCTTGAACACTTTTAGAGACTGGGTATCCACAACTACTCTGGGCAACCTGTTCCAGTGGCAACTTTTAGGGCATGTCCTACACTACATTATTCAGGGAGATGGTTTGGCTCCAGTATCAGACAAGCACTAAGACAATTTGAAGTCAAATTAGCACCCACACCGGTAACTCCCCTCAGTAACAGTAGGTGCATTCAGTTGACAATATTTAGATCAGTTAATGGCCAAAACTTATAGGAGATCACAGCATATAGAAATTATTAATGATATCAAAATAGCTGGCTCTTTGAGTAGAAACTGTTCAGTGATTGCTATGTAAGTTTAATGTCCTCATCACAATGATGATACTGACTTCTAAACTGGGACAAAAATTTTAAGACCACTAATACCAGGGGTCATTTATCCAAGAATAGGATATTTCAGCTCCTTGATGTGGAGGTTGCATATCTATAAGACAGTAGTGTCCAAAAAAAAGAAAACAAAAACCAAAAAAACCCCCACAGACCAGAAATATTCTCCAAAAGAAAAGGAACAGAATTTTACAGGAAAGAGTTAAGTTATACTTCAAAGTTAAAAAAAAATTATTCCGGTCAAATGGATATCTTTACATTAAATCTGATGTCAACATTCAATCAGAGACAGTTTTCCCAGTGGCCTACTTGGGCATCCTGCAGTAGACACTGCATCTTTCAACAGAGCATCAGGTTTTGGCTGTTTCAGTCATACCCCACTAGTCAGACCCAGCCAGGAAGCCCTTTTCTTCCTGTTTTCTAATGTGACTGAAGCCAACAAGATGGAGATAAAGAGGCTTCCTCCTGGGAAGAAACAGAAGACTTGGCATTAATGGGTCACTCTGCAGATCTCTGCAGCCACTGCTCTGTGGCAGGGGCCAACAGAGGAAGTATGAGGAAGGGTGAAAGAGTAGAGCAAGCATGTATTGGTACTTTCTCAAAAGATCTCCCAGCCTCCACATTGCAGCTAAGAGACTTCCTAAGCCAGACTTAGCATCTTTCTATTTAATATTAAACCCTTGATACATTTTCCCTCCACAAACGTAAAAAATGTCTCCTGAACCCATATAAGCCTTTAATGTGCATAGAAACCTTTGGCAAGAAGTTCTGTAGCTTAACTCCATATTTTGTGAAAACTATCTCCCTTATTTGTTCTGAACCTGCCACCTGCTAGGCTCACTTCATGCCTCATCGTTTCTGTATTAGAGGACTAAACCAATAAGATTTAAATACAGATGCCAAGAAACAGTGTTAGTAAAGATTCCCTGAGCACAGATTACACAGAATATAGGCCTCCTGGGATCGATCCTCTGTGCTGACTTGCAACCTCTGTTAGGAGTCCAGACTGAACAATCAAATACAATGGTGCCAATGGTTTATTATGTGCCCTCAGGCCAAGAAAGTTCAGGGGCCAGTGCTTTAACTACACTGCCAACAAGAAGCCAGCAAGGCAACTACTCAGGAAGTATCTTTAAGAAACATACTAACATACAAACAAATCTATTGTTCGGATGTGAGCAAACACGAGAAAGAGACTCTGTCTTCACTGAACAAAGGTGCAGAGCTAAACACACTACTGTTCAGAAAACAGATTTCTAACCCATGCAAAATTCTGATTCCTGGATATTTGTTTCATCTTGCATTGGTATGAGGAGTCAGAACCTTGCAACAGTTCAATTTGCAAACATCAGGATGAAACATTTCAATAACATCAACATGTTCTAGATGTCAAGATGTATTAAAATAATGAAAGAATTGAAAGGAAATTAAATGAGATGAGAAAGGCAAAATGAAACAAAACAAGAAAGTTGAAACGTAATACTTTGTTTCAATTTGCAATAATTTCAGAACTTTTCTTTCCAAAACTCTATTGAAGCTGACAAGCTCAAGCAAAACATTTCCATTTCAATGAGGCAGCATTTTCCAGTGGAAGACTGTTTCTGAGAAGACTGTTTAACAGCGCTAAGCAAAGCTACTATGTTCTACCCATGACAACCTCTCACTAGACTTCTTCTTGCATTGTCTAGAGAAGATCGTGTCCCCTGCAGCACTACATTCATGCACCATGACCAGCAAATGCAAATGTCTCTGAGGTTTATGTGGATGATGTGACAAGATTCCTGCACCCTACCTGTAACTTCAGGTCCCAGGCTGTAAACATGGACTAAAGCCAGTGGTCCTGAGCACACACTTGGAAAAGCAGGGGTTAGTCACTCACAGAAAGATGAATCAGGTATTGGGCTACACTTAACCTACATATCTGAGAGAAGTTTCCTACGAAGGTAACAGAATACCTTTGATCCCTGTCTTAATTCTTCCTCTTTCCCAGAAAGGACATCAAGTTTCTGCAAACCGTGTTAGTGAAGTGAGCATCCGCTGAAGGAACTGAAGTTTACACAGAGCAGTGCGGAGCCTGCAGAGGGCTGGGGACGGCAGCGGCAGGGAGTCGTTAAACAGAATCCAATGTTGATGAGGAAATTACACTTGTTTCATTAGTGATCGGGAAGGCGATAGCTCAGTTCCTCTTGGTCACAGTTGAGCTCAAAAGCTCATTATCCTGCTGCATGCATGCTTTCACTCCCCGTCAATAAACACTGTTTCCAGTGGCTGCCCTCCCTCCTCCCCACGCTCCGTAGCGGTGGCTCTTTCTCCTGTGCTTAACCCATGCTTTAGCAACACTATAAACAGTTTAGGGTGTCAACTGAGCAGGGAGTGAGAGAGGTACTGAAATATCAGAATAATTTCTCTCCATACAGTGAAACTGATGTCATATGAAGCACTTCAAAAGCGAAAATTCTCATGTGGGTAGTTTTTTTCTCCTCCTTTGGGAAGAAAAATCATTCCAGTATATTCCACAAATAAGTCAGTTCAGTAGAGAATAATCTGGACTGTGCAGGTTTCACCTATTCCTTCCCAGCTAGTTGTCAGGATTTTCCATGTAGGATGTTTCTAGCTATGGAATTATGCTGTGTTATTACCACTAAAACAGTAGTTAGCAAGATTTCTCACACAAAATGAGGTTTTATGCTGAAACTAAAAGCTACTGTGACTTAAATACCTTTGGATTATGATTGGGTTTGATTCATACTCATTTTTGCACTGACTACTTTGGTTATCACCCTGAGTACCTCTAAAAACCTTGCTGGAAAGATTCACCTCAAGTTTAAAGCAGTACAAATCCCCTAACTTGAAGAGACTTCATTTCCATCATCTGAGAATCTGTGGTTTTGGCTTTAACACTCTGGTGAGAGGAGATTTGCAGAGATTATGTTATAATTAATTGACATTCTTTAGTAATTGTCTCACAGGCATCCATCCCATCTTGCATTACCTTCTTTTCCTGTTCCATGGTATCTAGCAGGAACTGACGGGTGCTTTTCAAACACTTCTGTTGTAACAATTCCACCTCTGCCTTCGGGCAGACCAGAAGCTGACACCCACCCTATTCTTCCACTGCCTTTTAAGCACATAAGGCCTTTCAGATGGCATTAACTGTCCATGGCCTGTTGTTACTACATTAAATTGAGCTTATGATCAGATCATGACATGACTACCCATAGTAGAATGATACATGTTTAAGTTTGCTGAGATTTGTTTATTTTGATTGCAGCACCATACCCCTTCAGTTACCCTGTACAGCCTTCTAAGAAACAGGGAGACTCAGCTCCTTCTGCACAATAAAATGGAATGTTTTCAAAGACCCTGCACCATTCACATCTTGGTTCAGAGTCTTACTAGATCACGAAACTTGGAAGTATTTTGGTTTGGGCCCATTATCCTAATGTGAAAAGGGGAGCTGTAGCACAACTTGTCTTTCAGATTCAGCACAGTACTTAAAGTGCTAATCATTATAAAATTATTTTCCAGAGCTATAATGCAGCAACTTTTCTCTATAAGTCACTAAGCATAAAAGAGAGGTTAATCATGTATGAATCACTTTTCTGACTAATACCATCATCCAGAATAAGAGAGAAAGTGATTCATGTGTTTTCCATTTTGTTTTGTATTTAAACACAGCCAATATTTCAAAAAATGAATGATACACTTTTCCACAACTATGCCATCACCCTCAGTACCCTAATAACAAACCCTAGCAATACATATTGCCATCAACAGCACTGCTAGTTCTAAAGAGTTTCTTGTGAGCTTGTCCCATCAACCTTCCGTGCCTGCTGCCTTGACACTACTGGAGAACCTTTGATGTTATTCATAAGAAAGCTGATAATTAAGTTCGTAAAAGGCTTGCATATGCAGTCCTACTGTAGCTTGAGAATTGGAAGACAGAAGGCAATGAAAAATAAGGAAACAAAAAACCTCACTTTAATAATGTATTGGTATTATTGAATTTGAACTGATTTCTTGATTGTAAAGAGGTCAATCTTATGATGCTTTAATGGCATGGGTAGGCAACTCTGCACTGAACAAGCACTGCAGTGATTTGAAGGGAAGAGTCCCAGCTGGACAAGGAAGCTACATACACTGGTCTTCCTGCTGGCACATGGATTCAGCATGAACACTGGTCTGATGGAACAGCAGACGTAAATCTTTATTCCTAACTGTATTTCACACCTTCCTTGGTTTCTTGCAGGGAGCGAGTTCTCAGGGAACCCCTACAGCCACCCTCAGTACACGACCTACAACGAGGCCTGGCGGTTCAGCAACCCTGCATTACTAAGTGAGTACCTCTTTCCCACAGCACACCCCCAGCCTCGCGCTCCTTCTGTTTGTCTCTTTGTTTTCTTTTCTTTGTTTTTGTTTGTTTGTTTGTTTCTGAAGAGGGTTTTCAAGTATTTGGGCAGTGAGATGCCTTCTTCCTCACTCTCCAGTCCAGCTTGAAATGGGTATATACCTCATGCATGTTTTGTATCAGTTCTGAAACTGATTCCTCTTTCATGAGACAGTTCAGAACTCCAGCTCTGGCTTCTCCATGGGCTGCATCCACAGTTTATTCCAGTTTAAATCAAAAGTTAAATTTAGGTTCTGCTACTCTTAGGCCACAACCAGCATCTTTTCAAGGTCTGGTTAAAAATTCAGATAAGGTTTCATTCCTTTCCCAAGCTAAATCCAGAGTCAATTCCTGGGAAATCTGTAAATCCCATAGAATTTCTTCCTATTGGACCAGTTGGACAAATGTCTAGAGTGGGAGACAGGCTGCATCACAAGATTTATAATAGCCAGTAGAGTTCTCTTGCAGGGATATATATCCATCTCCAGTGACTGATATGCTCAGAAATAGTCAGAGTTTTTTTCAGAGGGGGGAAAAACCTTCTACAAGACCTTAGCATCTAATACAACATTTTTTTGGAGGAAAACAGGAAGAGATTTACTATATGTAAAATAAATAAGTTATGATGATTACCTATGTATTTACTGAGGTTTAACAACTGGATAACAGATGCACATTTTATCCCATTGCTGTTAAATTTCAGTAAATGCAATCTTAATAATCAATCACTATTTAACACACATTCAATAACCATCTAAAGAGCTTTCATGCCAAAAGTGACCTAAATCCCAAGTAGTAAAACGCTGTAATTTTGTTTCATTTCTCCCCTCCTGGTTTTAAAAGTGACCCATTGTACTTTGTCAAGTATACTCAGAACATCTGGCCCTGACACTTTCCTTGTGACTACAGATCAGGTGTGGCATATTTGTGCTGCAATGTTTGTTGTGGTTTAGCCTCAGGCATTAGCCAAGCCCCATGCAGCCACCAGTTCATTTTCCCACCAGGAGGATCAGGGAGAGAATTGTAAGGATAAAAACTAGAAAACTCCTGGGTTGAGATAAAGACAGTTTAGTACGGAAAGCAAAAGCCACACACACAAGCCAAGCAAAACAAGGAATTAATTCACTGCTTCCCATGGGCAGGCAGGTGTTCAGCCATCTCCAGGAGAGCAGGGCCCCACCATGCACAATGGTTACTTGGGAAGACAAACAGTGTCACTCCAAACATCTCCCCTCCCTCCTTCCTTCCCCTCCTTCACGTACTGACCACGATGTCATATGGTCTGCAATATCCCTTTGGCCAGCTCAGGTCATCTGTCCTGCCTGTGTCTCCTCCCAGGCAGCCCCAGAGTCCTCACCAGCAGAAAAGGCCTTGGCTCTGTGTAAGCCCTGCTCAGCAATGACAAAAACAACTCTGTATTATCAACCCTGTGCTCAGCACAAATCCAAAACACAGCCCCTTACCAGCCACTGTGAAGAAAACTAACTCTACCCCAGCCAAAAACAGCACAAATGCTCATGGGCTTACTTACTGATTGCCAGAAGATGCAAAAGGATCTCCTTCCCATAGAAGGGCATCATATCCAGAGGCCACAGTAGCACCTATCCACTGAAGTGTGGCCCTCAGTTGGCTTCCACTGAATGCCCTTCCCTAATCCCATTAGGAGCTCAGTCTCCAAGTTCTTCTTTTGGTTCTTTTACTTTTCTTTCTTCCTACCTACCTTTCTTTTTGTTTTCAGTTCTCCTTTATTTCTTTTCTTAGTTTAATTGTTTCTGTTTTTTGGTTTGGTTTGGTTTTTTTTGTTTACTGTTTGTCCTTTCAACCAGTCCATTCTTCTCCTGTGTTAACTTTCAGGTTCCCCTTATTATTATAGTGCCACATCCCGGGGCTCCGCCCCTCCCACTGCTGCCGCTGCCTATGACCGCCACTAGTTACCATGGAAACCACATGAAACTGCAGGGCGACAGCTTAGGCCTCCACATTGTACCTGTCTGATCACCTCCCTCCATCCCTGGGAAGGGTGAAGAGACCTTCCCCGTTCCCCCCCACAGTCCAGTTCCTTCCTCTTCGCCACGAAGGCGCCGGACCAAGCGCTCACCACACGAGACTGAGACCCCCTCGTTCCCCCTGCCCTCCGCCCCGACCGCTCCCTGCGCCAGGAGCAGCCTGCGGCCAAGCGGCTTCCCCTGCGGGAGCCCTCCAACACCCCTGGGTAAAGCTCAGCCATGCAAAGTCCCCTCGGCTTCCAGGACTCCAGGGGGACTGGGAAGCAATTCAGCTGGCAGCCATTGCCTTACAGGACCCCTTTCTGGGAGCGGTAAGGGCCAGGGAAACAGGGGAGAATGCCGCTCGTGAAACACTGTTCCCCAAAGATATACTCTTCTGTGGTGGACTCTTGAGTGTGTGTAACCTGTGATGCTCACCCTGTTTCCCGGGACAGAGGGAACAGTCTGGCTAGAGCAGAGATGGCAGCACAGAGACCTGGCCCATCTGGCAATGAAGAAAGGACCAAGTAATGATCTGCACCCCGTGAGGGGTTCTCTGTGCACCTCATCCCCACTTTCCAGCATGAATTCCCCCAGAGTTGGCTGCACCTCACGGGTGGTGACTTTGCAGGCCAGAGTTGGGAGGAACCTCACACATACACCCACAATTTCTGTGACACACAATCAGCTCAGACAGGAGGATGGAGCAACATTTACAAACAAACCGACGAAATGAAGAAATATATAAATAGATATATAAATATAACTGTGTTTTTATGCTTTGTCATGAAGGTCTGTAAAAAGGAACAAAAAAATCCCCAATTTTCTAAAAAACCCAAGCAAACAAAACCAACAAAAAAACCAAAATAATAATTAAAAAACCCTACAAAAATAAAACTCCAAGTCCCATCTCTCCCCACCACCTGAATGGCAGACGAGTTCCTCTGACGTTTGATGCTCCTCTTTCACTCTAGGGTTTTGTTTCCTTTCTGTTTTGCACTACAATGGGATGATGGTATTGGAGAGGATTGGATGCCAGCTCCACCCGGTCGCCTCCTCCTCCCCCTCCTTTCCCAAATCCTGTCTCTGGGGAGCAGTGTGGACAAGTCACATCTGACAAAGTTACCAAATACATCAGTCGACAAAAAAAAGCATTCTGAGGCAACAAACGTTTTCCATGTCACTGGTTGGCAAACAAAGAAAACAAGCCCAGCTGCGCTCTCACTGCGCTGTGTGGTGGAAAGTGTGGGGCTTCACGTGGGCCCATCTGATTGCCCTCTGGACAGCTGAGACTGAGATGGACAAATTCAGGATTGGCTGGGATAATTGCTTGGTTCCCTAGTCCTTAGCCTTCAGTCCTTTTACCTTAAACTCTGTACCTGTGACGACTTCAGCTCACCCACATCCCAACTTTTGCAATTTTAGATATGCCCAACACCCATTCTCCAGATCTCCACTGCTGGTGAGAACCACCTCATTATCTGTGCCCAACACCTAATTTCCTAACCATTATAGCCCTGCTATATGGGCCCCCCCTTTGATTCCCCATCCATCTGCTCATACACCTACTAATTTATAGGCCCCATTCAAATCCATATGCTTGTATCCTACCAGCCAGACCCAATATACAGCCCCATCTTTTCATCTTCAATCCTGTATTGTGCACCCTAATATTTACCCCTTATCCCAAATGCTCACCTGATGATTCTCTAGGGATTCTCTGCTCATTTTGGTTCCCAAGTGACGGACAAACACTGTTCTGCAAAAGGCTAACTGTCAATAGAAATGCTTATTACTCCTGTATTGTCAGCAAATTCATAAACTGTTCCTTGCACTGACACTTCCTAATAATTACTCAAAAAAAACATGTAGGCAGCTATAGCCTGTCCCCAGGGCACCAAGTCTGCCAAAGTAGATCCTTGTTGTTTTAGAGAGGTTTCAGATAAAACTCGTGGGCTATTGTCCATGGACGAAGACAGGATTGAGAATAAAACCCCCAAAGGGCATAAAAGTGAACAGTGGAGCAATCTGTACAGCCAACATCATGTATAAAATCCAAAGTTCCAAGCCTCTGAGGAGATGTGGTAGTGGACTCGGTATTCTGTCTCCAAGCTTAACTTGTATGTATGAAATGCACCATCAGTAAACAGCTGTGTTGATCCCAAAGGCCCCTTCACCTAACTTTTTTAGCCTTTGCATGGCTTTAGCTGATTATAGGTCTGTGTCTTCTTTAATGGGGTGCCCAAATGATAAGGGTATTTGGGGGGACATTTACATAGAAGATATAGAGCTAAAATCTGTTCCTGTACAGAATAAAATCAAAGAGGTTACTCCTTATCTATTAAAAGTGTCATTCTGCACATCTTACCTCTGAGTAACCTGCTGCAAATAGCAGAGTTGTTACACTGTCACCAAGACCAGAATGTGGCCTGTTGTCTCATCTTACTCTACGAGAGAAGAAAATTCTGTGCAATTTCTAAAAATATGCTTTCACCACTCCCTCTGTTTTCCTTCACAGACACCAGATAGATGCTGAACCCTGTTAGAATGATCTCTCTATTAGTCTCTCAGTACAACCTCTGCTCTACTTGTGCACCACCCAGATTCACTCAGCAGGCTGTCAGTACAGAGGCAAGAAATCCCAGGACCAGTAAATAGAAGCTCCTGAGGAAGCTAGAGAAAAGGAGACTGTCACACCTCACACTTGGCCACCTCCAGGGCCCAGGTCGAGAAAAGCCAGCAGCTCAGAAATGTTCATTTTTATAATGATGTTTCACTAAACTTGAGGACATGAGCTAGGGTCTGAAAGCAGGATTTAGTTGTCTCACTCATGGCTGGCTTGATTTGACCCTTGGAGGGCCAAATCTATTGTTGGTTTAACTCCACTGGTAAAAGAGGATTTCCACCAGGCATTGGATTGGTCTGGAAAGTTCATAAGTACAGCATGTAGTTTGACCAGGAAAATTCAAAGGAAAGCAGAATTATGCAAAGGACTGGGCAGTCTAATCCTCTTCCACCACCATCTATAGACCCTCATGCGAATGTACTGAATTACATTTGCCAAAGAGTTTCTTGTGTTGGTTGTTTTGATTTACAGTCGGTGGATGCATTGTAAAGCAGTATTATAGCCCAAGTCTCGTAGCTGACATGGGGATTTATGTGGTGATATTATGCAGAAGAAAACCATCAATATTCATCTAGATTCCATTAGACTGGACTATGCAGGAAACGCAAAAATTCTACCAATTATTTAATATTATGTTATTTGCAAAAAACAATTGCTGCTTTGTAGGAAGATAATGTGTGTAATGTGAAGGCAATTCCTCTTGTATATAAGTTCATCTCCATCTTCATCATGGTAGTTATTAAAACAGCCTCGTCTCATCCTGTAGATAAGGAACACGCTGTGTGTACTGTGCAAGTCTCGTTGTGCTCACTGAAAACAAAACAATGTGTTCAATAAAGCACAGCACAAATCCAGAACCTGAGGGAACAGCCAAACCTTGGAAGGACCCTTTCCCCAACAGGCCAACAGCTGCTTTGTTATACGTGGGGGGTTTTAATTATTTTCCTTTAAAAAATGTTACAGGAAAAAATGAAAAAGGATTGGAGGAAGAAATCATTATGCAAAATCCAGAGAAGTCTGTAACTCAAACCTCTCCTCCATTCTGCTGTCTCTTACCTTTCTCACATTTCTTTCTCATACCCTCTTTTCCATTCAATGTCTATCTCTCTCTTTTATTATTTCTTATTCCCAATGCACTTTTCTATCCAGGGAGGAAATAGCATTACTGATATGAGAGCAGGTATCAAGACCTCAAGCTCCCTAGTTTTCCTTTTGGCTCTAGAAAACCTTTGTCAAGTCCAATTTCCCCACACACCTCAATTCCAACACTCTGTAAAATGAGAATAACAACAGTTTCTAGTTCACAGGGGGATTGCACAGCTGAATTAATTAGCACCGGCTCAGTGCTTTGAGATTCTGGATAGAAAATTCTATCAAAATGTTAAGCATTATTGTGAATAATAATTAATGTTTCCATTACATTTCTCTCTTTTCATTTTTCTCATAAATCATTCTTTGTTTCTTTTTTCTTCTTCCTTAGCTCCCTCTTCACTGCTTTCTTCTCAGGTCATTCTTAGTTCTGTTGCTGCATTTGCTTTATCTAATGGACCAAGCAGAAATGTTGTGAGACCGGGTCTCCTCTGTCTCTACTCCATCGTGGGGGAAGAATCTCGCGAAATCTCAAATGCCGTGCTCGGCTGGAAACAACAGGGACCGTGGTGTTCAAAACTGGGCAGTACCTTTGAGTCCTGCTCTCTGAAGCTCTCACATCCTTTTGGCCCAATGGGATATGGGGAGGATTGCATGAGGTGGATGCATTAAAGCTGACACTAGTGGCCTGTAAATCTGTTGGGGAGAGTTGGTGGCAATGAGCCCTGCTGTGGAAACAGGGAGAAGTTTGCATGTTTTCTGGCCCATCAGTAGCGATGAATCAAACTCAGAGTAAGACTTTGGAATTAATCACAACATAAATGTGAGGATGTTAAACAAGAAAAGGAAAACAAAAAGCCCTGCACCTCTTTCTTCTCTTGAGTATAAAATTATATATGCTTATTAACATTTTCCTAAAGGAATTTTTGTTTTGCTGAACTGTTGGAAAAACTCCACCCTTTTGTCCCTAAGGAAAAGCACCCCTCTGGAAAAAGAAATAAGAATCATAGCTGAGCTGCCCCCTTTGGCACTGACAGAGCGAGGGCTTCTGAGGGACCCACAAATACCACAGTGTGCTCCTTGGCTGAGCCCAGGATGGTGGCAGACTTGCAAAGCAGAAAGGAGGGACCAAACTGACAATTACAGAACTGATAACACATGTAACCGTAGAGCAGCTCTGCTGATGATCTCCAGGCTAAGCCAAACACGAAACCAGGGAGGGAGGGAGGGGGCCAGTGCCAGGTGCAGGGTCACATCCGTTCTGGGCTTCTGCAGCCCCTCTTGGCTTTTCCTCATCACTTCAGTTCTGTTTGACTCTTTTCTTTTCTCTTTTTGTGCACATGAGAAATAAAAGCAATTTTTTTTTCTATGTCATTTTTGTGGCTTCTGGCTTGTTTCTCTTTCCCTCTCCTTCTCTCTGTCTTCCCCCACTCCCCCAACACTTCACTCTGCAATAGATTCCCCTTGAGGTCTCTGGGATGTTACATTTATTGCACCTGGCACCCTTTTGGGCACCATGTAAACAACATTAGGATAGTTAACAACCACCAGGCTGCAAGATGGAAGGCGCCACACATGCTTGCAAAACCCTACGGTGCAATCCAGCCTCTGAGCCCCCACCAGCCACCATGCACTCCTATGCATTGCCAGCAGGACTCCCTCTTCTATTGATCTCACTCAATTGATTCCCAATGATCCATAACACATCAGGTACCCCTAGGTAGTTTAGAAAATCAAAATGCTATTGGGTAGCCACAACGTTCGAAAGATGTGGGGTAAAACCCAGAGTCTCCCAGCCCTTTAAGCTGTTTCCTCATAGCCCCAACTGGGAGACTCTGTCTAGGTCAACTGGGAAGCAAAACCCAACAAAAAGTCGTTAATAACCCATTCTCCAGGCTATTCATCATCCACCCAACAAACTGCTGGGAGTTATATTCAGCTGTGCTATAAACATACCAAATACTGAGGTATTCACTCAATTTCTCCTCAGTTGAGCATTAGTCCTCCTGGAAGTCCTATGCAGTTTAAGGTCATAGAGGCAGACTAAAAATGTAGCAAGAAGTCAGGCTAGACCACACCAATTTTGCTCCTACAATTTTTAGTCACCATAAAATATTTTCACAACACATCATGAAAGCCAGTGGGCCCCATTTTCTGCTGGTGCATGTGTATCTTAAGGAAAGCCTGCACATAAGTGCTGTCATGAAATCAAATACTTTGCTTGTCAGAGAGTTAAAGCATTTCCTTTTGTTTAATTTTCTATTTTTCCTTTGCAGTATTAATAGCATTGGCTGAAAATCCTCCAACAGGACATTTTCCATAAGTGAAAGTCAATTTGTTGAAATCCAAACACACTGTAAAAGCAATTAAATTTTCACAACACTGCAGCAAGACTGCCTGGCAACTCTCCTGAAGTTGGAGGCCTCAGGTTCCCAGGGTTTGCTGCCTGCAAGACAGACAGGACTGGGATGTGATGTAGGGATAGGCTTGCACTCAAAATTGGAATAAAACTGGATTCCCAAATTCTTACACTTTTTATGCATCAGAATTCTCCTTCTCTATGAAAGTTTAGGTGAAAACAATCAAACAAAAAATTGATAGATGAATCCTAGATGTTAAATTATTAATGTAAATTCGCTGCCAGAGGTGAAAGACAGGCTAAGAATCACCAGATAGATGTGTCAGACAAACACAAAATGGATTTTCAAAGTTCATCCTGGTAAAATAATCTTACAAGAATTATTTAGAAAATAGCATGATTATCACATTTGTATAACAAAATACAGCCCAGAGATCTTCACCCTGACATTCCTGTGTAAGTCTCCATAACTGGCAGTAGAACTACAGCAAAACTTTTGCAACTTTCAAGAACTTATATATCTTGCAAAAATAAATACTTGCATGAAAGAGCTATTTCCACCATTCAAACTAGTATTATGTTCCTTAAATAATCCAGCATAATCAATAGGAGTTCTCAGTGTGAAAATGTTATGTGATAAAACTAAAAAGAGCACCACAGTCTGTCTCCTAATGAGGAAAATGATATTGTAAGGGTTTATGCAACACTAAGTAAAGAAATTCTCTTTATGATTACTCTGACAAGAAAAATAAAGAAAAGTTTGAACATTCTGAGATGATGACAACCTTCTTTAAAAATAAATACACTCTTTAATGAGTGTAGGCAAGAAAAGATAATACACATCTGAAGGTATTCATTTAGGTAGCAGATGAATTTACTGGACACACACTCAATACTGAAAAGCAGTAAGGACATGGGGAGTGGCAAAGATGGAAGAACAGCAAATATCAATATTTTAAAGGGAAAAAAATCATCTTGAAAACTATAAACTCATAAATCTATATGGTGATGTCTGTGCCCAAAGAAAAGTGCTTTAAAATATTAAGGGAAGGATCCATTCACTAAAAAAGTAGCAGTTAATGAAGATATGCCTAGTAAGCAGTCTGTATATAAATTCTTCTCTGCTTTAGAAAAAAGCTGGGGATCTCCTCAGGACAGTTAACTTACATGATTCAGGCACTGCAGTGAAATAAAGAATGTTTGTATTGTCAGCACCTCATACTTAAAAATCATGATCCAAGTACACGCAAAAATTACAAGATTGATTAGAAATAATGTAATTTGTATATAACACCATTTTGTATATATGTATATTTATATACATGTATATAAAATAAATACAAAAGAACTTTTATTTGACTTCTAGTTTCAGTGTTCTCAAGGCTTCTACAGCTACATTATCAATGGTGCCTCTCACTCTGTATGAGTCAGAAATTTACTTCTAGTGAAAAGAAAGCATCTCACTGTGTCACAGGGACCTTGTGGCTTAGTGCTTTTGGAAGCAACTCAAATGTCACAAGACCTGGAAATGGCCCAGTAACTCCTGGAAAGGCTGACAGAGCTGGTCTGATACCAAAGCTAATCAAAGGCTTGGGTTTTTTCCTGTTTTCTCCTGTGTGACATTTTGGTGGAAGACACCATCCAAAGTATATTTGATAATTTCAGGTTCAAAATTCTACCTGCAAATTCATTCTGTAGTAGCAGCTTGGAAAGGACTGTTTTCCACTGGTTCTTATCCCTGTAGCAGGAGAACCCCTCCTATCAACCTTGGCTGCTTCTTGCAAGCCCTGTCTCCTGCCATGCCCTCCCTTCAAGATCCCTTTCCACACTTGGCAGTTCTGCCCCGGCCATGTTGACCCCTGATATTGCCCACCATGAGGAAAACATGGATTCTCTGTAAACTCCCTTTCTCCTTCTCTGCCTCCTACCCTGCCAGATATAACCCCCCACATGTTTCTTATACACACTGGGGAGAGCATCCAGCACCCCACATTCCATGCTCAGGTACTACTGGGTTTTCCACACCGCTCCCTTTCCCCCACACATTCGAAGGACCTTCTCTGTCCTTACTGTTTTCATTGTTCTCCACAGTCCCCTTTACTAAGGAACATCAGGTTTCAGGAAGAAGGCAATATTCATTTTTACTACAGGCCTCCTAATTTTTTGCTGCCAGAGCTTGTAAGCAAATGCTGACCCTCTGAAACTGCAATCACCTGTGGCTTCTGCCCACTGGGAGAAAAGCTGTAGGGGATTGTTTTGAGGGGGTTTGTTTGGTGTTAGGTCTTTTCTCCAAACTGAAAGAAGACAGATTTAGATTCAATATTAAGAAGTAATTCTTGGCTGTGGGGGTGGTGATACAATAGAACAGGTTGCTCAGAGAAGTTGTGGATGCCCCATCCCCAGAAGTATTCAAGGCCAGGTTGGATGGGGCTCTCAGCAACCTGGTCTAGAGGGTGGTATCCTCATCCAGGGCAGGGGAGTTGGAACTAGATGGTATTTAAGGTTCCTTCCAATTCAAAACATTCTATCATTCTATAATGACTTTTAACCTGAGACTAATTTCAAACACATCCTGTTGAACACTTAGGAAAGGAACACAAACAAAACCTATGCAGAGAACTCAAATGGACTGAACAGGGTGAAATTTCACACAGGTAAAGAACTTCTCTGCACAGAAGAAAGAAGCATTTTTTTCCCACATCAGCATCCACAAGAATCCTGTTTTAACTACAAAACTGCATTTAGAATCTCCTTAATACACAAGCAATGGTTAGGTACAGTGCCTAGCTAATCAGGCAGCTTCCACATATATACTTCACAGACTCATATATGAAAGTCAAATCATCATTACCCAGCAAATCAATCCAAAGCCCCCTATTTTCGTGCTGCTTTCTCTAACATCAAGACCAGTAGTTTTTAGCGTATGCTTTTAAAGTCACTAGTTTATTTTTAAGGAAAATGCTTTTAACATAACCAGGAAAGGTGAGCTTGCACTGTTACAAGCAGCTATTCTTCTACTCCTTGTTTTTTGTTCTTACTGTTTGCTAATTGAAAAAGATTGAAAATCCTTTCTCTAGATATGCTTTGAATCTCAGAACATAAAATCCAGGAACCCAAATTTTAACCAGCAGCATCTAGCTATCAGTTAGCTGTCTAACCCATCAGGAAAGTTTATATAGCCTATCCCCGAGTCAAAACTGAGTAGAAATAGGATAATAGCTTGCTAATGCTACCAGCTGAGCCAACCTTTTATCTCAAGCAGATACGATCCACACTGAGAAAGTTCCAGACAGACTCTGCACAGAATCATTCTCCTTAAAATGTCATGAATTGCCTGTTCAAACTTGAAAAGTCCCAGAGAAAAAAAGAGCAGTAGAAGAATTGAGCCAAGGCTGCAAAACTGGATACACAAAACTTAGTAAGTGCCAGAATACAGGAAGACTGTACAAAACTCTGCAGGCAGTGTGCCAGAGGGAACAGGAGGGAAATTAAATCAACTTGTCTTACTTTTTGCTCTCTAACTTGGTAGATTCTATTAGTAACAGAGTAAGATTAGCACAAGAGGTTTGCACCATCATGATCAGAAACTCCTTGTACACTCCCTACCATCTACCTTTGTCCAGCCACCTATTAACATCAAGCAAGTATAATATGCAAGTAGGTTAAATTTGCTAATAAACCAGGATGTGAGCATGTTATAGCTACTTAGTATTCAGTTTGCTCTTTTATAAATGATTTGGTAGAGAATCAGGCCCTCCTCTCCCTCTCTAGCTGACTCTCATCTGATTCTAATTCAATTTCTCTGCCTATTGTTTATTTCACCGCTCCCCTGTGAAGTGTCAAATGCTGATGTTCCGTCAGCCTAGAACTGTCGTTTATATTTGTCATTCAGTCCTTGTTAAAAAATAAAACAGGACTGCGCCTGCCTTGGAGCGCTCTGCCTGGGAATTCCCTGTGGTAAAATTAGTCCATTTAGATGGAAAGTTTTGTGTCACTCCCCTGTCTAAATTGGCAGATCTGGCTCTTTTGCAAAAACCAATAAACTGTGAACCTTGATGCATCTGTCAATCAAACTCATCTTTCGTGAGCAAAGCCAGATGACAACAAAAGCTGGGCAGGCTCCTCCGATTGGTTCTTCTCATTTAGGCATATCAGGAGGCACCTGTCACTCCTCTGGCTCAGCATCATGCTCAGAGGGACTCGATTCCCGGAGAGATGAAGCCTTATTGGGGGCTGGGTTGGGGCTGGGATGGGAAAGGAGGAAGGGGGAGTTTACCCTTCTCACTTTCGGTACAATCTGCAGCTCGGCTTCCTCCTCAAAGTACTGGTGGGAGGCAAGGAACTGGCATCACCTTTTGTTCTGGAAATGCCTTTTTCACATCTTAAGCAAGCTCTTTGGTTTCTTAAACTGCAGGTTTTCTGGTGGCTAAAAGGGTGTAGAAGGAGCAGTAAATGTGACATGCTATATCCCTGGGGTTTTGGGAACTAAGCCTCAATACCACAGAGAGACAGGACGTATTCCAAACCCCTTTCCCAGGCTGCTGTGCCACACGTGCCTACCTGGTCTCCACTGAGGAGAAGCAGAGAAGGTATTTCTACCTGTCTGCTAGGAAAGAAGGGGATTGCAAACTGTTTGCATGTCAAATGGAGTATTTCATATAAAGGCATAAGAGAGGGAATAAAATGGCAACAAAGATCAATAGCTCACACCATGGGACTTTGTAGGGGCTGGCACTTAGGAACTAGTGATACTCTGGGAACAATCCCCAGAGAGAGCAGAACTTTGTAGGACATCTCAACTTGTCCAGTTTTCACTGGACAATTCTGAACTCTGCTGTCTGCCCAAAAAAAGGGGGCCAAATTTTTATTAATTTTTTCTTTTGCCTTCCAAAAACTGATTTCAAATTGTTTTTTAAGTGTTCTCATTTGCATACTTGCTTTAGGTTGTCACTGAACCAATCAAGAAACTTTTTCTTTCACAGAGTTGTTGCTTGATGGTGGATTTATGTTGCCTCTTAGGCACCTCATCACAAACTCATCTCAGGTACTTATATTTTCTCTTTCTACTTTGTTTTGCTCAAAATAGCTCTGCCTTTGTATGTCACTCACACTGTTTGCAGGTATCACTGTAATTATCTTGGCAGTGCAGTAGCCAAACAGTTCTTTCAAAATTAGAATACAGTACATGACTGTTTCTCCCAGTTACCTTACAAGTCTCATCAAAGTTTTGTGCTTTTGCTCCAAGAAGGAGATGTGATAAAAGATTGAAATCTCAGCCTCCCTAAAACAGTTGTGAGTTCTTTTGGTTCTACCATCCACTGTTAATTACAGGCTCAAAAATAAAAGCGTAAAATCAAACTGCAAAAAAGCTCTTTACAACATTAACGCTCATGTCATTATTCTTATTTACTGAGTGTTTGAAACTTGCCAGACTGGACATACAAAGTACAGATTTTCATGTGAGATGAATCTGATAAAACATTGACCAGGTAATACTTGTTAGCTTTCATACACACATTTACTGGGCTACACATATAAGGTCACATACAATCTGTACATCAGTGTTTGAGGTTCTGAACAGATTGCTAAAAAACTGCTTTCAGCAGGGTACTGAGTGAGTACTCAAAGTAGCATAGCCAAAGGCTGCAGTCTTGGAAAGGAGCATTACAAACTGTGACTGTGGGCCATATTAATATCACCTGCAGATACTGAGACAAGGACTCTGTGCACAGTAAGACATCCTTCCTGTCCTGACCAGCCCACTCATCATTGGACAAAACTGAAAGGGAAAGTGACTCATTCAGTGCTGCTCACCTGATCATTGACAGCAAAGGAACAACATATAAATCTCACCAGCTCTGCCAGCACACTGGATCCTCCTGCCCTTTATACAGGTATGGATAAAAGCAAAGGGAGCCATCATCAAGTAGCCTAGNTTTTTTTTTTTTTTTTACAGATTCTTGAGAAAGTAAAAGAAAGAAAAGAAAATTAATCTTTAACACAGGTTTTCCACCTGCTGCATCCTTTTCTGGCAGGGGAATACATACATGTAATACATAGAATGCCTGAGCAAATGAACTGGAAAACACTGTGACAAAATAAAAGAGAAACTTTATAATGCTGCATTGTGGAAATAAAATGCTAACAGAAAGGCTACAGAAGCACAGGAATAGGCCAAGAATGGCCATAAAGCTGTTAGTTAATTTCAATATTTTGGAAGACACTTGGCCAACATTCCCAAAAGCTGCTCTATAAAACGTAACTCATTCTCAAGGATCTCACCAAACACCACAGATGTCCCAGAATCAAGAACAGCCCAGTACTTTCCCCATTCATGAGCATCTTGTTGCAGATGCATGCAGGAGTGGAATTCCTTCCATGATTTATTCCCATCCCAGGACTCTGCTTTGAAAGTTCACTGCCCAACAACTATAAGAAACTGGCCAGTATTCTGACCTGTATAATCTTTTGTTATTTGGTTTCACCTTTGTTAAAATACTCCAGAGGCTCAGTTTCTGCAGTTTTGACCAGCTCTTCTAAAGGGTCCAAATGTGATACAGCTCAGTATTTTTACAACAAGACTTTGAAAAGTGTTTGGACACTCAGTTGCACATTATACATTAAGTTTTAACTTTCTTGAAACTTTTTGTTAAAGATCTCTGAGAATCTATCCATCTTTTTTTTTCCTCTACTCACACTTTAGCTTTAATTAATTTATTTTTAACTTGCTCTTCTTTGAAAATTCTGGGGTTTAGTTTGATTAGGAAAGATCTCACCCTGTTCTTCTTCCACTTAGATTACACATTCACCATTCAACTTCTTTTTGGGTTTTAGTATAAATCAGAGCAAACTTTAATTATACCCGGTGCTCCAACTATTTCATTGTGCTCCCCCTTCTGCCTGTGTCAGCTGACCACTCTCACTAGATTAGATGTTACTGTCTGCAGCAGAAATTCTCTTGCTGCTTTGTGTTTGCACAGCAGGTACCATTGAGGCCTCCTGGCCCACTCCAGAAGTCTCAACAAGCTCCCACAAAATAAACCTTGAACAGCAAAATATTTTGGGGGAAAAGGTCACAAAATACTATTGTTGTGAAACATCCAGGTGATGATGACTATTTCTTCTCCTTGGAGGCGAATTCTCTGAAATTACTGCCTTCCTGGGAAATCCTGCTCTAGGTCGTAGTGCCGGATGTGAAGTTCCCACCAAGAGAGGGGAGATAGAGTGGAAACAAAACTTAAAAATAACGCAGAACAGTCCTTGATTCTGGAAAGTTGTCACAGTCTTTATCAATATCTCCCATATTGTGCCTTTCTAGTTTAGTCTTTGAGTATGGATTGCCTAATTTGACTCATTATTGTTTGTTTATTCCTGTGTTTTACACCTTAATTTGTATTTTGCTTGGATAATACAACAAAACTAAAAAAAAAATAACATTTTTATTTGTTTTAAGACCTGTTTCCATTCCCAAGCTGAGCCTGAGCAAAGACATCATCCATTCCCTGAAAGGGGAGGGAGACACCAGAACCTCTGAGACCCATCGTGAAGAGTCTGCAGGGAAAGCAAGATGTTTCCATGGTCATATCACAGGGCTGGGCCTCATAATTCTTGTGTTCCATTCTAAGGTGACTGGAAGGCTTTTTGGAGCCTTTCCTTCTAAGTGAGTCATACATTGGCAAGAGTACTAGGGTTGGGGCCTTTTTTGTCAGCTCTGAACTACAAAGGCTTTAATTCAGGAAAAGCAAAGCTCTGGTGTATCTCTTCCCTTGCACAACCACTGAGAACACAGGAAAGTTGAGCCTGGATTACTTAGTTGCTTATGCACAGAACACAGTTTTTATGCAATATATATTTATCTGTTTATGTTAACAGTGAACATCAGAGCCCATGTTAAGTGGCCAACCAAAAGCCTCAGAAGGCAGGTGGAAGCTTAAACTAGTGAGTTTGGTTTATACTCCAGAACACTCTTAGTTTGCCAAAACAGACACTCAGTTTGAAACACCCTGTGCTGCTACCAGAGGAGATACGTACTGACAACAATCAGGAAGCAAGAACTTCTGTATTCTCCATCTCTTCATATGTAAGTGTTGTGATTGCAAGGCCTCTCACTTTGTCCCATTAACCCTATTTCAGAGCATGGTAAATCTGTAAGCCACTGATCATCTGGTTTGCTTAGCAAAAACAGAAAACATTTTTCCTGACACTGCTTCTCCTTTGGCTCCCAAAACTCGTGGGCAGTCTGTCTAATATGGCTCGCTCCTAAAGTGATCGACCTTGAAAAAAATGGCAGGATTCTAGTTTTGGTTAGCAGGGCCAAAATAATAACATATTGTTTCTGCCATCTATTCCCATTGTATTATATTCTTTCCCCAAAATGAGCTTTTGTCAAACTTTTATTTAAATGCTGAACAAGTCACCTAAGATACAGCCCAGACTGAAGACACCAAAGAGAGAAGAAAGTGGTCATTAGGAGGAGGGGAAAGAGTTGAAAACCAAAAGCACCAGCCATACCTCCTCCATGGAGGACTTCATGTCCCTTCAATAAACACAGTGCAAAAGAACTCCATGCTGCTCTCTGAGCTGGCAGAGTAGCAGACTGCTACTCACAGAAGCTTCTGCTGTGAATTCAGGCATGACCCCAGTGTTTGAAAATACATATCGATAGCAACCAACTTGTATATACAATCAATTATGGTTCTCAACTTGAACAATGGGATTTTGCCTTTTTGTCCTTTCTGTACCTTTTCTCAATCCTGCAGGATGTTCCTCTGTATGGTGGTTTACTCGCTCAGACTCATTGGAGAGTTTCTAGCAAACTCAGTTAATCCTGCAATATTGGTATGATGAGTTACTTGTGCTGTGCTAAAGACAGAGAGTGACTCTACAAATGTCAGTGAGGATCTGTCAGTTCTGCTCCTGACTATCTGCTTGGCCATTAGGTTAGTCCCCTGAATTTCATTTTACTAAACACAGTTTCTAAAACACAAATTGCTATGCAAACCACTGCGATCTCCTGCTTGAATCACAAGCACACCAGAAAGCACTCAGGGATCTCTTATCTCCAAGCAATCACAATAATTCTTCCTTACAAGTCACACATGAATAAAAACCTCTTGTTTCTGATTACACCATCTACAACTTTCTGTAAACCTCCATTCCAGATTAGTCACTACATAAATGAGGCATAGCATTGTTATTACTTCCTCCACCAAGTATACAAGAATCTTTACATAGATCTTCAGAGCTCCAGGCAGAAATCTTAGCTACACCATTCACTCAAAAATCCTTGGAAATTCAAATGCTTTTCATATCTTCAGGAATTTTCCATTCAAATTTACAATTGTGACATTTTCTTACCTTAATCTGTGCTCCACATGGTCTGTTGCTGTGCTGCTCAGGGCATTCTTTGACCTCTGCGTCCCCGGGTGTCAGAAAGACTCTTAATTGGAATTCATCAAAATGGTTCCTGAACACTCCCCAGAAGATAAGCCACAGGCTTCCTTAGCAGAACCAGACTCTGCAGGTCACAGAACACACAAAAAAAGATGGAAACTGATTAAATTACAAAATATCGAATTAGAAGCTAATTAAATTTTTCCCCACCAGTTTGTATTTTGACCAAATGAATTTGTAACCACAGGAAGTTACCAAAATTCTAGAAAAGACAGTTTTATAAACAGAAAAAAATCCAGGGTTATGAACACTCAACAATCATTCTTCAGATTATCTGAGCTCACAACAAACTGCAGGAGATTCCTGTGTCTGTCCATTGCACAGTTCTACCTTCCTGTAAAGAATCTGTTGAGACTACTGCTAGAGACGGTCGACCAGGCAAAACATGAGCCTGTCTTACAAATCCTATACTCATAAATCCACAGAAATACCTTTAAAAGGGAGGAAACAGCTTGCAACTTTGGCTTATATTTCTAATCATGGGGCCTGCTGCAAGAGCTGCATATTGAATAGTTTTAAGTAATTTGTCTTGCTGTTTTAGGTACCTATTATATCCTGGTTAGTTCTAAATGTAACTGTCTTGGAGCTTATTTTGGTTCATTTTGTCTCCACTATTTTATGCAGAGTTCATTTTTGAATCGTTGCCTCTTCAGGAGTTTTTTCATCTCTATTTCACAAAGCAGGCAAATTTGTATTTTTTCAGGTTTTACTCTCTGTTTTCAATTTTTAGGGATAATTTTTTAATAAAATTGTTTGTGTTTGTGTCTCAAATATTCAGTGTTATAGGAGAAAATATGCCCATTTACTCCTTTAACATGTCCTATGTCATGTTCACCTCACTGGCTCAGGACAGCCTGATCATAACCATTTTTCTCAGAAGCTTGATTTGCCTTCTGTATGCACCACTGTCAGTCAGCCCTCTGAAGTCAAAAGAGTTACATTCCTGTAAACAGTGTGCAAGTGAAACTGGAATCAAGCATTGACTTTTAAGATAGCTGTTTTCAAGTTCATTGCCACAGCTACCCCAGAGGAGACTCCTATTGCACTGTGATCATCTTGTCTGGCCTCTGATATGAGATACCCATAGGGCTGCTCTGAATTAATTCCTGCTGTGGGTCCAATAGCTGGAGTTGAAGGAGGAGAATCTGTTTCTGAGGAACATTTGCTACCAACTGTAAAGGTTCAAGTGCTGGAAAATACAGTGAACCCTAACTGTAATATTTTGACAGCTGATTACCTGCACTGTTGGAAATACGCACATTTTTTTCTGGTTGAATTTACCTTGTATCAACTTAAAGGTGCTGGAGCTTCTCAGATACTAAACCGTTGCAGAGTTCTTTGCTACCAAACTATATGTCCTTCATTTTTGTTCATATTTATAAACCATAATACTACTAATCTTACTTTTATTGAGGGAAAAAATCCCTTTATAAATAACCTGAATTTAGACTTGATATCTGTGTGTGGAGTCCCTCTAAATAAAAGAAACAACTCCCATATTCTTTCCTGTGCACTTGCTCTTAGCAAAGTAACTTTAAATGGCTTTCTAATTGGCAGAAAACTTGGGGGCTCTACAAAAAGGCTGTCTCAAATCCTTTCACTGTGAAAGCTGCTGGCTTCCTACATCTCCTCACCAAACCTACTTTGTTATAGCACCCTAAAAGTTCTGGTGCTCGTATGTTGTCCGGCAGGATGCAGGCTAGAGGTCTGACACAACCCAGGGTACAAACAACAATGTAAAGACAACCATTAAAAAGCAGTTGGTCTCCTCAAAGCTCAGTTGCATTGTTTTTTACCAGATGAGAATTATATTTGCTTTTGCATTTAGTATGACTGAACAAAATAGGAGAGAGACCATCTACCACACACTGTTGTGTTTTACCACCCCCAGTTTGGGGCTTGCCACTCAAATTCAGTTCTGTCTCCAGGCTGTTTATGATATGGGCACTCATTTTGACAGCTGGACTGATGAAACCTTGGGTCCCAAGACAAAGATGATGACTGAATGCTGGTAAACTGAGCCACAGTGCTCCAAAACCAAGGCAGGCCCCACTAGCCTGCAGCTAAAGGCTCTGGATGGCCATTTCAGAAATACTGAGCTCTGACTTAATGCTGCTTCCAATGAGATGAGCAGAAAAGCTACTGGTAACTCTTCCACTGATCTCAGCATTGAATATTTTGATACATCCCACTCACAGTGGAGAGAAGTCCACGGCAGGAGACTGAGTTGAAGATAATGAAGCCTCTACCCACACATACAACCAACATTTCACAGACCTATCTCCCCCAACCAAGTCTAGTAGGACATCTCTTTAGGACACTCAAAGATTCCTAGAAGACACATAATTTAAAAATCCATTTAATGATTATGCAAATACTTTTGTTGCACCCAAATTGAATTTCTTTCTGTCTTTGGTTGGTTTTAACATTATCCATGCTGTAGCTCATGTATGTGCATGCACACCCGCTCTTCTGCATTCAGAAGTTGTGAAGTCAAAAGCACTAAAATGATCATCTACATTGTCTGACTAGAAACTGAATCCATATGTCAGAGTCATGACATTTTAATGAAAATGTAATGATAAAGTAATTTTAATTATATTGGGAAGTCCTGCATTGTCTCAGTCTTGGACAACATGAAATGAGGTAACCTGGGACCATCAGTGGCATATACGGGACCAGGCACCCCTTTCTGACCCATACAGAGAGAAAACCGGGAACTTAAATCACAGAATTTGTTTTGCAAGATGTGATTCCTTCTAGAATGTCCCTGACAATGACAAATACCAATGCATCACAAGGTACTAGACATCACTTAGTACCTACTGAAACAGTATTTGGGCACCTGTCAGGGTTTTGAGGGTTAACCAGATGTGTCCCTAGCTTCCCACTCGCTTTGATATGAGGGAGAAATAGAGATGTAAGCATTACAGGTAGAGGTTTCTGGCGGAGCCCCAGAGACACCACAGAACAACTATGAGTTTTATTGTTGGAGTTTTTCCTTCCTTTTTTTTTCCCTCTCAAGCCATGGTGCTATTTGTGGAAAAGCAGCATCATGACTCCCATTACAAGACAAGTGGCACTCCCTTCCTCTCCCCTTCTTCTCCCAATCCTTCTTCTGCACTATCCATTGCACTGAGTTATGGAGAGTGCCAAAAAGGAATAGAATTTTTCTTGTCTTTCATTTTATTTTTTAAGCAATCTCCTCCTCCACCTCTTCTTTCTTCTACTCCTCCTCTTCTTCATCCTCCCACCCACCCCCATCCTGTCCATCTCCCCTCATCCTACTCACACACCACTCCCCCCCTTTACCGGTATCCAACACTGTCAACCCAAACACATGATAAATTGCCCTGTCAACAGAATTCATTCAGGGACCAATTAATTCCACAGAAATGAACCAGGAGCCATCAGTTGCTGAAAAACTCCAAGTGCAGGGAGCGAGGAAGCTAGCTTTGTGTGTGTGTGTGTGTGAGAGAGAGAGAGAGAGAGAGAGAGAGAGAGAGAGAGAGAGGCTTGGGAAGTTAGTCTGACAGAAATTGGTCATTTAATGCTTAAGTGCACCGTAGACAGCCCTGTCATAGCAGCCGGCATGGCAAAAACTCCCCCAGTGCTTTATTTATTAATTATGTGGAGCAGCACGGGGGTCACTTCACTGTCTCGATACAGACTCATCAACTTTACTTCTTGTCACTGGAAGAGATCCCACAGCATGTGAGATAGAGGGCCAGGCCTTTTTCTGGCTCTGTCTCCTGCCATCCTGCTACAATTCAGGGTAGAAGCAAGTTTGGAAGAGGACCACTTGTGCCCTCAGTGAGAGTGGGCAGCGGCAGGTGGGGACACAAGAACAATCAGAAGTGAGAGGCAAACCATTATCCTGCTCCTGCCCAGCTCTGGAGCAGGGATGGTGGGAGCCTGGAGATTTCATTTGCAAAGCTTCCTCATTATCCTCCTTCAAACTCTCCTTAGCCATGATGGCTGCAAAAATCTGACAGCAGTTAGGCTGCTGATGTATTATGAGTACTGCCTATCCTGCTGATCAATAGCATCTCATTGCTCCTTGCTGTATTCCCTCAGCTGTCTGTACCAGCCATTGCTTCTTGGCTCATATCTGTAAGCTCTCTGAGGGCAAGACCATCCTTGTCTCACACACAAGTGCAGCATTGGGCAGCACCTGATCTCTGAGAAGTGCTCCTCAAATGGTAGTGGCAGAAATAATAACAACAACAACAATTCTATCCTTTCACAGAATTACAAAAAATAAAGCTGAACTTGACCTTATCAGATTGGTAAGACCACACCTTTGCCAAGGCAGGATCAACCATTGTTAAGGTACTAAACCTTTTTGTC
This sequence comes from Notiomystis cincta, assembly GCA_013398075.1. Classification (NCBI taxonomy): domain Eukaryota; kingdom Metazoa; phylum Chordata; class Aves; order Passeriformes; family Notiomystidae; genus Notiomystis; species Notiomystis cincta. The sequence continues at coordinate 107,456 of VZRX01018097.1, read as the reverse complement.
TGGCCTGATTTTAAGAACAACAACAAAGGCTACCACAACCTCCCAATACCTCACTGCTCCACCCCATTTTGCTCTTCACCCTGCTATGGCTTTAGGACTTGAAAACATCAATTCCTTCACAAAAAACCATCAAGCCAGGCCCCGAAACATATCTCCACCTTTAAATAAGAGACAGAAATATGTCTCTACCACATGGTATAGGGTTACAGATGATGCATGGGCTGCTCTTTACATTTTCTTGTCTGCTTATAAAACAATGGGATGCATTCTGGTTTAATCTAACAGAACATGTATTTTCCAATTGGACCAGTAGAACCAAATTTTCATCCTCCATTAAACAGCTTAAAAACATGAAGAAATCCTGAGAGTGGTGATACTGCACTAGCATTGCAGATTTTAGGCCTTTCACTGGGAGCTCTGCTCATTCAAGCACCTTCTTGAAGAAGAAACAACCTTTCCTTCATACTTGATGTCCCACGAAGAACTGCACTGTTGGAGCCTTCCAGATGACCCTCAGGTTAGCTCAGCTGGTGAGAGCAAGGTGCTAATAATGCCAAGGCTGTGGCTTCAACCTCTATATGGGCCATTCACTCAAGAGTTGGACTGGATCATTGTGGGTCCCTTCCAAGTCAGACTATTCTGCAACATTATTTCATCTGATGCCTGAAGAAACAGAGCTATATTTCAAAGTTTTAGATTCCTGGTCTGGATTTTCTGAATTTTGGGAATATTCAAGAGCAAGACTTAAATGCATTTCTTCTGCAGACATCTCTCCAAATAAATACCTGTCTCTTCATTCTTATCAGTGCAGTAGGGACACCACAGCAAAAGTCTGAGTTGGTGAACCACTGCAGCTGTATCTTGGCAAAAAGCTGTTGCCTTTACCTCTCCCAACCCCACCATGGTTCAGTTGAAAGAGGCCAGAAATCCTTGCCCTGCCTATCACAGTACACAGAGGGGAGAACACACCCAGCAGTTCAGATACACAGAGACCCTCCAGCACATTAGATTTAGTTAAATATCACAAACTACAAAAGCATTCTCTCCTGATATGGAGACTACTTAAGTCACATGGGATCCTTACAAATCCCTTCCATGACCACCTGTGGTAGTGTTTCTCAATCAGGCTTTCAGTGTGCTTTTTAGCATTTGTTTGTTGCAAATAGCCAACATTTTATAGAGGAATTTAGATGAAAAAGTGTTTTCTTTAATTCCATGTAAGAAAAAAAAAGATAATTTTTCATTTCATCTAATGAGTAATTTATATGAGCAAAGATAATTTTAGCTGATCTGCAGGATGTACAGTCTGCACTAATCTTTACCACTGACTCTTAGGTAGCTGCTTGTGGGGCAAGTATTAGTATGCATACAGAAACAGTAACCACTCCCTTCACTTTTCATAATCATTACAATACAGTCTTAGTCAAAGAAGCCCAGTCATTTTCCAATGCAGAAAAAACTAAACTCAGTGACCTCAGGGATCACTGCTAGTTCTGTTCGTTTCTTCCCTGTGCTTCATCTGAAATGTGATGAGGAAAACAATGAATTTAAAAAGTGAAAGTTTAATATACAATTGTCATTTGTTGGCCTTAAAAAACCTCATATTTCAGATATTCAGAAAAGGGATCATATTACAAACTAATTCTCTCAAGTTGCAGATAATATTCAGAATGGAGCATCTGACTAACGTAATTTTCAGTAGATTATAGCTTCTTTGTATTAGGAATGATGAATTCCTTGAAACCACAAATATTGCTAATGTCACTCAGATATAGTAGCGATAATATAAATAACACAAACAACAGAAAAATAAATATTTTAAAACAATCCTACTTGGTACCAGAAATAAATTACCCCTTCACAGAGCAGGCATGACAGAAGAAATCAGATAGGAAATAGTCTTGATAGTGGAGGACCCGATAACAGTCAGGCCAGAAAATTTACTTTTGTCTTGGATAGACTTTCTTATGGAGATTCTGATTGCCTTCATTGTCTAGAAAGATAAGCAATAAAGATTTCATTCTGTGTATGAAAAGATGTGTTGGACTTCCATTTGCTTACTCCAAGAGACATCCCCATTATAGGAGCACCCTGTAGTTTGCTGTTGTAAGTTTGATACTTTGGCCTCAAAGAACTCTCTCTGCTGGTCAAAATATTCAGTTTGTCTGTCCCTGCACTTCAGGTTGCTGTGGACATCATTCTGCATAGTCACTTCCTCTCTGAAGCATGCATTTGTCCTCAAAGTATCTACTGGTAGTGTGGCAACTGACCAGCCTAAGCTAAAACACAACAGGTCATCAGTTCCTAGGGTGAAGATGTCAAGCCACTTCACTGTCTGTTGGGGCATTACACTGTGATGCAGCTGATAATGATTTATGAGGAGGAGTCTTATGCACATCAAAGACACACACTTTGCAATATAGCTAATACTGACAGTCAGGAAAAAGAATCCTGTGACTCTAGGAGATCACTGTGGACTACCATGAGCACTACTATTGCTGATACCTTTTCTTGTAAGAACAGCCTGACTCTGTAGGCTGTTAATTTAGTCAACAGCAGAGGATAAAAAGTGGCATTTGGCTGATGAGCTTCCTAGTAATGGGGCTTGCTATCTGCAAGTGTTCAGCAAGTCAGAAAACAGCCTTAAAAGTCCAAAAGCAAAAAATGGCAGGGATGACTGGGGGTTTCCATCTTCCTTTTAACTCTTTCACCTTTCAGTTACATAGCTAGTAAAGCTATATTCTAAAATGAAAGTTATTTTTTAGTGTAATACTTTGTCTCCTGCTGCTGACATTTAAAAGAAAATATGCAACAAAAATATTATGAAGACATCACAGTTTATAATGCTGGAGTCATCCCAGCCTTGGATATGCAGAGGGCTTAATGTGCAGAAAGCAATATGAAGACTGTACATAGTCCCTCTTTATAAGACAGCTGCATCAGCCCATGACACCAAAACAGCTCTTCTAATACAAGGAGTGCTGGACTCACTCCCCAGAAGTTGTTAGTGGTAGCTTAAAGGACAACAGAGAGCTCTGACCCCATCTCATCCTTCTCAGGCCATTTTTGCTATTTTAAGTTGCTGTATGCTGCTGCTCTCAGAGTGTGGGAGTCAGTGCCAAGGCCCAATTACTTCACCAGAGTGCTTGCAGCATCACAGCACAAAAGATCACACGCTGCCCTTGCCCTCCTGGAAATCTCAAGTTTTTGTTATCTTATATTTTTAAAGGGTGAAGTGAATGTTCTTCTCACTGCTACAGCTGGAAGCACTCAACACCATCCATATGAGTTTGCCAGTAGTTGTTCTTAAGCACATCTATTTCCACTTTGCCCAACACACTGGAGAAGGCAGGATCAGGACTGCAAGGCTGGGTTGAATTAGATGCAAAGTACCTACTGAAGCCTGCAGGGACTGAGGGCCCACACATTTGAGACATATATGTTAGAACCTGGTGTAACAGGAGGAGAGAACTCTACCATAAAGGTGGGAGGAGTTGCTGTCATTGTGTGAGCAGAGGAACCTTGGTTTGGCCCTGGAGCTTACAATGAGTGCTTGTTTTCCAGCAGGTAAAGCCAAGCTGCCTTCACTTTCTGCATGATGAGAATTTTCAAAGAGCACCTGAATAATTCAGGGATGCTTTGATCTGAGTGCAGATGGACACAGGCATAAACTGTTTCCAGAGCCAGCTGGGAAGCAGTATTCCTGGCACTTCTCACCTCCTGCCACTTCTCCTTGACATCCGATCCTAGGCCAGCAGCTCTCCCAGCTCCCATTGTACTGGCAGCTCAGTGACATGTTTGGTGTCAGTGGAGATCCTACAGTCTCTCTCTGTGCTACTCATTTACCACTTATGAAGCATGGTGGGGCATGAGACTGCACACTGCTCCTCAGGTCTCCTTTCAAGGATGGATTAGATTGTCCTTGAGGAGAAAAGGTCAGTATGTCCACCTCACTGCTTGGCTGAAATTGCCCCTGATCCAGAGGCAAAGGTCTCTGCAAGGGATGCTTGGGGTGTGTTTTTGGGACAGTCTAAGTAGAGGTGGACCTTTTGTGTGCAGCCATGAGAGAAGGTGATGACAGGAACTTTTACCAAGTCTCTGTGGTCTCCTTGTTGCTCCCTTCCTTTTCCAGGTAATTCTGTATCTTGATCAGGCTTTATTCAGCCTGTCAAGGTTCATCCTGACCTATGATATACATCAGTCCAACCAGGAAAAAATCTAGTCCTTTACTGTTAAAAAGCATATGCCTTTCATAGTGTATTTACAGTTTCTGGTGTAATAGTGACTTGATGCTACAGCAGTGACTTGATTTTACTCAAGTACATGGAAAACATACACTGAAAATTATTTTATTCTTGTTGACTTTAACCGAACAATTCTGGATTTACACGGTAAGTCCATGAGGAAAGTGAAAATCAGAGTGTGAGCTGATGCGTTCAGCAAGACAGAGACATTTTTATTTGGTTTTGTTTGGCTTTTTTTACAGTCACTTTCTTATGATCACTCTTTAAACATGCTTTTTGTCTCTTCTCACTTTCTCTCTCTCTGACTAAACTATAAAATTCTATATGAACCATGGAAGTTTTTCTGATTTCACTGTATCTCCCTATACTGCTTTGTAGGCCTGGACGTCCACTGTGCTATGGAGTCAATCTGCAATTCTACCCTTCACTGAACTGTATGTTCTGTCACAAAAGGATGGGGAAGAACAGAAAGAAAGCAACAGCTAGTATAGCTAGAGGGTCCCTATGCAGTCCTTGTTTCATATAAAAGCATTGTTGTATCATAAAAACAAGACACAATATAATTCTTTCCACTCACAGCAACTGCCTTTCCAGCAGCTTTCTAAGGACATGTTTGAATGGATCCCACCACCACAGTTTCTCAGTTGTGCACAGACACAGCTCACTTTGGCTCCAGACTAACAGGACTTCCCAGGAACTCAGAGCCTTGCCCATTTTACAGCTGGGGACCTGAGGCATAGGAATTAATTACTGTGTGCATGGTCACACTGCAACTCATAGCTCAGCAGAGAATCGAAGTAATGTCATTTAGATGCCACTTAATGTCACTTATTATTTGATTCGCTAGACTGTTCTTCCCACAGCTGATCACTCTTTTGTATGTAAATCAGCTGCTTGAGCTGGAGGAAAGACACTGGAAACTTAGATATTGAGAGAGGTAAAGAAGCTGATGAAAAAAATGTAAACAGAGAGCTATCTGTCAGGGTTTACGAAGGGGAAGATTATGTTGTGATTAGCAGGAGAATGTGTATGGAAACTTTCTTTTGTAATGCTGATGGCTCTGCTCCCTAGAATTTTCTATCACATTTCAGCCAAGCAATGGCATGTATCTGCAAGTCCAGAAATAGGGTCTGTGTCCCAAGATGAACTGAATGTCTTTCAGAGCGAGGACTATATTTTGTTGTTTGTTCTTGCTTATGCAGTGGGCTCTGGTCCTTGCTTTTTCAGGAATACCAGAAGTGATAACTTGGTGGACAGGCTGGATATACCCAGTCCTGCAATTCCCAAGCCTGTTTTCTGCTGGTGGATTTACCTGACATAGAATTACAAGTTTCATAGCACAATGGCATGAATTAGACTCTGTGCCCTGAGAAGAGAGGAAACGTTATGAGTAGAATTTAAGGGATGAAATGAAAGAAAATAAACAGTCCTGGAGTGCAAAGATGCAGGCAAGCAATATTATCTGGATGTGTTGTCCCAATCAAGCCTGTAAGTCTATTCAAAGGAATATTTGCAAACACAGTGTTTGCAAACTCAGGCCATGATTAAACAGCAATGACATGTAGCAGCCTATGAAGGAAAGCAGCGGGTGCTAAAATGCTTAGCTGTTTTTCTTTTGAGAAATCAAGTGTGCTTCAAAGATAACAGGCTATGAAGATTAAGCTGCTACTGCACCAAAGGAGGAAAGCAGATGGAGCCACCAGCACTGCCACAGATGAGTACACAGAGATGTTTAGGGGAGATTTTATCAGCCCCTGCTCAAGGAGGACTGTAGGTTTCAGCTGTGGAAGCTGAGGAGAGGCAAAGAGGAAAAGAAGGGGAGGAACATGAAGTAGAAGGATTTCATTAATTAAAAGAGATTAATTAGCACCATAAAAGCAGGCACCATGGATTACAGCAACTGTCAGCAAAGAGCAGTGACAGCTGCAGCAGAGCTGGCCAGCCACTCCCATGCCCAGCCACTGGCCATGTCCACAGCTCAAGCCTTAGGACAGTAAAGCCAGGCAGCTCAGGTATCAGAGTGCTCCCAAAGTGAGGGGTAACTTGGAGGATGGATCTCAACTGGACAGTGGAACGAGCTGGTGCTGGTTTTTTGTACATACCATGTCACCTTGAGCAAATCACTGATCTTGCTATGCTCCAGTTCCTGAAATAGGGAGATAATTCTTCTGAACTGCCAATTTAAATTGTAAGACCTTTGGGGCAGAGAGTAGAGCGTACCTTCTATTATATTTATAAAGGATCAGTAAGCATTAAAGAAGTGCAGCAGTAAAGAACTAGTTAGCTGGTAACCAGAGTCCAGGTGCACAAATCTAAAGTTAGAAAAAATGTTAATGCACTCCTCCTCCACCCCACAATATACCTTTAATATCAATAAAGTATTTCATAATTTTGCTATGCCAGAGGTATTTTTAATTAAAAACCTGGAAGGAAACACTACCAGCTAATTTTCTGATAAATATTTATACTTCTATTGAAAACATTTTCACTTTAACATTTTCTTCTATTTGTAAAACACCAGGATACAGAAAGGCTCCAAAATTAATATAATCTTAATTTTGCCAAAGTGAAACATGTACATTGTTACTAAAATTGTTTCATTCTGATTTAGCCAAACTTTTCAAACTATTATGGATCACAGAATACTTTTGATTCCCAAGAAACTCTGTTTTTACAACTATCATTATAACTACCTCCAGCCTGTTCCACTGCAGCACCACAAGTAACACTTACTGTTCACATGTGAAGCATTTTAGTAATTGCTATTCAGCATCTACCAGTCCTGTAAAAACATATTTAGTTAGAAGCCAAATAATAGTTAGCTCAGTTCTGTACATGCACAGAACTGGAGGATTTGATCTCCACTAAAGGTCCCGTTTGTTCCTTAAAACCACAGGATGTTCTTCTGTGTATGTCACAAACAGGCTAGAAATCTTGCAGAGTGGGGGGAGCTCTGGAGAGGCTCCTGCTCCCAGCTTTCTACCTGTCAAAGGCACAGAAGAGTCCTTGCAGAAATTTATTAGCTTCCCAATTGCCTCAGTTTCTCCACATACACACCAAAGATTACCTAATGAAGCTTCACAATATGTTGTAGAGAAAATATACTTGTCCCTGCCTGTGGAGCAGGCAGAGGCTTGGGAGGACAGAGCAACAGAAACAATAGATATCTCCTGGTACAGAAACACACAGTTCCTCTTCAAAAACCTGAACATCCTGGGCAGATTTTAAGAATCTTTTAAGACAGAAAACTAAACTCCAGGAATAAGCTGTGAGTCTTTCCTGTGTTCTCAGATGTCACTGCAAGTCAGACACATCATCCGGACTCCAGCTTGGAGGAAAGAGAATGTGAAAACTGCAGATACACTGCTACCATTTGGATTGTAACTTGTGAGGGACCCATTCTTGGCTCCAAGCACAGGGGCAAGGACTACAATATGAAGCTGTAGATTTACTGTGTGACATTGGGTGAATCACTTCTTTTTCCCTTGTCTCAGTTTCCCCATTAGCAAGAAGAAGGAGGGAGGTAAAAGACATACCTCCTGGAACCACTGGAAGGACATAGTTCACCCTCATCCCAAGCACACAGTGTCTGCAAAAAAGATACATCATAAGCTGCTTCTGACCTGAACTCTCTGCTATCCATAAGAGCTCCCTGCTCCTTTAGGATGCTGAATCCAGCAGTCCTGTAAAGCTCTCTACCTGCCTGCTGTGCACACAGCAGCCATCTCAGCACAGAGTGTCAGACTCTGGGCTGCTCCAGTCTATTTTATCACAATTTACTTGGTAACAGGTTACAAATGTGGCATCTGATGAAAATAATGAGCCTTGATGTCACTTAGTGCACAAGGCTCCCTGCGTGTGTGCAGGGAATAGCAAACAACAGCCAGCCTGGCCTCCTCACAGGTGCCAGCACAATTGGTCCCATGGCAGCATCCTCCTGCTGCACTCTGCCTCAGCAAGCCTCACCCACCAGCCACACTCCAGCACCATCAAAACTCACTGCAGCATCAAGGTCAAGCCCAAGGCAACCCAGAGCAGGACTACTCTCTACTGTGACAGATCAAAGTCCTTTGGAAACTCACCCAGTGGCCAGGTCTCAAGGACCCTAGTTATGCTCTCAGGTGCATCTGTGTCCCACTTCCAGGGGCACAGGTCAGTCAGGAGCAGGAACCAGCCCAGTGCAAGGAAATTATCCCTCCTTTCACCTTAGCACTGTTAGTATGATGGAAAAATTTTCAGTGAAGAAAAAACCCACTGAAAATCTGGAGGAAACTTACCTAGCTCTTAAGTGACTAAGTACCCCTGGTCTTAGGGACTGGTCAAACCAAGAGAACACTTGCTAGGTGGCTCCTACCCAAATCCCTTTGCTCTTCTGAGTCTTGCTTTTTCTGTTGCTGCATGGAGACAAAAGCGCTCCTTATACTCCATGGGATGGCCTTGAGGGTAAATCTGATAAAGCATAACCTGTGGCTATGGGCAAAGATAAATGTCCTTGCAGCTGGTGGGAAGGGTACAAGCAGCTGTGATACAGAGAGAGATGCATCAGAGAAGATGGGATAACCATAGAAAACATCGTGAAACAAATGCTAAAGCAGATATAGGAATGGAAAGTAAAAAATTAAAAAGGTAAAGGCTGTGGAACAGAACTATGATACAGCTCTTCGTTCATACTCTGATGTTTTACCTTTTTCTTTTCTTTTAAGTTGGGATTTCCCAGAGATTTTTCAAAGTTTCTACTTAAAACCAAAAAAACCCACCATGTTTCTACTTAAAACCAAAAAACAAGCAAACAAACAAAAAAAAACCAAAACCAACAAACACACACCACCCACAAACCCCCAAATGACACCTGTCTTTAGATGAAGAAGTAGGACTCTCTATTTTTGGATTCTTTGGCTAGGTATCCAGACTGATGCCTGACTGACATTGTGTCTGGAACAGGCCAGGTTTAAATGCTTGAAAATCCCCTAGAGGAGTCACCTGATCAGAGGAAAGGAGCCTTGTAGCCCCTAACATTTACTATAACCACTACTACAGTTTCATTTCACTGTATAAAAATGTGCCATGACTACATACAGACTTAGAGTCTTTTGAAAACAGGAGACAGTATAGAAAAACACCATCTTACTCATTTTCTATATTCAAACACCAATATAAATTTGTCCACGATGCAGAAGGATCTTGCAATACCAGTGCTGGACTAACAGGAAAGAGGTGAGGGTTGCAGTTCTCATTTTACTCCTCTCCGTGGTTCAAAACCCAAATACTTGATTTCCTATGTGTGAGGATACAGTCTTCCTAAATTCCAGATCACTTGGATTACAAAGCCAAATTATTATCTCCTTGCCTATTTTTTTAAACAGGAGACAAATCCTATCATGACAGGGGCTCTGATCTCACGAGAGCCTTTCATTGCTATTGTAATATAAACACTAACCCCACTTCTCTCATTAAAATCTCATTTCTTCCCCAGAGCTTCAACACTGCTCGTAGTCAGGTCACTGAACATAGCCCATGTGTAAAGGGAGATGGCAGCAGGACAAGAGAGGGTGGATGAGGACATGCTGAATACTTATGTTTGTTGAGCTGGTCACAGTGACACCTAGCTTTTTTTTCCTGAGTTGACAGCATAAAGCATACAAGAAATGTAAATCATAGCTTTGAGTGTGCATAATCTTGCACTCAGTCTAACACAGAAGTATCGTAACAGAGAAAAAGATGCATAAAAGGGCTTTTTTTTCAGTTTAGCAGAAAAAAAGCTTTAAAAACAGTAGTTTAGAAGCTAAAACAAATTCAGATGAATCTGTTTTAATTTACTGTGATTAGCTATTGAAGCAAAGTGTCAACTGAAATAGTTCTTACTGTCTTAATGTAAACTGTACAACATGTGTCTCGCTCAGGTTATTTCAGGATTCCTTCTGTGTGCAAATCTATTTTTTCTATTACCTACTTGGCCACTGCTGTCAGTCCCTCACAAGATCCTTATCATCTTTCCTGATCTTGATCAGCATGCCAAACTTTGTCACACCTACAAGTTCCTCTTTTGTATGTTTATTACTTTTTCAGGTCATTAACAAGTATATTAACCAATTTTGGCATTGTTACAGATTGCCTGTTTTGCCTGAATACTTCTTTCAGCAATATGAGAATTCTCACCACACCGCTTACCAGTCTGCTTCCTAATGGATTCTCATATTTGGAGAATTTTTTTCTGCTATCACTTCAGTGTATGCAAGTCTCCAGAATGTGTCAGTCAAGGCATTTTCTCTAAATTTCTATCCAGAGTAATCTGAGAGCACCCCATCTGTAAGGAAGTCTGAGCATTCCTATTTTGCAGATGTAAAAGTATGCCACAAGAGACTTACATCCAGCTGCACAAAGTGTTTAAATGTCTAATTCTCACTGAATTCTTATCCCTTATGGATAAGGTCTCAAATGACTGTAGGGAGAAAGCTCTTCTTAAAAATCTTACGTCTTAGGCAAAGTGCTTTATAAGTACAAAAACAGACTCCCAACTCCAGAGAGCCTCCATGCTCACCTGCTACTACATTGTGGAGTCAAGAGACAGACACTCTAAAGCCAACATGTGAAGTAGTTACCATCCTGCTTCATCAGCTTCAGTCTCCAGCTGTGACACCCACAGCCACAAGCCACTGGGAACAGCTCTCCAGATGAGGTGGATCAGCTACTGGGGGCCTGCAAAGTCCTGGCCAGTGTGATGGGCTGTATGAGCAGCTGGAGCAGGGCTCAGCAGCCTGGGGGCTGGCACAGACAGCTACTGAGCACGCTGTGCTCTGAGCCCGACAGCTGCACAATCCAGCTTTTACACACGTGGAAGTTGTGGCCGCCAACAACACAGAGGGCAAAACCAAGGGATCTTTAAGATCCCTTCCAGCCCAAACCATTCTGTGATATTCCTCAAAATGCCTGCATAACCAAGGCCAGCTCAACTCTGCACCCAGAGAACTCTGTCTTTACATACTAGAACCCCTAACCCCTGGGGCCTGCTGACTGCGACAGACAGAAAAGCTCTCTGCAGCAGTGTCTGCTGGAATGTTTTTTAATTATCTCTGGAAAGTATGGACTGTGTATCATCATTAACTGGACTAAACACTGACGGTCAGTGAGTCAGGTACCAGTAAACGGTGCAATTAACAGCCAGAGGAGAGAAGTGTATTCAATCTGAAAGCTTTCTTTCTCAATCCATCTCCACTCATCACCCAAAGTGCTGAGCAGCGGACTTTTACTTTCAATTACATTAATCAGGTTAATTCCAAGTTAAAGTCAACATTTTAATCAAGAGGCAGGGAAGTAGAGGGCTGAGGGGAAGAAAGGAAGGGGAAAAAAGGCAAGAGGAAGGAGGAGGAAGAAAGGAAAGAAGGTAGGGTAGAAGATGCACCACTGAATAAATAAAATTAAATAAATAAGGAATAAGCTTTTATGTTGTACCTCTAAATTAAAGGGGTTAGCATTTACATCCTGTGTAACTTTGGTATACTGGGCTGTTGCAGGGGGAAATTGGAATATATCGGAGCAGCTTCAGGAATTCTGTATTTTATGGAAAGGACTGTCCATAGAAATACCTCTTTTGAAGAGTCTGTAATGGCTTGAGTCACAGACCCATCACACCATGACTTCTGTTTGCCCAGGCATAACTCTCCTGCATGCCCTGCAAAGCTTAAAAACATTGCATCCCTAGAAAAACTACCAAGTGCTCCATCACACTGAACAGAAATTCCACCTGTGCCCAGAGCTGCATCAATTGCATTAGCACTACTGGGGGACCCAGTATTGCAGAGATCAGGTACTAATGACTACAGAAATATGGCATTGAGTCTTTCAAAGAAGCCTGCTCTGATGAGCCCATTGTATGTCCCTGTCAGAGAATTTTTTAAGTAAATGAACAGCTAGAGATACCCAGATTCCACTGGATTTCAAAAGGACCTGGGAGCCTAATTTCACTGAGTTTCTTTACTGATCAAATTTATAAATGATCCAGATTTGCAAAGGAAACCACAGAAAGGATGCTGAAAGGTTCATGTGGGCTGAAGGTCCTCACTCTTGCCAGGTGAAACAATGTGTGTGGGGTAAGAAACAGAGATTTAAGAGTTTTGGGTTTGGCCCATCACACCCTTTCTTTCACAGTTGCATTAGTTTGCAGAGAAGTTCAAGGTGCAGCTCCCGTTCTACAGAGCCCTCCTGAATCCTGCCTGAGTCCTGAGGAGCAATCTCACTGGCTGTGTGTTTCATGACTATCTCCTGGACAGTGAACCTGCAAGTGCTTAGACTGAATCACTCATTCTGGGCCTGAGCAAAGTCTGTTAGTCCTTGGCTCACAGCACAATGCCAGTTTCTTCTCTTGGAGGCTTGAACAAAAATCAGAGGGAGATTCAGTACATGGGAAAACAAAAGTTGTAGGAAAACAATCTTTCTGTAGGAAGAAAGCATATGATAGAACAGATGGACAGGAACACTTATTCACCTCCTGACTCTAGTACAAACCTCACCCATGACCTTGGGTGAATCATTTCTCCCAGCCACAATCTAACCATGCAATGGAGACAGTAGTGCTGTCTGTTCTCTTTCCAAAGCACTTTGACAAAAAAGCTGTAATTTAGCATTATTGTTGTTATTATATTTTACTGTTAACGGCAATTTTTAATTCAAGTCCTCTCAGGACCATGTCGTATCTTTGAGCCAGCTAGATTGTATCTTTAATATCTCTAAAAAAATCAGAATAATCATACATTAAGGAATTCAGAGCAACAAAAGAGTGCAAAGGTATTGAGAAGCACATATGTAAAGTGAGGAAAAGCTCACAATGCGAAGACACCTGTATGTGTTACCTACTAAATTTCAAGCTTAGGGGTCTTAGAAACAGCAGCAGGCATTGTGGTTCTGTTCCCATGCTTGTGAGGTTTGATAGCATAGTAAGAACATGCCCCAGCTGAGCAGAATGGTACCTGCTTTTGGAAGGGAGCAAGAGACAACCAAAATACTCCCAAAAGCCATCAGGAGCAGAGCTCCAGGGCTTTCTCCCCAGCAGGAGCTCAGTTCCACCACTTCTGAATTTAAATTTTAAAAAGTTACTTGCTGTTTCAGTTGAATAAGGAAACGATGAAAAAACAGAAAGACTGGAGCAAATGAAGTAAGAAGAAGGGTCTGATCAAGAATGCCCTGCCATGCTCATTCTTTCTCCAGCCTTCCCCACTCCTGCTCTGTGCTCAGCGCTCTGCTCAGACCATGCTGCAGCAGCAGAGGCCCCTGTGCTGCCTGCTCACCTCAGCTCAGCAGAGCGGCTGGAGCTGAAACATCCCCCTGTGCCACCTTAACCAGCACTCCTGAACACAGTCTCCCTAGAAACACCTCATTCTTTTCCCTCCCTCTTCTCACTACCCAAGCCAGAAAGCACAACAGGTTTCAGGAGTGACAGGAAAACACCTCTTTCCCTAGGAGGAGGAAGAAAGGTAGGAATGTGATGATTTAGCAGATTAGTTTGGGATGCCAGCAGATTGTGTACTGATAAGGAAAAACGCTGCCAGGTCAGTGAAAACAGCAAATACCCTTTGTCTGGAGGCAATCTCCTGAATCTGAGAATCAATGCTAAAGTCAGGCAGGGCCACCAGATACATGAATTTTGTCACAGGAGAGCTGTAGTTCTGGGCACATGATTCTGCTCCTGAATGCACTACTGAACTGTTCGTAACCACGGCTCAGTCACTCTGCCACACCTGTGACCTTTCCTGGGCTGAACATCTCTCATGAACAACTCTGCAAAGGAGGATTTAAACCCTAATAAATACATGGTTGGCAAAACCACACCTGAAGATGCAATAATAATAGGAAAAAGTGGCATCATAGCCATAATTTGTTTCACTTGGATTCACTAAGAAAAGTACAGAGCTCAGTGAAGCTCTTCTGTTGTGATTGCAAAACTGGTACGTCATCCTGGTGTTTCTACATCATTAAAATCTCTGCATGTACATATGGTTTTACCACATGCCTGCAGATAGCCCAGTTCTTGACAGACTGATTCGACAGACTGTTGAAATGCTACTAAGAATAGAGCATCTTCCTAAATAAAAAATAATCCATATCTTGAGTGCTGAGGAACTCCCATATCCACCTCTGTCTGGCAAGGCAATCCGTCACACTCTGAAGTGCAGGTAAGGAAATCAAAACACAGAACAGGAGAGTGATTTTCATAAAAAGGCTCAACTCTTATGATCTCTTCTATTGAGCAGTTCTATCCCTTAGGATCCTCAAAACAAGGTTAGGCTGCTGTGTTCACTAACCTAATTCACTGCCAACTGTGTTGAATTTCACATTCCACACTATGGCCTTCCTGGGGCTCAAATCTTCATTTTTTGCCCTGCATATACACCTGGTGACTTCCACACCTATCTTACTGTGTGCTTTGAAATTGGATCCACATTGCTGTGATGCCTGCTGATTCCTCTCATCCTGAGGCTCTGGGAAGTGATGTGGAGTGGAAAGCAGAATTAGTGGTCCTGATCCCATTGGCAGAGCTCCCATTTCAATGTAGTCCAAGGAAAAACTGTAAATCATAGCTCCCAGGGATGGAAAATGTCTGGGAGGTCACATTCTCCTCTGAACACAGTGCACCTGCCAAAAGCTTAAGGGTCTCCAAAACCCTGCTCTCCTCAGTGGTGTAGGAAGTTCTAGGGAAAAAAAAGGAGTCTCCTGTTCCATTCCCTTTTCCTTGCCAAGAAGCTCTCGTTGAAGGATGGGTTATTGATTCTTCTCCCTCCAGCCTTTCTAGCAGTACAAGGCCTTGGCCGGATGGAGTCAGACTCAATCATAATTGCATTTGCATAATACATTTTACCTTTCTCTCCTCCACTGTAGTTTTCTGAACTTGCCAAGTTGCAAGCTGACCCTGTGAGCCAAGGTGTGATTAACTGAGAAATTCACAGCAGCGCCACTTTAATCAAAGGGGACAGAGGTTACAACAGCTCAATATTAGCGATAACCAGCCTTTGATCCACAGAGCTAGGCCAAGCCTGGCAGGCAAGCTGTGAGGAAATGCACCGTCAGGGCTTTTGTGGGGAAATAATACCTTATTAACCCCTTCATTTAACCTGCTGTGGGTGAGCAGAGAGACTCACCAGAAAAAACTCTCTTCCAGAGAGTCTTAATTACAGCCCACAAAGCTGCTGCTTCTTAAAACTACACCTAAAGGTGTTAAATTCCAGAAAAGAACCACCTCCATCTCACGAGATCTATAGACTGACTTGTAAGGGCAATGACAGCTGCTAAATGCTCCTGCCTCTACTCTAGACTGACCACTGATACCAAGCCCAGTGATGGGCTGACATAGACACAGCCCAGGCTATCAGCTTTTAGCAGTTCCCTACAGGTCACACACCTGGGCAGTGTTTCCAAGTCCACTCCCCACTGCTGCAAAGCCCTGGCCAAGGCACTCAACCCTCCCTTTCCCTTGCTTCAGCTCTTTTGCAGAAGAGAAAATGCCATTTCTCAACATGGAGTTCCAGTAAGATCTAATGTAATGTAGCTAGTCAGATTAAAATTTAATATAGACTTCAATAAATAATTAGAGATCATTCTCATAATCAGGTTGCACCAAAGATAATATGAAGTCTAAGCAATGGGAGAAGTATGATTTAATAAGAAATGTGTTAAATTCAATAGGTAGTCCTGAAACAGAAAACAGACTCAGAATTCCAGGGGAGAAGAAAGTCCCAATTATGGTAACTATAGAGAAATTGAAAATTCTCATTTTCTAAAACACTTCCAATTTTGAAATTTGTTTAGCATGGGACTGGAAATAATCCACACAAAAGTAAATTTATAATAGAATACATTTCCTAGCAAAACCAAATTTGGATCACTCAAAATGTTTTATTTCAATCAAATAAAAATTTTAAAATTAATTTTCTCATTTTAAACCCCTATGAATATTACAGAATCAAACATCTTTTTGAAAAAAGTCATTTCAAAGTGAAAAACACCTTTTGCTTTTGAAGGAGTGAAATGGAAGGTGACAATTCTACCAACAGGTTTTTGTCAAAAACTTTTGTGAAATAAAATATCAATATGAAACTGGCATTTCAGAGAAAAGTTTCTCTTTTCAGTTAAACAGTCTTCTCTGGTGGGAAACTCTTCTAAAATCAATCCATTCTCTTAATTATCTTTTTTTGGGAGGACACAGAAAAAGGAAGGGCCATCTTCCTTTATTCACCCACTGTTACCATCTTCCCTCAAACAAAGACTTGGCCAGAGAACCAGGAAGAAGTCTCACCTCTACTGCACAGGTGAAAAGGACACAAAGTTTTCCAACCAAGACTTTGGCCCAACATTCTTTAAGTGAGGGAAAATCCCTCCTCAAATGAGGCCAGCAAGGGTGAAGAAATTAGCTCAAATACTCCCAAAACAATGCATTGTGAAGTCCAAGTACTCTGCCACTGAAAATCAGACTTTCCAGCGCAGTCACGTTACAATTTTGTGTCATGAATTTAAAAAAAAATTACTTGGGCCCATTTTCGAAGGATTGTCTCTAAACACCTCCAGGAGTCCTCATTTTTGAAAAGCAAGGGTCTGAGAACCACACATCTTTCCCAGATTGTTATTGTGGCTACAGACTAAAGCCCAGGAGATCCTCTGCAAAGGCACTCCTTAGCTAGAGGAAGTCAACTCTCATCCTGTGGGTCACAGTTCTACAGGTCTCAGGTCCTCCCACACCACTTTCTCCTGGTCACTTCTTGATGGACCATCCTCCACTACTCCCACCACATCTATTTACCCTCTTTCTCTTCAATACGTTGGTTTTGTGTCTTATTCACCCCTGCATCAAATATCTCTAGAAATATGGAAGGAAGCAACAGGAAATCTCATTCTGACAGAAGGAAAGGCACTTCAGCAAAGGCATGATATATACCAAAAGCCTGCATTGCAGTTTCTAACCTCTCCCCTGTACCTCAGTAAAACAAATAAACATCAGTTATCTGTAACATGAACCAACCCTCTGGCCCAGAAAGTGCCCACTGGTAGAGGATGACAACAGATACCACACCAAGCCCACTCAGCACCTCTGCTTGCTTATCTGGCTGCTTCCCTCCCCCATTCTTCTCTACCCCCCTGCATATCCAGTCATTAATCGATCCCTGATCATCTCACAAATATATTTCCCTCTCTCCCCAGGGCAGGTCCACCCGCTTTTCCCTGTTGTCTGCCATTAACATGGGTCTCACATCACCATGCACAGCGGCACACGCACAGCTCCAAACACCTCAGGGCAGGCACATCATTTCCAATTGTGAGCAAATGCTGTTGGTTTTCATTAATCTGCAGACACTATATTTGCCAATTTCTCCAACTTTTCTTTCTCACTCTCTCTTTCTGCTCCGAGGCAGGTGAGTGCATCAATTTTCTTCTCATCTGTGGCAGTTAAATTAAATGGAATCGGCCTGATTGCTGAAAATCAAAGAGAAGGCTGATAAAGCAATTAAATCCCTCTAATTCCTCCCCTTGAAAAGGTGCAGCTTGGCTCAGAAGCTAATTAACTTCATAATGAAAATCCTTCTTCACCTTTTTAGGCTTGCTTTCATTCTTGTTTTTGGTAGAGGTGGTAGGTTGCCTATAGAAGAGGGATGTTGTAGTGATAAGCATGGCTTCCTTGAACATGGCAGACAACCGGGTGCCTGCATCACATCAGTCTTTCCAAGGGCCTAATGCGAGCCCTTTCTGCTATGGAGGGCCAGAATGTGCTGTGCTGTTTGCTCTGCAGATGTACAAAAGCTCCCAGGATAGCCTGTTTGTCACTAGCTTTCAGGTTTACCCTGTGCCCAGCCCATCAAATCTTAATCCACTTGTAACAGCTACAGCAACTCTGAGTTTCATCTCTGGGAGCCATTACATTTCTCATATGACAAACAAAACAGCAGCTTCCCGTTAGACAATTAATCTTAATTGTTACAGTCATAAAAGATAGGTAGGCACAGATCTTTAGAACTCTGCACTCCATCTTCCTTACTCCACTTCTACCTAGCATTTGGACGTTTGCTGCTTCTCACTTCCATTTTGTTGGGAGATGGAAGGCTCTCTCAGATTTTAACAGGTATCTTTCAATTCTCTTACAAGTAAGAGAATTGTCAGCCCATGCTATGCTATGCTCTGTTTTTCTCTGAGCACGTTCCTCCCAGTACCAAAGTACCCGACATTATTCTACATCCAGTCACAATCCAGAGTGTGAGTGGGATCAAACTCCTCGTGCTCCAGGACAATACACCCTAGCTGTGGAGCTCATACAAGTGATGTATTTCAATTTGCATCTCCCAGGACCTATACAACAAAGGAACACTGTTGCAGCAGTACCCTGATATGCTGATTCTCTAGGCAAAGCCTGGTCCTTCACCAAACCTTAGTCCCTTTAATTTGTCAACCCAGGAGTCAGTAACTCCAGAGAAAAGTTAGGGGGACAAATCCCTTTCAGTATCATGTCACTTTAACTATATAGAAAATATTACAAGGGTATTGTAATACAAATATACAAGGGGAAGACAGCTGGTGTTCATGGCATATCTCTGTGCACACTGGCATCTAACTTTCTACCAGGCAAACCTGTATGAATGTTTGTGCTTTCCAGCATTATTCATGGTATTAGAAATCTGTGCTTCAGGTTAAATTTACATCCCCTTTTATTATACAATCAGCTTCAGTTTTCCAGGTTACGTAACTCTGTGATAACTCTTGCTAAATTTTGCCAGACACATAATGTATTCTGTATATTCACCAAAATTTTGCCAAATATGAAAGGAAGTCTATTCTACTAATATTAATGGCAATATCATATCACCCCTGGGAAAAGTTAAATTTGCTGTTACTTTCTTCTTTTGTTCAGAACTGAAGAGGGAATTCTGCTTCCTAAAAATAATTAACTGACCTGTCACCTGTCCCTGATGAAACTTGCCATGGGGTTTTTAATTACCACAAATGTTCTGATCAATGCTGCTGTACCACATGCAGAGAGCAGTTCTCTCAAAATCATGCAGAATGTCCAACAAAGCCTTGAGACCATCTTTTGTCTATACTGAAATTTTCCTTTCGGCATTGTATTTGGGAGCATCTGATTTATACGACAGAAATGCTTTAGAGCATAGTGTTTAGACTAATATTAGTTTTTACTTAGTCTGCTATTTACCAGGACCTCACAACATTGTATAAAGAAATATTTTGTGCACCCTCTGCTAAATCCTCAGCACTCTCCTCTCTGGAGCAAGCATTTCTGAATGGACTCAGGCTAAATGCCAGTAGAACTTCCATCCCATCCTGCTTAGTTTGTGAGGTATAACCAGGTCACATCCCAAGGAGGTGTGGCCTCAAGCTGTTGGCATCCCTGTGTTATCCTCGCTTTGACAAATGGTTTATTTTTGCTGCAGCAGTAAATCTGACAGCCATTGTTTACTCCTCTGTCTATGCACTCGTCAGCAGGAATGTGCACAGCTCTGCAAACCCCAAGCCCCTGGCTAACAAATGGCTGTGCACTCCATTAGTGCTCCCTCTCCACCATGGAAATCCCTGCTTGCAGGCATTAGAAAACATGCAGGGGGAGCCTCTGACCCTGTGCCCAACATCTGGGGATAGAAACTTGGGTTCACAAAACCCAGCTCATCAAGGACTGCAGCATCCACTAGGTATCGTCAGACAAGGGAGCAAAGTTGGAGCCAGGTTAGACTCCATGTTCTACTGACAGCCAGGATTTTGCTTTTAACACCTAGAGATGCTCTTTTACCTAAGAGAAATTCATCACATGCTTAAGGATGTATTGCATATTTGGTTATCAGCAATGCTAATATTGCTGAAGAGTGGATACTTTGTGATTGCCAGTACCACTTTACACCAGGGTTCTCAAAATATGTGAGCAACACCAGTCCTCTGGCATCCCTGTAGAGGGATGCTGCCCTTCCTGCAAACAAAGGGGGCACAAACACACAGTAATTTGTCACGGTCACATAGGAAACTAGTGCCAAAGTAAGGATTCAGATGTCTTGATTCTAAGCATTTATGCTAATGAGAAGATGAAATAGTTACACATGTGGTCCACCACAAGTGGAATAGGTATGGAAGACACAGGAAACGTAAGTAGTTATTCTGTAGTGAGGGTGCTGAAAGGGAAGAGTAATAGACACATCTACAAGCACATGTGTGCATCTCTGTGCACAGTTTCACTTGTTCTACATATGTGACTTTGCAACCATTTGCCTTAGAAAATCTACCACTGACTTTGACAGTAGAGGACCAGATCTTCTGTTTATCATCAGAAAAAACATATGGTGTGCTTTAGAAAGAGCTGCATGTCATCAAATATATACTGAATGTTTATTTCCACCTCCTTGTAATTTTTTCCTTCCTTATTAACAAGGCACCCTTTAGGTTCATCTAAAGATCCAGGATTCTTTTTTGGGATAGTCTGCTCCAAGCAGCATGTAAAAAACAGACACTGTCAATCACCTGCCTGTGAACTGCAGGAATGTGTCACACCAAGGGGAAACGTGCAACTTAATGAGACCTTTGCACACCCTTCAGTACTGGTAAGCAGGAGGCTTATGAAAGCATGCTCACTGGAATACACATACACAGTTAAGAGGCATAAATACACACAAACACAGGCTGCATAAAGACAGGCACAGGCAGAAGCATCCTAAAATCCAATACATCAAACACAGAAACCAGACATGAACACACAGATGAATACACACAGGTAAACAGGAACACACCAACTCAACCCTCATGAACACAGACCCTCACAGCATGGGAGAAAATGAAAAGTGCCTGCATTCACACACACACACAACCAGAGCCACATCCAGATACTGGCCCACACAGACTAAAGAGGTCACAATACAGCACAGGAGGAAATACACAGCCACTTGAACTACTTAGCAATAAAGGTCTATTTCATCCTTCCTTTCACCCCTGTAGGGAGCAGTACACGGGATGTAGGACCCATACTATGCTGAAGGAAGAAAAGTGACATCATTCAGCTTGGGCATCCTTCGCCAGGGCACAGAGCTCTGAGGGTATCATAGCCTAGGTTAGGCATTAGGGAACACGCCTAGGATGACTGAGCAGGAGAAGGTTTGTATTTCAATAAAGCAGGGGCTGTAACAATCTCTGAACTGAACAGCTTAAAGCCTTGTTAAAAGCAATGGTGCAGCATTCTAACCGGAGGGGCCGTGTTGTCATACAAATGAGATGAGTTTATTTTCTGAGCCGTACCATTTGTTCTGACAGGCAGGGCGGCTGTAAAAGCTGGCGAGGGCACAGCAGGGGGCCCGGCTCTGCGCACAGCGAGAGACCGAGGAGAGGAGAGGCAGAGCTGCACCAGAGTTTGGACCCAGACCAAGTCCCTGCCTCTACCTTCTGTAAGCAACAGCCTCGCAAAGAGACTAAGAGATGAACCAGCCGGCTGTAGTACTGTGGAACAAATGTATTCTAATGAGAGGTGCTGGCAGCCCCAAGGGCACTCTCCACGAGCCCATCTCCTCCTGCCCTCACCACCTCCTGCCTGGCAGCTCCACGCTGCCCAGGTCTGGTTTCCAACAGCCAAAGATGCTGCGCAGGGCACAGGGACACACAGTGGGGACTCCACTCAAGTGCTCTCTTGTGTTGGTCCAGGCCAAGTTGCTATGAAATGTTTACCAAGGTGTCACCTGTGTCTCCCTGCTGGAATGAGACAGGGAAATCTCCTGGATGCTGCCTGTGTCACCTGGGCTGTTGGTGATCCTGTGTTGTGTTTCCTGCATCCATTGTCTGTCTCTCCATGAAGGTGTCAAAAGGCCCCTTCCACTTCAGGCCAAGAAAAAGCTTTGCAAAGAGCAATGGTAACTTTATCCCTGTTTCTCTAGTAGAGAAAACAAACTGCATAAAGCAAGGTGACTAGCTTGAAATCTGATAATAAGCCAGTAAGTCAGGTGTCTCTTGCTAAATTACGAGAGAATGCAGATTCCTTACTCTGGGAATACATCAACCTGGCAGCAATGGGGCTGTACAGGGTACGTCACAGAAACTGCCAACAGAGACCTGGAAAACACAGGCACAAGCATTCCAGAGCAGTTGCTATAGCCCATAAATCAACAGCAGGCATAGGGTTTGCAGTTTTACTTGCATTTGTACTGAAACTATAGACATTAACCCCTTGATAGGTACCAGGGATGTTTTATCACTTCCCCTCTGATCAGTGTACCAAGTTCTATAGCAAAGCTTTTCCTTACAATGGCAAAAGGATGTAATTTTCTTTTGGTTCCTGGGGCACCATGACAACCAAACTATGGCCACTTTCTGCTAGTCACCAACAACAGATACAGGGAAAGACAGGGAAGCCAGCCATCATGGTTTGGGGTTTTTTTATCACCAAAGCAACAGTTTACTGGTTAGGAACAGAGAATATGTTCCTCCAGATATGGAAAGAAACAGTGCCCACCAACATCATTGATCCAGAGCTTAGTCCATCCTCTATCACTGCTAGAAAAGTGTTCTCTTTTGTCATGTGTACAGGTCAAAAACTACACTCAGTTTCCAGCTCTTAATTTCTTTCACTTCCCCAGTTAGGCTGCAGAAATTGGGAACTTCTGTTTGCTGGCATTAGCAGCCAATGACAAAAAGCAAAAGATTACCTATCTCATCACCAGCTCCAAGAGACATTTAGTCATCCACAGTAAGAAGCAGGCAACAGGAGATCGGGGATGATACTTCCCCTTTAATGTATATTTTCTCTGAACTCTTTTAAATGCGTTGGGAGCCTCTCAAGGACAGAGTTTTTAAGTTCTGCCTGCGCAAAACGATTCAAATATTTTCTAGATATATATAATGAGAGCAAAGAGACTGTCCTAAACTCAGCACTGTGACGATAACCTGACTGTTGGAAGTAGCATGGTAGGGATAACACCCTGGAGAATCACCATGAGATGGAAGCACCTCATCCAAACAACTCCAGACATGCAGGGTCAGACTAGGAATATCCATTAAGCCAAAGGTAGGTAGGCAGGCATTTCTTTTTGGTTCCTGTGTCTCATACCAAATTTTCAGAGTCTGCTTTTAATACTTCATTAAATAGCAACAATTAGGCTTTCTTATTTTGACCCTTTTAACTAACACCCTAGCATCTAAAATGTGAATTAAAGCAAGCAAAATAAATGTAAGAAAGGCTTCTTATTCCTATTTGTATTAATTTCCCATGCATCTTCTGCAGAACAAATACATGCAGATGTGGCATTTAAGAATATGGTTTAGTGGTGAACTTGGATTGGACTTAAATTATTGGACTCAATGATCTTGAAAATCTCCAACCTAAATATTTCCATGATTCTACATAGCAGACTTCCCAGTTCTGTTCCAATGAGGAGTTAATACAGCCCTAGCTCTATATTATTTGTGCAGTGTTAGTAGCATCATCCTGATCAGCAGTTTGGATCAGGTCTACTTGATGTAAGAATAAGTGAACTGACCATTTGGTTGCACTCAGCTGAGTTCAAAGGAGGGGATGGATTTGGATCATTTCCTCATTATCAGTCGCTGGCTGCTCCACCTCCTCTTCTCAGTGTGCCAACATAACTTATTCCAAGGCTTGTTGGGGTAGGGGATAGAAAGGGAGAACAAGGCAGACAGCCAGAGGATGGTCTCAGTCCTAGGGTGTTAGAGTGTGACAGCCCTGTTCGGCCAGTATCCCAGAAAATGGATTCAGGATGTCCAGGCTAACAGCATCCAGTTCAGTCTGACACTCTGTTTTGGGTACAGTGTGTATTACACACACTCATCTCCTGGCTACACAGCAGTACCTGTAATTCCTGCCCAAGACCAGCCAAAGGTCATACATACTTCAGACCCCAAAGCTGTGGCTGTGCTGGGACAGACCTAGGGCTCATAGATAATCGTTTACATATCTCTGACACTAACATATGACTCTTAACAGTCCTCTTAGCATTGAACACCTGCAACATCAAGCACGAGAGCAGCTTATTTCCAGGAGCAACCCCCGCCAATCCTCACATACTCCTGGGGTCTATTTTCAAAGAGAGATAAATGGTGCTTTTAATTAGCACCTTCCATTTTCATTTGAGCCTCAGGGTTTTTGGAGCTGGTCCCAAGAGGGAGACCTGGAATCTGAGGAAAATCAATCTTAATTCAAACCAGTAATAAAAAGCAGAACACTTGCTTCAGAGAGCTTTCAAAGAATGTCTTCAGCGTAAACTCTCCTTTCATAACCTTTGGCCTCCTAATGCAGTGAGGAAGAGACTCTAAGAAGTGCTTTCATTCTTGTTTCATTCTACTTTTTCAACATTTCCTATCTGAACTGGTAAGAATAGAGAGCAAAAGGCCATAATGGCTACATCCAGGCAGTGAAAGCTTCAGGAGGAAACCTGAAAAAGTGAAAAAAATAGTCCAGAGGCCTCTAAACAAATCAGCAGCTGAGCTTTGATGCTGTTTCCCAAGATGATGATGGAAATACTGTATTCCTCATTGTCTGAGCACTGTCCAGTGAAACCCAAGAGATAGCTGGAGGTAACGTAGTTTAAGCAACCTAAACATGGCTTTGGAGGAAAATAACAAAAATGAGGTTTCATAAGGATTATCAGAATAATCTAAAGACCTTTCCACTTGTGTAGGGCCAAATGCCAGAAGGTCACAGAACACAGACAGGTAAAGTACTCCACCAACACTTCCTCTGCTCTTCTCCTGCCTCTTCCACCTATGCAGAATCTTGGCCCATTATGCCATTCACAGTCTAATCCTGCAGTCTTTTCACTAGGCAATGCTGCCATTTCCACTTCACATGTGAAGAACTGAGGCTCAGAGGGACTCATCTCACCAGGCTTCTGCCACATATAAAACAGCTACAGTTTCATCTATGTGGGCCCTCTACAGACAATGGAGAGAGCATTAGTATGTCCAAGTAGTAACTTACAGTGTAATTACAGATGGTAACTACTGTGTAGGTAAGTATCCTAGAATGAGATGATCCCCAGATATTTAAAGCAAGGTGAGCCAAACCCTACCTTAAGTGGTTTTCACAGAATTACATAAGCTCAGATAAAGAATTGCTTCTCCTTATCCAAAGACATCCTAACCACACAAAACACGCTGTGGTTGCTCAGTACGCAGTGTAAGGTACCAGGAGTTACAGTTTTAGTCCCTGCATTCTGATTCCATCTTTCTGGATGTCACTAATCAGATAGACCCGCCCAATACCCTCAGCAGTGCCTTGAACCTGTCCAGACTATTACTGGACATGCCTGCAACATCCCTCTGCCATCTTTCCCACAGTGCCTTCCAGGAGCAAGGAGCAGACATAGCCAAGCACTCTCTCTATCTCCAGTCTTCTTGATGCCAAGGGAGGTGAATAAGTAAAATCATGCCATTTCAGAGTGAGTAAAACCCCTGCTTAGCTATCTCAAATGAATTTTAATCTATAAATAGTACAAGGTGAAAGCCGTCAGAAGAGACTGACAGGCCTCCCAGAAACCCACTGGTTAAGAGCTCCTTGTTAAACTGAATGCCTCCATTTGGTCAACTGTGCAACAAATACTACCAAAAAAGTAAATTACAAATCTTAGAAGGAATGTTTATTCTCAGATGTAACACTGGCATCAGTGTACCAGGGAAAGTCAGACCTGGGGAGTAAAGATACTACTAAGACAATGAAAGAAATTTCCAGACTGATCCTGTTCCTGAAGATTCAGAGCTTTGCAGCTGGGAAGGAGCACTCAGACAACAGGTAGGGATTCCTCAACAAGAAGAGAAGATGAAGTTGGTATCATTGCCCATGCTGAAAATGCAAAATGTCCCCAGATACAGAGTTCAGATATGAGAACAGACACTGAACTTGTTGATCAACAGTGAAAAAAGAAGATGCCAGTGAGACCTCATCCTGGAACCTTTCCCAAGCACCAGCCCTGAGCAGCCACAAGCTCCCAGACTGCTGGCTCCAGAACCCACTTAGGTTGCCAGAATCCTGGCTGTGCAAACTGCCACACGCTTGCAGAAACCTGCTTCCCTAATTTAATGCAAGCTTGTAGAGTTTTGTTTCTGGAACCCATCCTGAGCAGCAGCAAGAAACTGCAATGGGACTGGTCCCAGGCTCTGCAATGGTATTGTCTCACTCCACATTCTAGCATGGCCATACTCCAGCAGCATTCTGGTTCTCAAACCCACTGTAGATGCAGTCAGAATGATCAAATTCTGCTTATGAAGTTCTGGATCAGTAAATCCCTCCAGATATACCAAGGACATCTACATTGAGTAAAAATAGTATTTTGGAACCCATCCTCAAATATGTGCAAGATTTTTTAGAAGGCTGCAGTGCACAGCAGTATATTTCTTTTCACCAAGGTTATTGGTAGAGTGTAAAACCTCAAAACCTAGAGATGCAGTGACGCTTTGTTCAATGGAGAATTCCAGCTGAGGTCCAGAGGGCAGATCCTCACACCCATGTGGCATCTGCCTCTTAAAAACTGCTTAAAAAGAGGATAAACAGCACTGGTCTGGGATGCTCCTGGCTGGACAGCCCTTGGGACCTCTTCAACAGGTTTTAGAGTCCAAGAGATTCTATGCACAGATCAGAAATCTTTAGCAGATTGTGGCCTATCACTCTGTGGCACTGTTTCTCTCCAGAGGAGCATCATGAGAAAGAACAGATAAAGGAAAATAATATCTTCACAGAGATCTTACTGCATCTCTACATCAGGACTCCAAATACTCTTCTCCTGCATACCCTGGCAGTCTGATACCAGTTATAAGAAATCCTACACACCATTCCATATGGACTCCCCATTAAGCAATACTCCCACCCAGGCCTAAGGAGCACAATGAATGGGGATAGCTTCCAAATTTTTGTCACAGGCTCTTCATGAAAACACAAGGCACTGATCCAGCATCTATGACTGCCACTTAAACTTCCACCAGTTCTTTAACCTTGCACGCTATTGTACACACAGTATACAGCAAACCCAGTTAAAAATAAATGAGGAGAAAGAAAAAAAGGAAGGAAAAAACTAAAAAAAAAAGACCACATGACAGTTCAACATCCTAGACAGGAGAGAGAACACTGTTCTTCCTTTCTCTGGACGTTTTTCCCCAGGCCATCTCTATAGCCTTTACGGTTTCCTGCTGTTGTAGCCTTTGGGAGAAGGCTGAGGACAGCTGCAGCCAACACAGCTATAGAGTGCTCCAGAGACTGAGTGCTGGGGCTGGTTGTACTTGCTGACAGGGAGGTAAAAGGGTACACTCTAGCTGAGAGTATTTGAGGGAGACAGGCTATTAAGGATGCAGGTACACTATGGTACATGACAGTGGCCTGGCTAGAGAGAGCTCCACAGCTAAGCAGGCAACAGAAGATTCCCTTGGTAAGAGGTGAAGTGTCACTACTGCAGCTCCTGTGTGGCCCGTAAGCATGGGAATATGGCAGTGCTGAGCACCAGCCACCCTTGCCACCAAAATCATAATTTCCTGATTGTTGAGTAGGTCTCAAAATTTGTGCTTCTTCTGCAAAGCCACGTTTTCATTTTGGTAAATTTTCCTTAGTCAGAAGGGGCATGGGGCTCTTCATCTAAATCAGAACCAGAGTGAAAACTGAACTGAAAGTGGCATATCACTGCAGAGTGTTTCCACTTCATCTTTTTTCAAGAAAATTACACTGAATCAAAAACACCTGGCAGAAGAAGCCACGTCAAAGCTAGTGAAAAACGGAGACTGCTCCAGGTGATTAATCCAGGATTGGGGTGGTGGGCTGCAACCAGAAAGGTTTACAGCTACCTTTACACTTCTATCCTGAGTTCCAGCTAAGGCAGCTTGAATGCAGCCCGGGATCAACGCCTATTCTCTCTCGTCTATCTCCCTCTTTCCCCTCCCTTTCCCTTTCTCTCTCAGTAAATCCCAGAGGGCACATTTCCGTGCCAGAATAAGCGTCTTTGTGAGGAGCGAAGGGAATGCACAGAGCCGCTAATGAGAACAAAACTGGAAAGCAAAACCTCGGGCTGGGGAGAGCCTTCCTCCCTCCCTCCCTCCCTCCTCCGCACCGCCGCGCGGCACCCTCGGCGGCTCTGCCGGGGGAGGAGGGCTCGGGGCTGGGTGCCCTGACCTCTCCTACCCGTCTGCTTCAACTTCCCTGCCTTTTTAAGGCAGGCTGCAGAAAAGGCAGCAGAACAGCCTTTATCATGCAAATAACAAGAGTAAATGGGCAAATTCCCCGGTGGGCACTTGAGTGAAATGCAGAGCTTCTGGCAGCGGGGAGAGGGGGTAGGGGAGGGGGTGCTTTATTTGCAGGTCTCTGTTCTAATTTAACTGCAATGGCAGCTAAAGGAGACACCAGGGACCTGCTCTCATCCTTGGCACTTCCCGTCGCCTGCCAGGGCCACAGGCAGGGAGCGCGAAGGGGGAAGGAGGATGAGTGACGCCGCGGTGAGGCTCCAGCACCGAGGTCTGCGGCGCTCCAAAGACGGAGTGATGCCCTGACTGCCGGGCACCTCCCCGCTCCCGAGGGAATCCTGGAAAGAGAGCAGGGAGGAGCGTGAGCGAGGGCTCTGGAGGGAGACGCATTTGATCCGCTCTCTCCCAAGGCTCCAGGGAGTGCCAGCTTCACCCCGTTTCTGGGAGACTTGAGAGCGGGCTGCTCGCCGAACAGCCCTGCGAGGAGGGCTGCAGGACGTGCAGGGACGGATCCGGAGCCACCTCCTCATGGCAACCAAACCCGTCAGCTACAGGGCCAGCGTTCACTGCCGGCACGATCCCTCAGGAGCGCGGGTCGGGGGTTGGCTCCAATGCAGTCGAGCAGCCAGCCCGAACACAGGACAGAGGAAATGGGCCTGGCATTCAGGGACCATACAGCTGATAACTCACCTGCCCGTGCTGGTAACACCACAGTGAGCTCACAGGTTCACAGGAGTGAGAATTGTCTATGGAATCACTACTTTTGGGCAGACACCAGAGACTGATGGACCCAGACTATTTTGCACTATGCTTCCTTCTGCAAAATATTATTGAGTAGTATTCCTTATGTGAACAGACACAGCCTCATAAACTGGGTGGGAAACCTGTGCTAGTTACACAAAAGAAAAAAACAACCAAAACAAAACAAAAACCCAACACTTGGGAAGAGCACCAGAGTACTCAGAGGGGAGACTTACACTGCAGGATAAATGCAAATGAAAAGCAGCTGATGTAGTCAGAGCCTGAGGGAAGATACGGTGTTAGGAAAAACCTACAATTCCAAACTTTTCCTGCAGATTAAAAACAAGCCCTACCATGACTGAACTTGAACCCGAAATCATCCCCAGTTGTTTTCAGAGGATGTTTACAAGCTATCCAGTCCATCGACTGCAAAGCCCAGCACATGAGAAGCATCCTCACTTTTCCAAAAGCTTTTATGTCTTTTACCCGTCCTGGTTTTCATCACAGTCTGCTCTGCTCAAATCAAGGATCTCAAAACATTTTGCATCAGTTCTCAGTGTGAACCTCACAGCTGTATGGGGATGGTGAGAAAAAAATGCTCTTCCGTCCTTCAGATAGTATGAAAAACTGAGATGGGCAGAAGCTAAGTGACTGAGCCAAGACAATGTGACAGATCAGTAGCAGAGCCAAAACTTACAAGGCACATTTCTCTGCATGAAGATACCCCTTATGATCCAAGCTACAAAATTCTTCTTTCTTAAGCTCTGGTACCTAACCTTCCCCCTTCTCTCCCCATATCTGAAAAGTGAAAACAGTCCTGCACATAGCACCTCCCAGCTCCAGAAGTGGCACGCTCAGGAGCGGGTGAGGATGCCCAGCTGGCTGTCTCTGAGCAGCCCCAGCAAGGCTGAGGGTCCTGCTCGCTGGCCTCAGGGAGCGCGGGGGACAAGGCGGCAGCCACGACTCATTTGGCATTCTGAGAGGCTGGTGCGCAGCATCCCCATGCCGGCAGGGGGTAAATGAGAGCTCAGACATGAGTTATTGGAGCACTTACGTTCCCAGATTCTCCAAAACGTTGGGAAAAGGACAAACTGTTTAGTTGTAAAGAGCCTGGGGGGTGTGAACGGGGAGGGGGGCAGGAGGGGGGAAGGGAGAAGAAGGGAGCTGTGTCAAACTAGTTTGCAGAAACTTTGAAATTGAATACGTAAGAGGGAGAGAAAGGGGAGAAACCAACCTCCAAGCTCCAGGGCTTACCCTGGAAGACCATAAGCCTCCAATGTGGATTCTGACAGTAAACTTGGGATTTACCTAGCACCCATCACCACCAGATCCAATAAGCCTGGGAACAACATAGTTCACAGCCAGCTGTTACTACATGGCTGCCTGCTGGGCTGCATTGTTTGGGAGGCAGTTTCAGCTGTTCAGGAGAAGAAAAAAAGAAAGCTGGGCAGAAGGGACAGCACTGATTTTCATCAGAAAGAGATGGTTTGTAGCTAACATAAATATTAGAGTCACCCCAAGCTTTTGACAGACATGAGCCACATCTAGACTTATCTACAATAAGTCTCAATCAAACAAGAAGTCTTTAATTGGTCACAAGCTAACTAGCTGAACAGTGTGGAGGTCCCAACCAGAACTGCATGAAGGAATGTTCAGGAGAAATAGAGTGAAACTGAGGGCTCAGTACTCCCAGATATGCACAGGACATCTCAGAAGAAACTTGGACCTAGTTCATTTTCTATAGCTGATTCCTCTGGTAATTAGAGATATACAACAGGAGGTTAGAAGGATACAACTTGCCCATAAAAGAGCTATAAAATCCCAGCTAGTCCTCTTCACCATCCCAAGTATGGTGCAAATCAACTGCTGCACTGATCAACAGTGCAATGAGCAGAACTAGCCTGGCCTCTCTCTACTGAACAGGGTACAGAAAAGAACACATAAAAAAGGGGAAGAGGTATTAGAGAAAGCTTGCATAAATTATGATAAATTTCTTGTGGTCTTTGGACTTTTTATTTGTATCATTATGCTGAGACATGTATCTTGCCATGATGAAATTTCACTGGCTGCATACTTCTCAGAATCACAGGAAATATATTTCCCTGAGCCTTATTGACCAATTCTTTGGATTTTGACAAGTGCTTTTTTTTTTATTCTGCACTATAAGCAATGAGGATGCTGATGTTGTGCTAGGAAAAATGTCTTATCAAAAAGTACATATTCAGCTTGATTTGTCTTCTAACTTCTTAGTAGTCTTGCCAGATCATATCACTTCCATCCTATTGAGGACTATTTCCTGGTCACTGAAGCAGCACCTTTCAAAGGTTGCCTCTTCTGTGTTCTCCTTGGCACATGCAAAAGAAAATCCCTCTCACAGTGTGAATACACAAAGGCACACTGGATGTGCCTGAGAGAACTACCCTGTTCACTGACTGCCAGGCAAACTTACAGTCCTCAACATTTTGCAAGATCACACCCTGGCTGAAAAATACACTCAAAGGGAAGGTCCAGCCTTCTCACAACTTTAGGAAAAGCTAGATTGAAGGAAATGATTTCTCAGTCAGAATACTGTAATATACAGTGCCAGATACTACCACAATCTTGGTGACAAAGTCATCTGCCATGGGAACTCAGTCATCACTGTTGTGTTGCCCTTTTCAAGATATCTCTCCTCAGATTGCTCTTGATAACAGCACAGGAAAACCAAGTTTTATCAGGTACATTTCCTATGACTTTATTCCTGGGCCCATTGAAGAACACAATCAATCTATTCTCCTGGTTTCACACTCATTTCACTTATGCTTGTAGATTAGCTTTGAATACACTTCCTAAAAATCTGCTACTATCCCCACCTTGTCTACTTCTCTCCTTTTCTCTTGGCACCATTCCCCTTATATTTTCATGTATTTTCTCTCCACAGGTTTTCTCTCAAATTCTCCTGCTAAATTCCTAGTTTCATCGCTTAGATGTTCTTAAAAATAGCACATCCTGATTTCTTTTTCCTCAGCCCTTCCTTCCCCATTTCACCACCACCCCCCAATTCCATCTCCCAAGAACACTCCTCTGGCCGCACCTTCAAAACCTCCTCTTCCCACACATGTACCCCACCCTGCTCACTCATTCATTTTCCATCTGCATCTCTCTCCTCCTGGATTCTTCTCTAAGTCTCGGTGATAAAAGTGCCAGATTGGAGTTGCTGTGTAAAGAGGGTTCATTTGCCATTTGCCACCATATGGGCCCAAAAGCAAAATCGTCAGCTAAGCGATTAAATCAAGTATGTCGAACAAAATGTTATGAACTGACATTATGGGTATATAATTTTATGCCATTTGTTGCCATCTGTTTATCTAAACAGCCCCCATTCCACACAAACACACAGAAGTCTCTGCCACGCTCACAAGGCTTCAGTGCAGGGGTCACAGTGCCTCCCTTTTCCTCCTTTCCTCTTTCTCTAATTCTGTCCTTCCATTCTCTCTGTCTACATTCACCACAGACTTGGACTTGGAGCCTGGTCATAGACAAATCTTCCACTGCACTTCAGCACAGATTTAAAGGAAACAACCTCACGATAATCAAGGAGTTTACATTAGAGAATAAGGTGTGCTCTCTTGCTTAAAGACTCTTGCCAAATTCATTTCTCTACAAGAAAAGGAAGTATCTGACCAGAAGGAGGGAAGGAGAGAGAGATAAGGGAAAAAGTGGTGGTCAGCAAATGGGTGTTATTTGTTGATCCTCATCTGGGACAGAGAAGGAAAAATATAAGAGTAGGCTCGACCAGCCTTCCTTGCTCAGCTGAGTTTTTTCTCTGCTTCATTTTACATTTTCCTGTATCTCAAAGTGGATCACAGTCTATTTCAAGGTTAGGTGGTGGTTGTGACAGACTGCACCCTAACCTGGTGACCCCGTAGCCATCCTGTTTTCTGTAAGAATGTGAAGGCACCTACTACTCTAGAAAATGCTTAACAAGCATAGCACAGGATGAAACCATAAGCAGCTCCCTATCCTATGGATTGAATTTATTCCTCAGTTTTAAGATTGTTCTGAGGAAACTAGAGATAGGTATCAAAGAGTTTATATGTACATAAAGATTAGTTGTTTCTTTCAAAAGGAGAGAAGCTACTTGTTCCACCAAGAACAGCCAGAACAGACAGAATATCCAGCATGATAGTTCATCTCAAGTCCTTAGAAACAGAATTCACCCATTTGCACCACTTTTTGAACCCAAGTTCCCATCATCCACATTACTGGTCATGCAGATGATGAAGTGGGCCATCTTGATGACCACTGAGAAGACAAGGCAGTAACTATGTCTGAGCCAAGTACCTCTCAACATATCAAGTCTGTTCTTGAGGGCTACCTCTTGAATTTAAGAGAGTTGGCAACCAAGCAAGGAAAATATCTTCAACCAATTACCAGTGTGACTGGTTAATGGTTTTAAAGAACTTTCTTGAAATTCATTTTTTATTAATTATTCTGACAGGGTGTCCTTCCTTTCCAGATGTCCTCAGTCTTCGAGGGAAGTAGCTTATCAATAATTGTGGTGGGAACATTTAGTTTTCTTCCTACCTGAACAAAACCCAACTCACTGTATACACTGTAAAGACAGCCAGCTCCTATCTGTGAATCTCTCTTTCTCTTCCACAATTTCAATCAGTTTGAGGGTTCTTTGGGAGAGAGTGTTGAAGAGGAAAACGGGACTCTCTCACCATTTAAGTCTCCCAGCCTCATTCATGGGGCCACTGAGCTGAGCATATGTACCTCAGCATGATGTAAATGGGAAGGTATTACGACTCTGTTACTAATGAAAAACAGTGACCAGACATTTTTCAAGTGTCTGGAGCACAGGTCTTGCTCAGAAGCCAGCACTTGGCCTCAAAAGTGCGTGTATTTCCCAGGCAGCGGGTAGGCTTAGCTACAAAATGATTTGGCCATGAAGCATCCCTTTATCTTGGTTTCGTTCACCACAGACAGTTCTATATTTTACACCTCCAGGCCATCTGACCACTGTATGCTGGAGCCACCCTGGCACATAGCACAGCTCAGATCTGCAGCAGCACACTGGAACCCACAAAGCACTGCTGCTGCTCCCCAGGCATACTTTGCAGGCACAGGGAAAACTAAACACCTACTTTAAAAAGCTCAAGAGATTCCTACAGTTCCAGTGGATTTTGGATAAGGCCCTAAATGCTGGCAGTTCACAAATGATTACACAGCAAGTCCATACTAATAAACAGGAGCTCCTTCCTTTCCAAGGCCATTGCTGATCCTCAGTTGAGGAAGTACAAATACACAGCACTACTGAGGAGGTTCTCAGCACTTGGCAGCAGCAAGTGCTCTGTGCCGAGCTGCCCTGCTGGAAGCACAGTGTACTGCTCAGTTCAGGACAGCTCTAGTCTGAAGGCAGGCAGCTGTCTGCCTAGCTGTTAATGCAGCTTTGCACTGTGTGTGCATGGCTTCTATTTCCTTCCTGCTAGGACAGAAACAGAGAAACACCTCAAAGACCCCTGGAGAGCCTCAGTGAGTCCAGAGACAGCAAGTCACCTGCTTAGAAGAGCAACCTGGCATAAGCACAGCCCACCTGTCCTCTGGGTACTGTACCAGTTTCCCATCTGCTCCCAAGTGCATCTGAAGGTGGCCATTTTAATCTAATAAGAATTTGATTACTCCTATTCTGAAAGGCCACCTCTCTGTCAGCACATCTCCTACTGCTGCCTTCATCAGACAGGCCCCTTCTTACAGCTCCTGTGCCTGCTGGGGATGGCTGTCATCGGAGTTGTAGCAGGCAGCCATATCACTCCTTGCCCTGAAGTTTGATTTCCACCAAGAGTTAGAAGGAGAGAGAAGAGTGAATTGCAAAGTGCCTGGTCACCACTGCTCCCCAGCACAAGAGAGAGTTTTGTTATGCTGTGTTAGACAGGCACAACCATTCTGCTGCTGCAATGAGCTCTATCACACCCCCACTTTTCTGCAAGTGATGTCCAGCCTCCTGCCCAAAGTCAGGTTTCAGGCTACCTCTGGTAGCACAGAACCACTGTATGACTCTGGATTAGTCCTTTCAGCAGATAAAGCAGTCACCAGCAAGAGGCAGGGACAGGAGAGTACAACCAGAGCGCTCCAAATCCCTCCATGGTGGTATGGACACAATGATATTTAAGATTAATGCTTTAGCAGCTTAAAATAAATTGAGATATTTGATAGTCTTCAGCTGTATATATGATCTTAAGCCAATATATTACCAAAACAACCACAAATAACTCCTTTTAAAGGCCAAAATAAGAGATGGGGGAAAGTGAAGGCAGGATCATATAGAAAAATCACAAATTGGGAAGAACACAATTGTCAATATTCATTGCAACAACACCAAGGAAAAGAGCACATAATAATGTACTAAAAAATACAGTCTTCTTGGATATTACACAGCAAATATATTAATTGGAGAGCCAGGAAGCCAAACTACCAAAGAAGAGTCAAAGATGTATTACAAGGAGTCAGAATAAGCACAGTAATACGAGTGGACGAGCTGTGCCATCTCAGATTCTATGACTGCTAAACAAAAAGCTAAAATAAACCATGAATCATAATGTAAACAGAAGAATCATCAAAATGAGGAAACTCCTTGACTTTTGTAGGACATGGATGAAGAATCTTTTACTACTGTAGAAACCTAAAAGGCAGCTAACAATGTAAAAAGGAATATACTTTATTGTCTACAAGGAGGAAAGTATTGGAGAAAGAAAAGAATTTGACAATCTACAGTAGATACATCAGCAGTATTCAAAACACAGTGCTGTCGCTTGTGCAGACTGCACACTCCTTTAGAGAAATGCTGTTTCTGCAGACTGCCATTTGGGCTGTTACTAGAACAACAAACTGTTGATGGTATGGATACAGATGGCATTTTAAGCTGGGGTAAAACAGCAGAAGAAAATGATCAAAGGCTCAAGGCAATTGTGAAGAGAGCAAAAGCTGCTGGGCTGAATGAGCATGAAATATGTAAATCCCATTTAAGAGAGACAACATACCCTCCAGCAAAAGTAGAAAAGCATGCAGGTAGATCATGATAAAGTTGAAATCACCATCAATATCCATCCTTCAGCATACAAAGGGGCCCCAGCAAAGGGTAAACTGCAAGGAATACATGCCCAAATGAGCTGTATGAACCAACCCTAGAGCACCACTCCACGGAACTGTCCAAAGAACATAAGATGAAAATCTCAATAACAGCATGAAAATGAAAGAGCTAAAGGCAATACCCCTGCAGGCATTAGGACAGTAAGCACAGAATTAATCTGTCAGTGGCAATTGCAAAGAGGATAGTGACATTGTCATTTTACAGCATAATATTTAATATCGAAAAGAGCAGCATATGCCTCTTTGGCGTAACAAAAATTAGCTGGATGCAACAAGACGATGATGGGACAAGGTGCACTTCTACTTTTTTAACCTTTTTTTTTCCTAACAGGTGTGTTCTCTGAAGTGACCAATAATTCAATTTTTCCATTGCCTTGACAAACACTTTAAAATAAAGACATACTTTAAATGAAGCAGTTTAGCAGTATTGGCTCTGCTGGCCATTGAGCCAATCTCCAGGGCATTTAACAGAAGTCCAGAGCTTAATTGTGTGTATATCAACCTCATTTTAAAATTAATAACTTTGTCTCAAATTCTAGACAACGATGTCCTGGAGGAAAGGCTACATTTTGACTGAGATTATTAACACAGAGTTTGGGAATGCATGCTTCCAACCACGAGCACAGTTTAAGGTAAAGCACTTCTGTCACTAGAGGGGATTCTTTAAATTGGTGCCCAAGAGACTGTGCTGTCTTTATACTATCAGAATTGTATTGTTCATTTGGGAGCTGAGAAATCTTAAAGGCATCTCTAAATAATTTTATATAGGCCACAGGTGATCGGAATTCCAGTGGGGGGATAAAAGAAAGTGCTATAACAAGCAGTAATGTGGATGATACAGAACAACATAACCATCTTGTAAAAATCATCGTATGTTTGAAGCCAAACATTTCCTCTTCTCCCACTTAGTTTTATGAGAATGTACTAAAACTAAACACTCATGTCGTATGTAATTTTTCTAATCCTGGTGTACCTGATGTAGTAACACCTGACAGGCACTCACTGACAAGGGATTACAAGAATTCAAGCACTATGAAGTAAAGTACTGGGCAAGCACAAGGTGCATAATTCTCCTCAAGTCCAGTCCCAGGTAAACATCAACCTAAACAACAACCTGAAAAAGAGCAAAGTGACAGATGACTGGTAAACACTCATTTTACCTCCTGACATTTTTTGCAGG
The DNA here is from genome assembly GCA_013398075.1 of Notiomystis cincta. NCBI lineage: Eukaryota > Metazoa > Chordata > Aves > Passeriformes > Notiomystidae > Notiomystis > Notiomystis cincta. The sequence goes on along the minus strand of VZRX01018097.1, from coordinate 69,977 downwards.
AAAAAGTCTTAAGAAAAGGAATGATGAAATTGATAGTACAGGACTTCAGAATCACAGATGTGTGAAATACATACATAATTAATCTGAAACCCAGTATAATTTCCATAGAGATGGTTTTCATTAAATTAAAATTTTTATAATTTCAAAGCAATTGCAATAATAATTTCAATCAAAATGTGAACAACAGCTCCCGCTAAGATGCTGATAGTATTGGCAATGCATTGTGAAATGCATTGGGTTTGTTCAGCAAGCAGTTGAAAAATCAATAAATGGGAAGTCTGATTGACATTATCAGATGTCTTCTTCAGGCAAACAACAGATCACAATGAATACCAGCTCATACTCAGTGGATTTTAGGATTGTACCCCAGGCCAACAAATAAGGACAACTTCTCTTCATTAGCTATTTCAGATCTTTGGAGAAAGCCCAGTTAACAGTAAAGCATTGATCACATACTTCAAGGGAATTTTCCCCAGAGCAGAGCATTTTATAAGATCTCTGGGACTAGGCTATCTTTTATTTTTCTTCTATACATTACTGTGCTAGGAAACTCATGGCCAAGGCCCTACAAATCAATTACTTTTTCATGGCAGTATAGGTAAGAATTGGGAAAGCATTTTCTGAAGACTCACCAAAGGCTTCTCTTTTATACACAGCAGCCAAATTAATCCTGTTCACTTGCAGAGGCCAAAATTCCTTTCTCCAAATTTCTCCTCTTCTTTCTGACATGAGGTGACACACACCTCCACTTTATTGGTCATGACCTAGCTATCAAAATGCCACATCATAAGTACTTCAAGTGAGATGCAAGCAAACTGTGAACGATTTCCCAGGACTAGGGGAAGACCTAAACAACTTGTGAGCCCTGGAATTCTACAGAGATGGATGGATAGATGGATGGATGGATGGATGGATGGATGGATGGATGGATGGATGGATGGATGGATGGATGGATGGATGGATGGATGGATGGATGGATGGATGGATGGATGGATGGATGGATGGATGGATGGATGGATGGATGGATGGATGGTCGGTCCCATTCTACAATGTCCATCAATGATATGATAAAATCATCAGATGCAGTAAAAATGACCTATCTTAATACAGTCTAGGTGTTGTGTACATCCCACCTTTACCAGGAAATACAGGCAGAATCTTTTAGATCTGATATTATGAACCATTTGTGAATAGGTACATGGATACCCTGGGCTAAACTCTTACAGGCATTTCAAAACCGAGCAAATAACTGATAGTTCTAAATGTCTTGCTTCTACTTCAAGCCTAGCAATAACTGCAAGGACTAAACCTCGTATTGTCAATTGTAAGTTGGCATTAAATTAGAATGAAATGAGAGTAAGTTAGGAGCTAAGCTTAGAAACCAGAAAACAAATCATCTGCCACTCTGTGACAGGCAAACTGTTAGAAGCCTTCAAAAGTAAGTCTGAGAGATGTCTGCCCATTCCAGAGCTGAATGGAGCCCAGAAAAATGAGAAAGAATTGAGTGGTGAATCTAGATCTTTTTTATCCCTTGGCCTCTGTTGTAAAACAATACAGGGCACATGGCACACTACAACTGATGAGTGTATTATTTCACTGCAAATAGACCTTTCAGTCTGCTTCCTGCATATTGGACTACAGTTCTGTCATTCAAAGCACTCCTGATTTCAGCAAGAATTGCTTACAGCCCTATTCTTCCTTCTGTGGCACTGGCTGACACTGGGAAAATGAACCATGCTGCAAAGGACTATACATTAACCTTCTCATCAATGCTGTGGGGGTAGAACAAAGAGTGTGGATTGACATCTCACAGAAAGCAGGGATCCTCTGTTCACACAGCAGCAACTGAAAAATACTTGCTGCATGTGGAGACAACAAAATAAGGGAAATTAAGTCAGTACTCAGATGGTGCCTAGCAAATACAAGGCATAGGATTAGACCTTAACTCAGTGAGAGTAAATAGATCTAGAACAATCTCTAGAGATGTGAGCTGCTAGCAAGACATCTTGCAATGCCTTTGAAAGATGAAGCCTTGCTCCTCCAAGCTCAACAGAACAAAGATTCCTATCCCTTAGCCTTCCTCCAAATAAACAAGCATCTCCATTGTTGCTTTACAGATGTCAAATGAATCTTATGCTTTCGTCCCTCTCTCTTTCCACTAGGAACACAACTGCACCCTGGTCTGATGGGAACCCTAAGTAGAAGGAGAGAGGGTCTAGTGGGACAGATGGATGAGCAGAGATGTAATTCCAGAGAAAAGCTGCTGTCATCCCATTAAAGATGAGGTTAAAGGTAGCTGCAATGAAAGAGTGGGAGATATTTCACTGGGGGAAATGGAGTGGCACTGAGCTTTGAAATTGCACTGCGTGAGAATATTAATAAAAAAGTTAATGACGCAATGTGCTTTTTGCTCCACATTAATTACACTTTTACATTCCAGTTTTTAATGCATTTTACACAAGACTTTATTTTACATTCCAGGAAGGGGAAAATATAATTGCCGCTTTAATTTCTATAGCCAAACCCTGATAAGATCACAGCTGTGAAAATCTCATAAAAAGCTTTAAATTAAGTTAAAAAAACAGTTCTTCCCTCCTCCCCTTACTTCTCTTCCTGCATGAGGTGCTATCAGTGAGATGGCAAAAGTGTTGGATTCAAGGCAGTGTTGTTCCCTGGCACAGAGACCTTTTCTGAAAGCAGCACCAGCTTCCAAGGCCTCGACCATCCAACACCATGCACACTGCTGGGGCTCACCTATCTCCCTCTGCTCTCCATGGGAATAAACCCTCTGCCAAGACCACTTGGGTGTGCAGGGCCCCAGCTGTAACACACATAGCTCTGGTTGCTACCAAAGGCACAGTCCCCATGCTGGGGGTTGCACGTGCACCAGCTGAGGAGATCACACTGCTACAGGCTGTGGACTGAGGCTTGGTGAAATAACTGGTTTACATGAGATAAATGAGAAAGTCTACATGAATGACAGGAATTGCAAATTATTGCTTGAATCTTGTCAGAGAGGACTCCTGACACTGCAGAAATAGATCAAATAAGCTACCGTTAAAGTGAAGTAGCCTGCTGTACCTTCCTTCTTCCTGTGTAAGGGACAGGTTCTGGGTCTGTCCACAGTGTATCTTTGCAGACAGCCACCCTCTATTGCTACAGATTGTGTCAAGTCCTGAGGAATCACTCCAAATATGCCCCTGCCTTAGACTCTGACTTTTCTTTCACTCAGAAATCCCCATAGATCTTAGGATCCATTACAGGCATTGCACCAAATCACAGCAGGACTACATTCCTATATCACAACCATCCATTTCCTTTAGGAATATGAAGAGAGGCCAATTCATCACTGTGCCTAGAGCACCTAGTGCAGCTAAAGCAACACAGCCACTCTGTGTGTGCATGGCACTCATACTGTGTTGGGACAGCAGTTGTATGGTACAGCATTTGCAGGTCTGCATGTACTCAAAGCAGTCTGCTGATATTCCCCTACCAGGAAACTGATTTGGTTATGGAAATGAGCTGAGACTTCACCTGCCATTGGAGAAGAGCAAAGGGGAATCAGACCTTCATCTACTCTTAATAGCAGTCACCTACAACTTGACATATCCAAGCAGACCCTTCCATCCATTTCCTCTTTTTTATTCATGCTGCAGGTCATGCCACATTACTTTGGTTCTTCACATCCTAATCCCAGGAAGTCCAGGATGAGATTTGGACAACAGAGCTAAAGAAAGGTTCACCTCTTCATAAAGGTTTTGTTGATCCTTTTGATCTCCTTCTCCTCGCTAAGTTCCCAATTTACACCTCTGTAAACAAAAGCAGAATGTATCACTCATATGCATATTATTTTCCTTGATTATGCCCTACATGCAAAAAGCAGAAGAGAAATGTGTTTTCACATGTGAAAGAGAGGGAGTGAAGAAAATAGGAGGGATTGAGAGAAAGGAAGAGAGAGAGGCTCTAAAACCTCATTTTCCTGGTAATTTACTCTTCTATTCAGTTGAGTCCTGCTGCTCGTAAGCCTATTCCTGTTACAATATTAGATATAAACAAGTAAACTGTGTAATGGATCACATTAAGCAGGCCCTGCATCTTGAGGCAGGATTTAATTTGCATGGCAGATTATCTTGTCTGCAGTAGGAGAGGCACCCTGGGGCACTGACTGCATTAATAGGATCTAGTTTCTTAAAATCCATTAAGTCAATTGAGTGGACCAGTCTATAATCTCATTTCAAATCCAGCGTGAAAATGCTTAAACACTAGCCCTATGACACCGACAGCAGAGAAGTGACTAAAGGGACACTGGAGACCGCGCTCTGCCATATTGCCTGCCTGCTGGGAGTAGGGAAGAGACAGCAAAGGGGTAGGGCTCATTCTCTTTTAGCAAACTCTATTCAGAAAGATGCTGACAGAAGTGAGGTGAGGAGTCAGGAACTACGTAAGGGGGAAGACTACACTTTCTGCCAAGTAATGACAGTGAGTTGTTAAACAATGTCAATTGGCTGATGACGTTTTCGATACCTTGTTCCTCTGACACAGTCAGAAATATGAGGTTGTGAAGGGGGGATGCCTTTACAAAGGTGTTCCACTATAAGTCACAGGAATTGAGATTTTCAGACTATCCAGAAAAACAGAATGAGTTTGAGAAATGTGGTGTTGAAGTTAAAATACAGAAATAGAATTTGAGAACATCAAACCTGTGGAATCCTAGGCTTGTGACCCCTCTGCTCTGGACTGCCACCAGCAGGCAATATTCTTGAACTCAGATACATTTGCACAAGGTTATTCTTGGCCTAGGTGATCCAACTAAACTTTTCCCATTTGCCAGAAAATTAGATAAAGGCTCAATTTATCTTAACCCTGTTCACAAAGCTCGCTAGGTAATAACTGTTGGTTTGGATACATATAAACTATTTAACATAAAGGGTCTCCAGTCTGAGATCTGAGTACCTTGGCCACATTACATTAACACTGTAACCACAAATAGCAATAGTAGTAGGGGACACAGAAAGCCAGATATATTGAAAGCAGACAGAAACTCAAAAGGAAGGAAAAAAAAGACATAATAACATAACGTAAAAACTGAAAGAATAAGAAACCTCCAGGACCAGATGGCATTTATGCAAACACTCTAAAGAAATCAAAGTTCATAGAAGTTATCTACAAAATCATTCAATTTATCATTAAAAACAGCCACTCTCCTATCAGGCTGGAGTGGAGCCAAAACTCTGCACTTCTTTTAAAAGAGGTGCTAAGGGCAATCATGGGAATTATAGACCTCAGTGAGCCTTACGCCAGTACCAGGAAAAATAGCTGAGAAAATCATTAAAGACAGAGTTATAAAGCACCAGGCTGGGTGAGTGTAATGTGGTAAAGAAGCAGCTCAGCTTCTCCAAGCTGACTTTCTGACCTGCTAGTGTTCCTTGGAAATGTCAGCAGCTCTGAAGAAGCAATGATAAGTAGGAGTCACCGAGCTATTCAGGATTTAACAAAAAACACATTCAAAAATTTTGGGGCTCCACTCCTGCTAATATATGTAAGCCCTGAGGGTGGGATTTTACAGCACACCACTTACTTAAAAAAAAAAAAAAGGAAAGCTGTACTAAGTTCTTGTAAGGATCCCATTCCTCTAACTGCGGTAATGCCTCTAGAAGGCATCAAATTTGGGTTTTAGTGTCTAAGACAGGCCTTTCCCACACAAGCTACAGGTGAGCTGTGGCAATTGGCTCCGGCAAGCTGCTGCAGTGCCTGGCTCCTGGGCCACACGCAGAACCACGTGTGCTGTACGTGCAGTGGATGACAGACAAGCACACCAGGTATGGCCTCAGTGCTGAAGCATGTTGGGAACAGGCTACTGCTGAAAGGCTGCAGCAGTGCTGTTCAGAGACCTGCTACTGAAGAGTGGCAGAGCATTGCCCAGAGTCGTGCCAGGCTGCTGTGAGTGAGGCCACCTCACGAGACCACAGGATACAAGAGGTCAGAGAAATTGATCAGGTTCTTAAGCATTTAGGCAAAACAAAAATGGCACCTATAAGGAAAACTTGCTCCATAGCCAATAAATCACCCACTTTCACAATTGTGTGGCTTTATTCTGATCTATTTATAGTTTCTTAGATCTAGTTGATTTACATGTTTTCACTTGTTACTCCTTCCCAGCTGGAGCCTCCCAGTTTGGCATGCCTGGCAGCACTCACACTGTTACAGGTCTCAGCACTAGTTCCTCCCCTACCAACACAGCTTCTCCTTAGCTTTCAAATGCTGCCAGACTTGCTGCCCAAGGCAATTGTGTCAGGAGAGCCCAAGGGACTCATATTAATCCAGTGGTGAAAACCAGTCGAGTCCAATATATTCTCCATTTCAAGAAATCTCTCAGCTCTGATTTCTAGGCACTATATAGCAGAAAGCTCACTATATACCATCCTGTTTTTATTTTCTTCCTTAAATACTCATTTTGTAGGAAGACAAGATCACATGGAAGATGGATATTTGGTTAGTCCAGTGCACCAGATTTTATATTCTAAGCACTGGACTGTTGCACATCATTTTTCACAAAATTGTAGAGGCACAAGCACAGCTCCACTCTTTTCCTTCAGAGCTGTGTACTCTGAGGGCCACCCTCCCCAGACGGACACAAACATTCACACAGCAGTCCCTGCTCAAACTCAACATTTTCTCAGCAGTCCTTACCCAAAATGCTGAACATAACCTCCAGGGCCACGACAGATAATGGCAGTCACACTCCTTTGAACTCAGAAATTGCAGTAGGCAGTGCCACAGGACCCCTGCTGGGGTAGGTGCCCATGGACAAATATCCCTTCTACAGAGAAGTCAGTTTAAGAAGGGGGAGCACTTCTGCCTGGGGTGAACAACTGCTATATGCCCTGGAGAGATGCAGCAGGAAATTTTCAGCTCATGGAGTTTTATTGCTGGTTTTGGGCCATTCCCTGCTGCCCCTAAAGGAGGCTTGTGGCTTAAAGACACAACCAATGCTGTCACCTCTTCTTAAAAATATACCATGACACCAGTGAACTGCAGCTGGCAGAGCAAACCACATCACACTGCACACTCCCAGCTGGTCACATGATGTCCTGCATCACCACAGACCAACACTATTTTTTTCTCTGAAGGAAGAGAGAATCATCAGCTGTTTGCAAACCACAGCATCATCTACCTCTCCCACACAAACCACAGATCAAAGGTCTCCACTTTCTAAACCACAGGGGGGTCCCAGGGGCTCCAAGGAGCAGATGCCTAGCAGTATACTTTCTGCTAGACACCGACACTGTGCAGCCTCTGCAGTATGTGGTAGAAGGAAAAACATTTCCCATTAGATGCCCTACGTACATATCCAAAAGATACAAAACCACCCAGTCACTCACACCTGCCTGTAGGAGGCACAGCAAAAACTGAGGAGAGCAGGTGAAGATTGTTACAGAGCTAGTGATACACAGCTCCAATGTGGAGTTCTGACTTACAAATTGGGTACAAACAGCACAGCAAGGAGGAGAAATGGGCTTCTGTACCTTGAAATTACAGCAGGATACACCAGGAATCAATTTGACACCTAAGCTTCTGCTCTCCAGCTTCCATATTACAATGAAGCAGCTCACCTCTACCTTGAACATGTATGAAAGATTGAATGTGTACCCTTCCTGAAGCCATTGGTATCTGCTCAAGCTTGACAAGATATTGAAACAACAGTTCCAAGAAGCACAAACTACCCCATTCATCTCCCTGAGTGGCTCACTTGCCTTCTGATGACAATCTGCTAAATATCTTCACTTAATTAGTCCGCTGTTCTTTGAAGCAAGTAAAAATGCAATGTGACGACTGTGCTAGGACTATCTTTATATAAGCTACTCAAAAGAGACAGTTCATTTTGTTAAAAAGAGCTGGCACTTTTGTGGGATGCCTCAACTTATCTTTCCCTCATCAAGAATGACTCAGATTCAACAGGCACAAAAAAAAAAACACCAAGAGAGACAAAGAAAAGGAAATTACAAGGTGCCCTCCAGAGCCCACAGTGTGACTCAGTGGATGCTGTGTGCTCCTGAAAAGGGTCTGGTAGCACTTGGCTGGGAGAAAGGCCATGAATTGCACTTATGTGAGGATGCAGGGGAAACACACAGTTTTAGGAAACTAATACAAACATTAGCAAGGTCTCTGGTTTGAAGAATTGAGGAAGAGAGCTTGCTAGTCTCTCTTGTCAATTTAAGTGTATAGATATATATATCTAAACAGAAACAAATTAAAGGATAAATACAAGAATTTAAAAATCTTTGAAAATAAAGTCAAATATGTCAGCACACCTTTATCCAGGACTGGCAGTATGGTACAAATATGCGTGCAGTGCTGAATGTGAGAAAAGACAGTAGGATTTGGCATCCACGGTGAGAGCTTTATTTAACATGAAAAGAAAGATGGGTTTTCCATGAGCCTCACCAACTCAGAGATGAAAGAGGAGCTTCCATCCCATAACAAATTCATTAATTTTTCTTATCAAATATGCTGAGCTAAGACATATTCCCCAAGTGGGAAAAACTAGGACCTGCCATCTCCTGGAGTGTCACTGTACACTGGGTGAGCTGCAGACAAATCACTAAAGTCTGACAAGGGTGTATCTGCTGAAGACTAATGACTGAATGATCAGAAATCCAATCCTCTCTTTGGCAGCCCTCTGTACTGCCAAAAAACTGATATGAAAGCTGAAGAATATAGACCAGGCTCATCCCTTGGTAGGTCCACAGAATTTAACTGCCTTATCAGAAACGGCTTTTGTCCAACATGTCTGTGACAGTCAAAAGTAGGCATGGCTTACAATGAACTTTGGCTTAAACACTGAATGAAGATCATCTAGAGTTCCTGCAACTAAAATTAAACATGAAGAATATCAGCTTCAGTGAGTGCAAAAAAATCAAAACCTCAATCAGAAGGAGAAAGGAAAAGTGTTAGGAAAAGTCATTTGACAGCCATCTTTCATGTTCTTGGTTTAGCCACAGCACTGGTTCTTTTCAATTCTATGCTACTGCATTAGTAACAGAGTTGCTTGCTCCCATGTGCACATTTCTTTCATCCTATCACACAGAGAACAGTCTCCATATTCTCCCAAGCATATGGAAAACTGGCTTTACATAATGGATATTTACTTTAAAGAAAGAGTTCTACTCAAACCTTCTCTTTCTATGCAGAGTGGCCTAAAAAGATAGTATAAAAGCAACATAAAGATTGTTTTACTTGCTTTGTAATGCAGCCATTTTTGCATTTACTAACCTCTTAACATACTCCCAAGCTCAAGCAGTGGAGTCTAAGAGAACATCCTGTTGTAGACTCATGCTCATCCAAGAGCATCAACTTTTCTGGATCTCTATCTAGGAAAAGTAAAGAGCCCATTTACACCAAAGGATCCAGGCACCAGGCTATAAGATGAGGAAAATTAAAGCATACATTTGTCAGCAGCTGGTGAGGGAACCCCACGTATTCCTTCCCCTAGGAGCTGTGTCTACCTTCCTATTCTATGTTGTCTACAACACATGCATGGAAGTCTGAAGTCTTTACTCTTTATACCCCTGGGGTCCCAGATTCACAGGATAAAGAATTCTCACATGTGGCAAGGCAGCAGCTGAAGGTGGTTAAGTTGTTTGTCTTCTCAGTGCTGCAGTAATTTCCCAACTGATTTCTGAACTCCAGAAGAAATGACAAGGATGGAGGGGAGGAGGGGAATTAGAGGAAACCACGACTTCATCATTCAACAAGAGTTTGTGAGAAAGCAGGTTATGTTGGGGGACCACCAAACGCGACGTCTTTCATTGCCCCACCTCCCACAAGGCAAAGGTGCAGTGTTACCTCTTCTCCCACCCCCATCTCATCTACCCCCAGACAAAGTATGCCCGAGCTCACCATATAATGTAGTTTTTCATGGCATGCCTGCTTATCAGGACTCTGAAACTATGTGAGACATGCATGCAGACAATGGGCCTGTCTCTCAGCCACGGAGGGCTCTGAAGGGATCCCTTTCAGCGCTCACAGATTGCTCTGTGTTCCCTTAATTGACAGACCCGGCCAAGTCTGACAGCAGTGGCGTGCAGCTGGTGCAGGCTGCTCTGTCTCAGGTAGGCCACCTTTCAGCAGGGAAATTGCTTTTGATTGGCTTTATTGGAAGTAGCTTCTCCTATTCTGCTGGCAAAATACTCTTGTATTTAATGGCTGACAGTTCTCTTTCCCAGAAGGTTACTTCTTTTCCCCATAGGGCTGAATAAGCTATCATGAACAGGACTGGACCTCAGCCATAAGGTACAACCATACTTGGTCAGAACTGCTAAGGCTCTGAAAGTTTCTGGAGCTTAGTTTCTTTTATCACTCAAATCTCCAAGATTTGGCTATGGCCTGAAAAAGTTAAGATCCTAAAGCAAGATCAGAAGAGCTGATAAATACTAAGAGGAAGTCCTTGACTTTAGTGCATGCTCTAGACCTTCTGAGAGTCTGGGCTGCCACTTGTAAGAAGGTCTGCAGGAGTTGGTCTCTACCTTTTCTTAGTAGTTGGTGAAGGATAGACATGAAGTTCCACTCAGACTATTTGCAGCCTTGGGTATCTATGACATCAATTATTTACAAAAAGTCATTAGTGTGCAAATGAGCATTTCTTGGGTGAGTGGGGGGGCAAGAGTGGAGAAATAAATTTTTAAAAGAGTGATGAGACTGGTATTCTCTCTTGTAAGTTGTTAGCCTGGATCTGGCTATCCTGTCCTTCACTCTCTGGTATGCTAGATGAGGCTATACAGACTAAGCCCATACTTCATGGGCTGCCAAATGCAGTCCTAATTCTTTTCTGCATTCAGGGAGAACTGAATTAGGCTTCAGCTTTATCAGAAAGTGTAAAAGTTATCTCCACTGCCTTCCACAGCTTTTCTTTTCCAAAGTTCTGTTTGCCTTAAGATTTTTTTTTTTATTTCTATTTTTTATACATATATTTGCACTCAGCTTTCTATTGCATTTTATTATAGCACTTCTGACAGGCTGTCCTTAACTAGAGATAGAATCGGGTTCAATCTTTAGGGATCATTAGTAAAGATCACTTTGAGAACCCACTCAGAAACCTGGGAAAATTAAACTAAGCTACTTTGGCACTCAATGAGCTATGCTTCTCCAGAAATGATTACTTCAATGACCTAACCAACCCGTTCTCCAGTGAAAGGAGAAAAGAAAGAGAAATTGAAAGAAAAAACATGAGTTCAAATAATTACCAACTGCACCTTTCTCAAAGTACAGCAAGAAGAATTTAAAGCTCTCCTCTCAGATTTCCTGGTGCAGAACATCTGGCACAGTGGGCAGCTTCCTGCTCCCTGCAGCAACGTACAATCTAGCATGACTGTGCCAAGTCCATTCCTGTTCTTCTGAGCTCCATCCTTCCATCTCCTTCTAGGAAACACTTTTTCTCTTCAGATATCAAACTACTAGAAATGGGAGCTCTTAGGTCCTGCCTGTCCAAGAGATGGAGGGGCTCCAGAGGGAGGTACAGGTGTAGCTGCTGTAGACTCCTTGCTTAAGAGTAATTTCCCACTTTTGCCAGCTGTACCTCAGCTGAAGCCTCTACAAGCAGTGAGCACAGGTGAGGACTGAGGAGGCTGATACCCACCATCATTTATCATGATAGCAGGTTTATTAGCCTCACCCTGTCCAGTTCTTAGCCTAAACACCAAAGGGAAGCTTGTTATGTGATCCAAGCACTGAGCCAGATGTGGGGAATCTGTATCCTCTTTTACCAGTGCCATAAGATGCTCTAAGTTTCTTTTCAAAAATTCCACACATTTCCCTGAAAAGTGCAGGCCACCTTCTCTACAGGACTTAAAATTTCTGGCGGTAGTTCTCAGCTATATAGGTCATTTCAAAACAGTGGTGTTTAATCATTTATATAGTATTGATACAGAGAGAAGAGAAATCTCTAGCAGAAGGTCCAGAGATTAAGAAATATCACCATGTTATGCAAATCATCATCACAAGTTGTCCCTATAAACATCGCCTATCTACACCTAGCACTCCAGGATCTGGGCATTTTCTATGTGATACCAGTGAAATCCTTCTGTCTCTCTCTCTCTCTCTTCTGCATACATCTCTGTAGGAGATATTGCTTCCTATTGCTTGCTGATTTATATTATGCTGGTCTGTACTTTCCTGTGTTTAATGTTATCTGAAGTGGTTGCCTGAACAGAAGGAGATGTAAAATCACAGGGAGGTATTTTTCACAGAAGACTGTATTGTAGCATTTCTTAAAGAGGCTCAGAAACTGAATTTGCTTGCTTCCTGAAGTCTGTTCTCCTTTCCAAGGAAAGATCTGTTGCATCCCACCTCTACCACATTATGTTCCTATCAGCTGCAATGTATCAGTTGCTAGCTGAAAAATCTGACCTTTAAAGTAGGTAAGTCTTATACCTTAGGAACAAAACACTATGACTGAGACCCTCTTGTTTGAAGACAGTGTCAATTAGACACTGACAGAGCAGGGTACAGGCTCTATTGCACTCTGTAGAAGTACAGGGCAAATGGTAGGGTTCCCACCCCAACCTCAAGGGAATTCAGCTCTATGTGCAGTACACAATACAGGAGAACACAGAGTTTCTGCTAGGCATAAACTGCCTAGTTGAGTCTGGTTTTCCATTTTTTTCAAGCAGAGAAGAATTTAGACTTTTTATTAGGTGGACAGACAATACAGGCATACCTACACTATCACAGAAGTTAACCTGATACTTAACATCACCCCTTTGGCAACCATAGGCTTATATTTTGATATTATATTTTGATTTATAACCTAGTGACCTTTTTCATGCTTTATAACTCTTTCAGTACATGACAATGCTATCCAGCCAGGGCCCTTTCTCTAGGGCTATTGGGACAAACCAAAAAAGAGTGGCCAGAGAAGCACTGAGAAAGACAACAGTGGCACAAATTCCCATTGAAGAGGGGTCAATCTGCAAGGCTTTTTTGCTCCATGTGAAAGCTCTTCACTGGGAAAGTCTCCAAGCCAAAGGGAAGAGGCCCAGAGGAAGGGAAGAGTAAGAGGCCCTGAGGGCAGTCAGCAAAAAAGGTTTCTGACTCTGCTAGATGACACCTGGATAAATAGAAAACATAGTTGTCCCCTGATACTATCCAGGTTAGGGAGAAGACCAACCACTAAGGGTCTGAAAGGTCTTCAGGTTACTCTACTGGCAAGTCCAACATTTTCATCGTGACTACTCCAGTGGGAGTCTGGAGTAACTATTCAAGTTACTGTGACATCTCAAGTAACTATGCTCATAGCCTGCAGTAAGGCTTTACTAAGCTCCGGGTGCTGGCTAGCCCAGGCAGGGGCAAGAGGTCCAGGGGACACAGCTCATGAGCAGAGGCTCTGGGTCTCCCCCAGTCATGGGGAGCAGAGAAAGGGAAAGGCTATGAAGAAGCACAGAGGGTGGCAGGGCAGAGAGATGTTACAGGGCTACATGCCACAGGGACAAGCACATAGTCAGGGCTCATGAGCAACCCTTAAAAGGTAACGTCAGTCATTTTCCCTGGTGGGGGAGGCAAGGAGGAGAACATGGGGAGTAGCTCAGCTGCAGCAAAGCCACACAAAGTTGGTCTGTTCGGCCGCCTTTGTGGCACTGTTGTATTTATTGAAGGCAGCAGCAGTTTGTTCTGTCCTTTCAGTTACTGTACGGGACCCGATCAGGGTGCAGATGGGACTACAAAGCAGCCCTTGTTGTCAGTAATGTGACTCACATGTCAGGCTCTTATTTGCTGTCAGTGGCTTTATTAAAGTCTACAGTTTCAGACCCTAGACCCTTGCCTATTGTATCCCCTGGCCCCAGAGATTCTCTTAGGGAGCGCTCACAATTACCAACTCTCTCACAAGAGCACACAAACACACTGAGCTGGCAGAGCACTCAGAGCTGCTGCCCAGGCTAAAGCCAAGCTGGGGCACTTTTCATCTTTAAAGCTAACACATGTACAGAAATGGACAGAACAGAGGAGAGGCTGTGTCTGGCACAGGATCTCTCCATCTAAGATCATCTGGTAATATACATATTTCACTTACGTACATTTATTTATATGTTCTGCACTCAGAAACATACTAATACTTGCATTCATGCTCACACAGGCATTCATGGCTATGCTCTCCCTATGTTCACATACACATTCATATCCATGCTTCACTCACATGTTTGTGCAATCACTCTTTGGGCACCAATATCAATACACAGATGGGCTGAACCTCTGCACAATGCACACCACACACAGTCACATCAGCAAGTCCCCCACAGGTGCTCACAGCCTCAGTGCCACACAGGCAGGTACACTTACTCTCACCGCTGCATCCTCACACTCAGCTACAGACAACCCACAGATCACAGTCTCACCCTTATGTATACATTCTCACAGACTCAGCGTGCACTACTGTGGCTGCACAGTCACTGATGCACGCAGATGAGAATTTCCACAAAGGCACTCACATCCCTTCACTTTGAGCAGAACAAAATTCCAATTTCAGAAAATCAACTGAAGTTAAAGGCTTATTTCCTAGGCAAGTATTCCTGTAAAGACTCAGGCTCTGACCTCTATATAAACGTAGAGCAATTTCTGACTATTATACATTAGTGTTGCTGAGCATAGAATTCTCACTTCCTTCTGACACAAAGTTATCCTCCAATGTCATAGTTGTTCCTTACAAGCAAAGGGTTCTCTTTTAACCTTAAACTAGAAAGCAGGATGCTTGCCACCAGCCCTGCTGCAGTGCACAAAGTCTGTCCCCCTGAATCAGCCAACTACAGAAGAAATCATGAAACAGGCTATCAAGATCACTAAAAACTGTTAGAGTAAGAATGGAATTTTAAAAAAGACATAAGTAGCCAAGAAAAAATCTTTCATAAATTGAAAAACACAACAAACCAGAAATTTGAAACTAAAACCACACAAGTTTGAGAATGAGAATGCAAATGTTATGATAACAAAGGAGGACTGGCTCAAACATCCTGTGGTGTCAGTGAGAGTCCTTGCACAGACTTCTCTGTTGGATTGGACATGGTGTCTCACTGTTCCTTTTCAAGAGTCACTTCAACAGCAATAAAATAATCATCACAGATACACATGCTATGCACTCCAAGGCAGAAAAGTCATATAAGCCCAAGCTTATTTCTCATTTCTGTTCAAAAAGAGCTTATACCTATGCATAGCATTAAGGGCAAGGTAACTTCAAAGAGAACCAATTTCATGATTCCCAGCATAAGCCCTTATATTATAAAATGACCATGAGATAAATATTTTTCTCCAGGTCACAGAACAGTCCTACTGAGTCCTCTTTGAGTGACTTAAGCATAAAACCAGCCTTCATTCTACACAAGCCTCAATTTCACATAACCATGACAAAACTTGTGGGCTCTGATCTGCAATGGCAAACCTGACCATCTGTGGGCTTTACGGATCTTGGACACCACACAAGGATCGTGATGTTGGAGCATTGGATTCTTCACACTCCAGCACAAACCACGATAGCCAGCCACTTAAGCAGCTCTGAATGATTCACTAGGCTTTGGTACTTTTTATTGCCTGCTGTTAAAATTCTGTATTGTTTGTGTAGTGGTGCATGCTAATACATATAGCTGTCCCAAAGAGAGGTGAATTTGAATGATCAGGTGATGTCAGAAATGCTTTAGATGGGAACCATAGAATCACAGAACATGCTGAGTTGGAAGGGACCCACATCCATCATCAAGGCCAACTATTAGCCCTGCACAGGACATCCCTAAGAGTCACATCAAGTGCCTGAAAACATTGTCCAAACACTTCTTGAACTCCATCTGGATGGTGCTGTGACCACCTCCCTGGGGAGCCTCTTCAAGTGCCTGACCACCCTCTGGGTAAAAAAACCTTTTCCTGATATCCAGCCTAAATCTCCCCTGATTCAGCTTCATGCTGTTTCCTTGAGTCCTGTCACTGGTCATAAGAATGAAGAGATCAATAACTGTCCCTCCACTTCCCCTCATGAAGATGTTAAAAACTGCAGTGAGGCCTCCCCTCAATCTCCTCCAGGCTGATCAAACCAAGTGGCCTCAACTGCTCCTCATATGCCTTCCCTTACAGACCCTTCACCATTCTCACGGCCGTCCTTTGGACACTCTAGTAGTCTTTTATTTTTATATTGTGGTGCCCACAACTGCCCCCAGGACTTGAGGTGAGGCTGCCCCAGTGCAGAGCAGAGGGGGACAATCCCCTCCCTTGCCTGGCTGGCAGTGCTGTCCCTGATGCCTCTCAGGACACAGCTGGCCCTCCTGGCTGCCAGGACACTGCTGTCTCATACTCAACTTGCCATCGACCCCCAGGGCCCTTTACAGAGCCCTGTTCTCCAGCCTCTCCCTCCCCACTCTGTACACACAGCCAGGGCTGCCCTGCCCTGCCCTAGGTGCAGGATCTGCCACTTGCTCTTGTTGCACTTCATACAGTCGGTGATTGCCCCAATTAGTGATTACTGAGCTCTCCCTGCAGGCCTCTCTGCCCTCAAGGGAGCCAACAGTTCCTCCCAATTCAGTATTGTTGGCAAACTTGCTTAGTATTCCTTCGAGTCCTGTGTCCAAGTTGTAGGTGAAGATGTTGAAGAGCACAGTGCCTGAGACGGAACCCTGTGGAACCACACTAGTGACAGGTCACCCCATTAGCTATAACTCTGTGCCCAACCTATCACAAATTGATTTTTCAGCTCTATGCTGGAATGTCCAAATGGATATTTAAAATTTGCCCATTAATATTGCAATTGTCATTATTGTTTCAACTTTAATCTCCTAAGAGAAATCTTTTTACTGCAGAAGTCACAATAGGGTATTTTAAACCAAAATACCCTGTATTTACAACTCTGGAAATAGATATGAAGAAAACAAGTCCAGAAGAACACATATTGATTAGTAAGGCCTCTGGATCCACACAGATTTATTTCTGCAATTTATTCTGTATGTCCAGGCAATTATTTTGAAATCAAACTGAACACATTAAAATAAAATCTTTTCAGGATTGGAGGCAATAAATATATACCAAAGTCCTGATTTTTCAGAAAAGATCTGCTTCTTAAAGAATCCAAGTCTGAGTTTCTAAACAATACAAATCTTGTTCCAGAAATAAACTCTGAAAGAGGAAATACAGAGAAAACAGAACTGTACCAAAATACAAGATGAACAATTTTTGGGTGCAACAAGCCTATTTTTGTTATTTAATATCACGTGGAGTGAACTACACATCACATTATTATAAAACACAAGGATACTTTGAAGCATCTAAATAAAGAAATGCATCTATATATTTGGGTCATATATGTGTATTCATTTGCTTTCATTCTGACAATACAAAGGCTGGTATTTCTCTTTCTTTCTGGAATTCTGCATACTTCAAAACTGCCTTGTTTGTCACAGGGAAAGCTGCATGGGAGTGAGTCTGGACTAGTAGGAATGGCTCTGTATTTGTGACAGCATTAAGGAAAACACTTGTAAAGGAAAAATGTTTTTAACAGGAGACCAAGGCTGGCAGTAAGTGCAAAATATCAATTGAAGTAATACAGATGTACAATTGCACTCTTTCTATTAGAGGGTTTCAATCTGCTTTACAAATTATTATTGTTCTACAGTTGTTGCATGTGATGGTAACTCCAGTGAACTCAGTATCTCCCCAAACTGGGCACAACAACAATGCTTCCCCTACACTCTGTATCCCAGAGGCTATAATCTGATCATGCTGGAAGCCACTTAAAAACTGTAGTTTATTTAAACATAGTAGATCCTGAGGTGCTGCATGTTTACTCCTTTACTGGCATGCATTTATCCCCAGTTAAATAATTTGATTAGATGCTTCTAGGAAGGGCCTTTTAAGATCACTTTGACCCTACTTAGTTGATTTTCATAGTAGTTTGGTTGCAATTCCAAGCTCTTGACTGTGCAGATTTTATTCAGGTAATACCAAATTATAAGAGAAGCTAAAAACAGACTATGAAGGCAGGGTGTCTAGATGATCCAAGGCATAGATATAACTATGCAGTCCACATAACCACTAGGTTTTATAACCATCGTGTCTCTGACCTGGAAACTTGCTGCACCTTTCTGCTATGCTACTGCACAGCTGACCTTCCCAGCCTACCTGTTAGTAGAGTTGCCCTCCTTTCTATCTCTCCACTGCTCTTTCTTTAACACAGCAATCAGAAGCTTCTTGTATTCCCTCTCAAGGACCTTCACTGATACCTGTACTCAATATCTCTTATTTTAGGCAAGAAAAGAGAGCCCCACGTCTTAACCACCTCTATTCCCACACCCACTGTTAATTGCTGGATCTCCAAATCTGTGTCCTTTGCCCCTCACAGGTTTTGTGAAGGAATGGAGCTCCTTATAAATGTCCCTTGCTTGTTTCACTGGTCTTCATCACAAGCCCATCTGCAAGATCCTTTATAATAACATTTTCAAAAAACACTTTGTCCCATTTGTTTATGCTGCTACTGCTACTTCAGACCATCTCCATACATTCCCTAAGCCTTCTCTAATTCTCATCCCCTGTTGTCTTTTATCTTACAGTTCCTCTCTGAATCTGTAGAGCAAAGACTGCCTTTTCTTCTTTGTTTTCAGCAGCTATTCAAGCAAAACACTAAGAGCTTAGGGAATCACCTTAGAAATAAGGATCTTACCATTGGTTTCTGACTCTGCTCTTTCACTTGGTAACCTTTGCCTCTGCTTCCCTCTCCAGTAATGAGAGGGAAGGGTCTGCTTACCTCCACAAGCATTTGTCACACATGCAAAGCATTATGAAATAAATATCAGGTCCCACAGGTCTGATCCAGTTTACACTCAAACAAAATTCCCACTACCAGCAGAGAACACCCCAGTGTGTGATTTAGCCCCAACAATTACACTCAGATTATTACTCAAGAGAATCAGGTTGCTTATTTGGATTCCTATACCTCCATTATCACCATGTACTCAAACCAGACCAGCAGACTACAGAGGCTGGTGTGCTTCAAAGCCCCTTGGGGCAACTATCTGACCATTTCTGGTGGTAAATGAGCAAGACACTAAAGGTCATCAGCCAGTTACAACCTCTACTAAAAATCTCCCTCCATCTTCTATCTCAGGAATTAAAATTTCCAAGACTGAACACTGGCAGCTGACAACACATCCTCAGTATGGCATTATATCAGCTGCATTAAATTGTGTTTGTGGAAGTGCAAGAACTGCAGGATATTGAAGTGACTGGGAAAATGGAACAGCATTTCCCCTAATTCAGGCACATGGCCCAATCCTGTAGATATTTTGCCTTAAGGGTTTTTATCTACTGACATGGCTTAGAACTGTGCTGGCTCTCTCTTCAACTTTCTATCTGCTGGCCCTGCTTGCTAGATAAATAGCTATGCTCATATAGAAAAACCTGCACTAATAAAAACATAGACAGCCAGAAATCTGCTGCCAACAAGCAAAATATCCTATATTTCACTGCTCTGCCATGGGAGAGTCATATCTCACTGAACAAATATTCATTCCTAAACACTGTGCTAATGCATAAAAGAGTCTCCAACATATCTTGGAAAATTTATGGAAAAACAAGACAGTCCAAGCTTCAGATTTTTGGGGCTTTGTTTTCCCCTCTCCTCTTTCCTCCCCATACACTTGAAACCATTTGAAGAGAAGATGATTTCAGATTTTTCCATGTGCTTTTGTTCTTTAACTCTTCCCTCTCTATAAATATGTCAAGTGGATCAGTGCTTTGGCCTGGGTTTTTTGTTGTTGTTGGGTGTTTTTGTTATTGTTTTGTTGAGGGTTTTTATTTGTTTTGTTGGTTTGGGGTCTTTTTTAGCCAAGTTGAAGCAGAAGCACTGGCTTCTCTGGTGTCAATTATAATGATTTGACCATGTCACAATCTTCTGTCTTAGACTGCTAGAGTTCTAAAGCATGGAATTATCTTTTGTTTGTTCTGCTTTCATATGTTCTCTAGCATAGCAATGCCTTCATAGGTGTTATGGATCCTTGGCATTCCAGCAATACAAATATATACTAGCAAGTGAGGCTTGCAGCAGTAAATGTGTGGTTTCCCTGATTTAAGTCAGCAAAATGAGAACTAAGCTATTTGTCTACAAGTCACGCTTGGACTTAAAGCTCTCCGGGACTGTATTTTGTGACTGCCAGGCCCTTAAGCACAAGCACATCCTCCAGTATAAATGAAAACTTGGAAACAATTCAACTTGTGGATTGTCAAGAACCAAGAGGCTATCTCTATGAAATAAATAAAGAAGTCATTCCCTTACATAATTTTTATAGCTTGGGGCAAGCAAAAACTTTTTTTAGAATGACCAAGTTGCAAGGCAACTATCTTCCTAAATTCCTTTTCTGATTTATAACAAATGGGGAATTTTCGCCCCTCCTTGCTCACAAATACATTTGTGTAGTGCTATTGCAAACTCTTAACCAAGTTCCACCTTCTAGGCCAACAGAAGCTACATTTCTTAAGAGTCTCACTGTATTTACTGACAACACAGAACTATATATTTGCATTTGTTCTCATAATTCAGGGGTTTGAGATCCTTCAGAATGACAAGCACAACTGGTAACACAATTAGTTATTATATGAAGGCATTTTTGGAAAGATACTGATTCAAACATGGCTTGTTTTGGCTTCACTGTCTGGAAAGCATGAGCAAAGAAAGCAAGTAAAACATTTCTTAAAAAGCAACTGTTACTATTCCATCACTTTCAAAACTCAAGCTCCTGGCTGCATGGAGCTTTGGTAGGCGTTGTTATACTAAATAAAATATTAGGGAGAAAAAAGAAGTGTGAACAGGATTGCCTGGTATCTAGGAGAAAAGAAGGAATATTACACTTCCAAGAGAAGAAAAGGACACACACTGCTTACCTGTACCTGCCTCAGCTCCTCATGGGCACCTTAAAGAGCTCAAACTCTCATCTGAACATGGCAGTTTGGGACAGCAGTATAACACAGCTTCTCTGGAACTCAGCTTCAACTCACCTCAGCCTCTGTATGCAGCTGACATTTATATACTTTGGGCAACATTAAGAAGGTTGATTCTAACTTTATTAGTTATGTGCGTAGTAAATAGGATCGAGACCAATCTTGGATACATTAAAAGTAATATCAAAAATCACTGGGAAAGAATGAAAAAGTTCCTTTTCATGATTCAGGTTTTCTAGTTGGAGTTAAAGACGAAAATCAAGTTCTCTTCCAGTCCCAAACACAATTCCACTAAGAAACACGTTTCACATCAACAAACGCTAATAGAAAATGTTCCCCACTGCTCACATGAAACTGTTATGCAGATGAAACATGTTTCCTGCCAGTAACAATGAGTTACCTGCAGTTAAAACAGCAGCTAATCAGCTTTACTCACCATTAACGTGGAATGAACATGATGCTAAGTCTACAAAATGTTGGCTCAAAGCAGCCACGGTGGTAAGTTGGCTGTACCAAGTGAGAGGTCCTCATCACATTCTCTAAGCACTGTGTAAGCACAAGTCTTTGAGGCTGCTTTGTTACACAAAGACATCACTCTTGGAAGATGCTTACTCGTAGCATCAGGTAGGAAAATAATAACTTGTGGTTTCCACTTGCTCTCCAGCTTAAAATGCTGTTTCTTTTATTTTACCTTCAAGTAACACCAGCTGCTCACAGGGTTGTCCTATTCAGAACATTCTGGTGACCAACAGCCTCTCCCACTCAATTCTTGACTGTCTACTTGAAAATCAAGTGGAAATCACTTCACTCCCCAAAAGAGAACAAGCAAATTAATGTCCAGTTCAGTTTCTTAATTCAGTATTCTGATCCAAAATTAAAGTACATCAAGTGGCATTTTTCCAAGAAAGATGACATTTAATCACATGCATTCACAGTAGGCATCCTCTGTAAAATCTAACTCCAGTGTCCCAAGTTCCTTGCTATGGCCATTCATGTCACAAATGTAATTAGCAGCATTGGAACGGGTCATGATCTAAAAACCCAATACCACTATATTCAATATTGAATTAAAAACAGGGAGATTTGCAGTTGTTCCTTCAACTCCTCCAAGCACCCTGATTCCCACCACTGCTATTCCAATTCTCCAGCTGCTATTCCCACTTGCTAGTTCACACCTTCTGGCCAGAATACACCATATAACAATCCTAGAGAGGCACAGGATATAGCCAACAGCACATACTGTTTATGGACCAGTCTTGATTTTTACCCAGCAATTCTCTACACACACTTTGTTATACAAGTACAAGATCCTTTAAGTTTCAAAGCAGCATTAGGTACTTTCTATTGCAAAGAACTGTATGTACCAGACCAGAATTATCAGCTAGCATAAATCAACCTCAGCTCCCCTTGCATACATAGAAATTAAATTATTTATTCACCACTCAAGGTGTGAGACCATTTATTTTTGGAAAACAGAATTTTCAGTTCTCTGTAGCCAAATAACTGAATACACAGATTATCCATACCAGAGCACTCTGGTGTAAGTAGACTCAAATGTCTTATTCCTAACTTTGAAGAAATAAAAAATGTTTGGTTTGTGGCAAAGACTGGTGGTTTTTGTTAGGAACAAAATTAAAGAGATATGGACAGTGAGCAGGATATTTGCTGAATTCTGCAAAATCAAATAAGGCTAGAACAAGTAGATTCAAGTCTGGTGACAATGAGAGTATAGCATGTAATGCTAGTAGGTTGGGATTTGAGTTATGCTTAGGGACAACAGAATCTGTAAAAAAACCAAATTTACTAATGACCACTGTCAGATCTGTAGAGAGAAGCCAAGGTCTGATACCACTTGATGAGAATGCCAAATTCTGGGTTTCTAAGCTGTCATCAAAAATAGGATTAGAGTTGGGGATAGAGTCTGGAACAAGAGAGATTAGAGGGGCAAATTAATTGTCTAAATCTTTAAGACTCACAAAACTGGATGAAAGTTAATATTGCCATAGTCAAATATTTATTCTTTATTTTTCACTGATGGCAAGTATCTGGGCAGAGGTCAAATCAGGGTTAGGATTACAATTAGGCTCTAGCTTAGCATTCTAGAAACGAGGCTCTGCTAAATAATTTTTGTTGCTCAATTCTGCCAAACCTGCTCAGGGATAAGTAGATTAAAATGTATCATTTTTAATTGTCAGACAGAATGGGGTTACTGAGCCATGATCAACGCTGGAACCGGAATGGCATCATTGCTTGAGGTAAGATAAGTGGTAAAATCAGTATCAGCATATTTAAACATCTTCTGATTAACTTTTGGACATAGCTGGATTTCTAGGCCATCACTCGTGCCAGGAATAAAGTGAGGACTAAAACTAAGATTTAATGTACAGTTCTGTGCAGACTTACTGATGAATTCTGTCCAGCCTGCAACAGGACTGCAGCCTGCCTCAGTGGATTTGAATTTTTCATAGTTAATGTTCACAGATCAACAGGTTCTTTAGCCATAAATGATACTGCAAGTAGTTCACATTTAGGGCTTGAGACAGGAGGCTCTGCAGCATCATATCTCCACTGCAGAACTCTCCCAGGTCCTCAGTGGTAAGATAAGAGGCTGACTGAATTTCTCAGCAGCACTGAGGCCTTGCGTTATAATGATCAGTAAGGCTGGGGCTTGGCTTTGTTGCAGGATTCACAGTGGGAGATTTTGGTGCTTATATGTTTGGTCCTTGAAGAAAAGTTAAGGGTAGCTGTCAGAATGTTTAAATATGTTATGTTGAGTTATTAGAGAGCCATGGATATCTTAGCTCTGAAAAACCCTAGGGCATTAGGGTTTGGATCTGGAGTTCCAAGCCATGCAGAAACAAGTTTATTGCTACATTTTCCTAGATTTATAGATTAAACATAAGAGCCAGTATGAGTAAATACATACACCTCATCCCTAAATTTCAGACACAACTGAATTCTCATACTATCATAAAATCATTTAGGTTGGAGAAAACCTTTAAGATCATCAAGGCCTGCCTACTTCATCAGTGTTTGGGAAAGCATCAGTTGAGGACTTTGGGCAGGCAGCTGTGCAAAACAGGCCTTGTGACAGGAGCATCAGCAGTCTACTGCTTCTGCATGATTAGCCTAAGAAAGTGAGTGGTGATGTCAGAAGATTTGACTATTTAAGCCTAATTTCCAAGCCATGAGGGCTATGAAAACCACTAGAGTAGGTTTCAGGTGAATTACTGTTTGGGACAGGGTGCTCAGCAGCAAACAGGAAAATATTAAATTCTGCCTTGTCTGTTGTAGCAATTTCATACTGAAATAGAGAAATCTGGCTAAAAAATGTAAACAAAACAAAACCCTGCCTTTTCCTGGTCCCCATGCCAATCATTTTGTTGTATTTGCTAAAATTTCTACCATTTTCTTTGGAGATGCATTTCTGTTTATCCATTTCATCCCCACCTTCGCAATCGCTTCACAAAGCTGCTGCTCTTTACAACACAAGCATATGTTCATGCCTCTGTATTCTCTCCTTCAGTGTACAGTTGTTGCATTTGACACTTTGTGAAGGTCTTGTGAAGGTTTCACACATTTCACTCTGATGAGGATTAGGGGACGGATCTATGCAGGGATCAGTAATAGTCTGGCTTACCGCTAGTGTAGATCTTGTCTTGTTGAGACACAGAACTCATTTTTATCTCTCATCCTAAGCTTTGCTGGTTTTCAGGTTAGGCTTTTCTTCCTGAGCAACTTGGAAGCGATGCAGTAGGTTATGGGATCGCCAGTTAGTGCAGTTTTAGGGTCTGGGCCGAGGCAGGTGCTCCTCCGGCTGGGCCGCGCTGGGCACACCGCACCTGGCTGTGGGCGGGAAACCCCCGATGGGCCGCGGGCTGGACAGCGTGCCCACCGGCCGCACTCCTCGGCTCCATCCATCCATCCATCTATCCACCCACCCATCCTTCCCTCCCTCCCCGGCGCCGGGATCCCAGGCCGCTGCCGGGAG